>QLTV01001164.1:6626-23235 GCA_003457575.1 Thermophis baileyi | reverse complement strand
TTCCCTTAACTGTCTCGCTTAGCGACAGTAATTGTGGGCTCAATTGTGGTTGTAAATCAAGTTACTACCTGTAACTTTGGGGGGGGGCATCTGCTGCAACTTCAAACGGTTGCTAAATGATCAGTCATTAAGCGAAGACCACAGCTAACAGAGTAAATTCACCTCTTTCTTGATCACTCCCCTAAACCAAAGTATAGATGCCCAAATCAATCAGAATAGAGCTGGAAGGGACCTTGGAGGTCTTCTAGTCCAACCCCCTGCTCAAGCAGGAAAGCCTATATACCATTTCAGACAAATCGTTGTCCAATCTCTTCTAAAAAGCCTCTAATGATGGAGCACCTATACAGCTTCTGGAGGCAAGCTGTTCCACTGGTTTATTGTCCCCACTGTTAGGAAGTTTCTCCTTCATTCCAAGTTTATTTATTTTATTTATTTATTTATTTGTTTGTCAAACATGTACATGATAGCAGGTATAGGTATAAACATAAACATAATCAAAGTGAATACAGATAGATGAGGACAATAAGACAGTAGGACAGGGACGGTAGGCACGCTGGTACGCTTATGCACGCCCCTTACAGACCTCTTAGGAATGGGGTGAGGTCAACGGCAGACAGTCTAAGATTAAAGTTTTTTGGGTTTGGGGAAGAAACCACAGAGTCAGGTAGTGAATTCCAGGCATTGATCACTCTGTTGCTGAAGTCGTATTTTCTGCAGTTTCCATCCATTGCTTCTTGTCTTGCCCTCTGGTGCTTTGGAAAATAAGTTGACCCCTTCTTCTTCTGTGGCAGCCCCTCAAATACTGGGATACTGCAGTATTTTCAGCCTCTCTCTGATTCCTACAAACAGGAGCCTGGGATAATTTAATTTAACCATCTTTTAAACCAGAATCAGATCTGCAAGAACAACTGAATGGTGAAAGATTGATTGCGGGAGAGGAAGCAGGATCTGTTTTCCAGACACCTGCTCGAGTGACGGAGATAAACTGATGCTAAGATGCACATTTTGCTTGATGGCTCTGGATGATCAAGAAAGGCGTTCCTCTCCAAAATTTTCAGACAGGGCAGTGGTCAAAGATGCTGGCACCTTCTGTATCCAGACAGAGTGATTTCCCAGTAGACCCTGCCCAACGGCCCACCCAAATCCCTCCTGTCTCCTGCCAGAAGGCTCCTGACAAATTAACTTTTCCTCTCTTTTTGGGGGGGGGGGACTCCAAACCCTGGCCTGTTCTGTGTCTTCCTGACAACCTGTCTAAGCAGGAAACCAGCAAACTCACAACCCTTGGCTTTCTCCATCCAGTAAAAGATCACAGGCTGCAGGAAATAAAACATATCACATGCAGATGCCAATGGAGACAGAGAAGAATCAGCAGTGACATCATCAGATGGTTCAAACAATGACTTTTTGTCCCAAAATGATCTCTCTTTTTTAAACAATCTTCAGCCTTGTATCTTCAGCCCGGGAACAAAATCCTGAAGAACGGTTGCAGGAACTGAGCATGGCTGGTCTAGTGAAGAGAAGGACCAGGGGAGACATGATAGCAGTCTTCCAATATTTGAGGGGCTGCCACAGAGAGGAGGGGGTCAAGCTATTTCCCAAGCCACCCGAAGGCCAGACAAGGAATAATGGATGGAAACTGATCAAGGAGAGATTCAACCTGGAAATAAGGAGAAATTTCCTGACAGTGAGAACAATCAACCAGTGGAATAGCTGGCCTTTGGAAGTTGTGGGAGCTTCATCACTGGAGGCTTTCAAGAAGAGATTGGACTGCCATCTGCCAGAAAAGGGTGTAGGGCAGTGATGGCTAACCTTTTCTGGATGGAGTGCCCAAAGTGCACGTGCACGCACTTGCGAACCCCCAAAATGCAATGCGTGCGTGGCCCCGTGCATGCCCCCCCGCACGTGCCCTGCCCCTGCACATGCAAACGTGCCCCGTGCATGCACGCGCAGGGCCCCCGCACGCACCCTGGCCCCCATGCATGCACAGCAGAGACCCGACGATCAGCTGGCTGGCCAGAGGCACGAGCACATGCGCGACGGAGCTGAACTGGGGTGACAGCTCGCATGCCATAGGTTCGCCATCACGGGTGTAGGGTTTCCTGCTTGGGCGGGGGAGAGGGGTTGGACTAGATGACTTACAAGGTCCCTTCCAACTCTGTTAAATCTGCTAAATCTGTTAAAATCCAGGCAGAAGCTGCCTCTTCAGCTTTATATAATGGCCATGCGAACTTACAACAAAAAAAGTGACTTATTACCATTTTTTTCACACTTATGTCTGTTGCAGCATCCTCGTGGTCACGTGATCAAAATTCCGGCGCTTGGCAACTGACTCGTATTTATGACGGTTGTAGTGTCCCGGGGTTATGTGATCCCTTTCTGTGACCTTCTGAGAAGCAAAGTCAATGGGGAAGCAATTGTTGGAAGAAATCTCCATCTGGTGCAGTTCCAAGCTGGGAGAAAGACACTGAAAACATGGAGGCTGATTGGAAAGATGGTTTAATGGTGAAGCAGAACCACCAAGCAAATGTGATTCTGGGCAGCTGACCACATGGAGTGGAGAGTGAGGGTTATTTATACTCTCTCTTGGGCCTTGCCCTTGAGCTTCCTGTTCCTGTGGCAAGAGCATGTATTCTATTGGCTGTAGTCAGACTCCCATGTGGAGTCATGTTTGTCTGAATCAAGTTTGGTTGAACCTTGGGCTGATGTAATGTCCCCAGGTGATTTCGCAATGCAGTGAGCCCTGCTGTTAGATGGGTAGAGGGCTAATCCTATTATGTCCTGGAGGGTCATGTCTTAATCCCATCACCCTGGAGCTGGAGGACTTTTGTCTTATAGATAGGCTGGCCCAGTCTTAATGTGCACCAAATATCTTCTGGGGGCAGGGAGCTGCAGGGACCTGCTCTTTGTCTTTAAAAACATGTTTCTCCTTTTCTCATCCAGGGAAATATAATATTCTGCCTTTTTAATATTTCCTAGAATATTTCATTCTTCTAGGAGAGGGGTGGGTGCTAACTTTCTACACCAGATTTATTTAACAATCGGGTTACTGACTTAACTGCAGTGATTCGCTTAACAACTGTGGCAAGAAAGGTTCGTCAAATGGGGCAAAACTCACTTAACAACTGTCTCACTTAGCAACAGAAATTTGGGGGTCAATTGTGGTCGTAAATCAAGGACTACCTGTACTGATGTAACTTTCTCTGTTAAGGTCGCCAGTAACATTGCAAGAACTTTGCTTTCTCAACTCTTCCTGGTGTTCATCTTTCCACTTTTCCACCCTTCAAGCTAGGACCTTTTTGGAAAAAACATCAAAAGCTGGCCATCTTCTAACCAACCCAACTTTTGGCCAGCAGCCTTTTTATTTTCCCCAGGAAAAAAAAAAAAACCATCTAGCAGGGAAAACAGTGGAGATTTATACGTTGCAAATTTTAGAAATAGGACAAGAATAAGGGGTGGACTTACAAAACAGAAGTCGGCCCTCTTAAGCCCAAAATATCTTGGACTTTAAATCAATAAACTGAAAAGTCCCACAGCGCAGAAGGGAAAAAAAAATCTCTTTGCTCTGAGATTGGAAGAGCGATAACCTTTTATTGAAGAAATAATCTGTTCAAGGTAGAACTCCATAAGTGGGTTGTGGGTGGGTATATCGACAGTATCGTTCAGAGGATCCAAACAATTTTTTGAAAAATCGAAAGTTCTGAAGCGAATATGTGTTATTGTTTTAATAGCAATGTTTATCAGAGAGTTAGTGACTTAGACAAGGGTTGTTATGAGAATTTTTGCTGGAGCAAACGTTTATGTCAGTGTTTCTCAACCTTGGCAGCTTGAAAATGGGTGGATTTCATCTTCCAGAATTCCCCCGCTGGCTAGGCTCAAAGCTATTCTGACGGGGGAATTCTGGGAGTTGAAGTCCACCCATCTTCAAACTGCCAAGGTTGAGAAACACGGGTTTTATGTAATCCCACAATCTCATTTCTTGGTGGTCAAAGGTTATCTCAGAGTCTGCCCCAGAGGTGGGTTCCTCCCAGTTCGGACCGGTTCGCCCGAACCAGTAGTGACCCACTGGTGATGTCACGGTGATGTCACTGAACCGGTTCTGTTGGTGCCAGTCCGTGGGCGCCGCCATCTTTTTTTGGGAATTTTTTTTTTAAACGAGGCGCAGCCACGCGGCGCGGGAGGAAGCGAACCGGCAGCGAGGTAAGTTAGAACCCACCCCTGGTCTGCCCTGTTAGAACCCACCCCTGGTCTGCCTTACATTGGCCTCTGTTTTATTTCTCAGGTAGGCCCCCCAAATCTTGGATGTGAAAATCCTACTGACCACTGGGTGGTGCTTGGTGACACTTCTTTGCTGCCATCTAGTGGGCACCCATGGGGATTCAATGACTCAAAGATTAAAGACACTGAGCTTGTCAGCTAGAAAGCTGACAGCCGGGCTTCGAGACCTGAGCGCTGCACGAAGGGGTGAGTTCCCATCCCTTACCTCATCTCCTGCCCACCTAGCCGTTTGAAAGCATGAAAATGTGAGTAGATAAATAGGTACCACTTTGGTGGGAAGATAACAGCCTTCTGTACACCTCGGCAGTCATGCCAGCCACATCACCACGGAAGTGTCTTTGGACAACGCTGACTTCCTCGGTTAAGAAGCGGAGATAAGTACCGGACATAACTGGACAGGGGATATCTTTATCTTTATCTTTATCTTTATCTTTATCTTTAGTGGACATCCAAAGTATTGCAACCCAGATCATGATAGACTTTCTCTAAGCAGATAAAAGCACCAATTTCCACTGTAATTTACAAGAGACTGCAGATCTGGCTTGGGGCAAGGACTTCTTTGAAGAATTGACAGTGCCTCATGGGAAAGGAGGTGGTTGAAGACTGATCTCATTAGACTTTTATCTGCTTCTTTAACCTAGTTTAACCTAGATTTGTTTATTAACTGACCAATAGTGGTTAATCCATCAGTGTTGGATTAACTGACTAGCTAATGAGGAAGAGGCAGGTAATATTGTGAAGTTTCAACAACACAAGCATCATTCATTTGACACAGCAGTCCAGTCGTTTGTTTAGTGTCCGTTTGAAGTTACAACAGCATGAAGAAAGCGATTTGTGACCAGTCCTCACACTTACAACTTTTGAGCTTCCCTGGGGTAACACAGGTAGTCCTTCACGTATGACCACAACTGAACCCAACATTTCTGTTGTTTAAGGGAAACATTTGTTCACTGAGTTTTGCCCCATTTTACGAGTTTCTCTTGCCACCGTTGTTAAGTGAATCGCTGACGCGGTTAAGTTCGTAACGCAGTTGCTAAGGGAATCTGGCTTCCCCGTGGACTTTGCTTGTCAGAAGGTCCCAAAAAGGGGATCAAGTGACCCCGGGACACGGCAACCGTCACAAGTGTGAGCCAGTTGCCAAGCATCTGATCACGCGACCGCGGGGACGCGGCAACGGTCGTAAGTGTGAAAAACGATCATAAGTCACTTTTACAACTTCAAACAGTCACTAAACCAATGGTTGCAAGTTCAAGACTACCTATATTAACTAAGTCACAGATGGCTGCGCTGCCGAATTAGCCACGATTGGCTGCGTTCACACAACACGCCACGGCCAAACGTGGTTAGTTCATTTGTGGCTCAGTGCCCTCTGCAAACCCAGGGCTTAATTCAGGAAAACAACATGGTTCCTTCAAATCGAGGGAGAGAGGGTCATGTGAATGCAGCTGATTGCAGTGTGTGGCTGTTAAAGGCCCTTTTTTTTTTTTAAACTATGTTGACAAATCTAATCTGGGTTCTCTTCTCCCCCCAAGCTTGAACAAACTTGAAAGCAAGAAAAGATTGTATCTTCCCTTCTCCCTTTCCGTTCGGCTGTTTTAACTTCAGATGAAGCAGTTGCTCTTGTAAATATTACATTCCCGCCGGCGGAGAACGATGGGAAACTTTCTATCTTGGGCGATGTAGGAATGCGGCTGGGTTTTGCCCTCTGGCTGAGCTGAGGAGAAGTTGGCAGTCAGTATCCAACCTGTCCCGGACCAGACTGGGCAGTGGATTTTTCAAGAGAGGGGAAAATGGCCTCTCCAGGGAGAAGGAGGTTGGATCTTGGCCATCTTCTGGTTCAAGAGAGTCCAAAAACAATGTTTGGAGATTGAACCCATCAAAGCTTAGAGCACCCTGGGACTTTTGGCTCTGACATCGCAGGTGGCTTCACCAAGGATTGTGGTGGCTTGTCCTCCTGAGATGTTGTGGCTACCTCTCTCAGGATTTCCAGCCTTCCAAGTCTAGAACATGTACTATGGAGGTTCAAGAAGAGCATCTGGAACAGGAGTGTCAAACTCAAGGCCCACGGGCTGGATCAGGAGGCCGTAGTGGCCAAAAACGGGGCATGGGGGAGTCGTGTGCCCGGGCTGGCAGAGGGCTATCGAAACAAACTAAAACCAAAACAAAAGGAGCCATGTTTCCCCTTTTGCATTTGAGCATGCAAGAAGGGACAGGAAAGGAGGAAGGGAAAGAGGAAAGACAAAGAAAAAGATGGGAAGATGGGAAGAGAGCAAGGAAGGAAAAAGAAGGAAAGAGGGGAAGGAAGAAGAAAGGAGAATGAAGAGGGAAGGCAAAAGAAGAAAAGGGAGGAAGGGAGGAAGGAAGGAAGGAAGGAAGGAAGGAAGGAAGGAAGGAAGGAAGGAAGGAAGGAAGGAGATTGTAATGAGAGGGGAGGGAGGGTTTCAGGGAAGTCCTGCCTTAGCCCTTGGCCAACACAGGTACCCCCGACACGAGTGACATCGAGCTGGCCATGCCCACCATGGCCACGGCCACCCCCAGCCACACACACACACACACACCGGCCCTCTGAGGTTAAACACAACCCTGATGCGGCCCTCAATGAAATCGAGTTTGACACCCCTGATCTGGAAGGTGTCAAAAGGAAGGTTGGACTTCTTGGAAGAGCACAACTCCGTCACTGTCTTTTAGCGATGATTCCTAAATGGAACCTCCAGCTTCAGAGGCACTCTACCTGTGACAGAGGCTCACCCATTGGACAAAAAGAGGATGTAGCTCCTTGAGGTTGCCTCAAGTGTTGTATGAATCAAACCAGTGTGCTTTCGACCTCCTCTTTGATGCTTTGTGTGTTATGTGACCAAGACATTTGTGGTCTCCTCAGCAAACCATGATTAAACAGGGTCTGGTTTAATGCAGATGGTGCTGCACCCAGGTACAATTTTAATTACACTATCATGGCCACCATCTTGATTTCTCTGAACATATCCTGGAGATACTTTTTGGATCTCGTAATGCTGGCCACATTGCAAAGCTAAGATTGATTTCTAATTCATCCATGATGTGATTAATCTTGCAGTGAAGTGAATTCTCTCTTGTTCCCTTTGGAAAGCTTTGAACTAGAAGGCAATTGGATTGATTGATTGATTGATTGATTGATTGATTGATTGATTGATTGATTGATTGACAGATTAACAGAGTTGGAAGGGACCTTGTAGATCATCTAGTCCAACCCCCTGCCCAAACAGGAGACCCTACACCATTTCTGACAGATGGCTGTCCAGTGTCTTTTTGAAAGCTTCCAGTGATGAAGTTCCCACAACTACTGAAAGCAACTTCTGTTCCATTGGTTGATTGTTCTCTGTCAGAAAATTTCTCCTTATTTCCAGGTTGAATCTTTCCTTGTTCAGTTTCCATCCATTATTGATTGATTGATTGATTGATTGATTGACCATCTTAAGGGGGAGGGGAAGAGACTCCAGTTTCACCTGGCCAGCCTCCACTTTGATCCTGGTCTTTGACCTATTTTCCAAAACAGCAGAAGGCAGGAGAGGAAGCAATGGATGGAAACTAATGAAGGAGAGAACCAACCTAGAACTAAGGAGAAATTTCCTGATAGTAGAGAGCAATTAACCAGTGGAACTGCTTGCCTCCAGAAGTTGTGGGTGCTCCATCACACTGGTTTTCTGGCCCAGGATTGTTGGTGGCGGTAGCAATTGTTATTCTTTGCTCTCTTCATCCAACGCACAGGATTAACCTGTTGCTGAAAATGGGAAGGCAAAGAGTACTGAGAAATATATTTTATTTCCCATCTGTGAAGAACAAAGTTTGGAGGATTCTGGTTAGTCTCACAGAGCGATGGCTGGTTTTCTCCCACTCTTTAATAAATTGCAAAAGAAACAAGTGAATAAGGAATTGTTGGAAGAAATGTCCATCTGGGTTCAGTTCCAAGTGGGATGAAAGACACTGGAAACATGGAGGCTGATTGGAAAGATGGTTTATTGATGAACAGGATCACATGGCTTGAGGACCTGGGCAAAAAAAAAGGGCAGAGATGCTGGGAGTGCCTGGGTTTTATGCCCTCTGTTGGGTTTTGAATTTGAGCTTGTGTTCTGATTGGTTGTCAGACTCCCATGGGGCCATGCAGGGGTAACTTTGTAGGTTGTCTTTTGAGTCCCAGGCTTGGTTGACTCTTGCTGGGTGATGATGTAATGAAAGGGCTTTGGGCAATTCCTACTATGGCTCTGCCTGAAGGAGGTAGCTCTTTGTTATGTAGAATAGACTGGCCCAGGCCTTAATGGCCCATTGACAAAGGTGTGTGTGGGGGGGGTGAGTTTCTGCCTCCCTTTTAGGGGCAATATTCTGCCCTTTTAATATTTCCTAAAATACCTCATTTTCCTAGGAGAGGGGTGGGTGCTAACTTCCTACAGAATCCTGACACCTTGCTTTATTTCATGTTAAATTGATCGGAGAGGCTTTTTTAGAAAAAGAAAAATTGAGAAAATTCGTAGCTCGGATTGTAGATTTGGGCCAGGATCTGTTCTCCGAGTTTGCTGTTTAGTCCTGGATGTTTCGTTACCAAACTAGGTAACATTTGCAGTGGTGTTTTGGGGTGAAGAGGTTGGTTTTTTTCCATTGGATGAGGTTTATTTTTCATGATGCCGATGTATCTTCTGTGTGCAATTGTTAAAAGATTTTGCTGAACATTTGATTTCCCTTGTTGGGGTTTGCATTATTTCGATTTTATAGAATGGCTTTGCAAAAGATAAGAAATGAAGGATGCAGCCATTATAATAAGCAGACTAAGTAGGTCATTTATTCTGAATACATCTTTTGTGCTGTGCAACAGTCAACAGCGATACCTTATAACACAGGTGGAGAATTAATTTCCCCAAGGGCCCAAATGAGAAATTGAGACGGTCGTGGAGGATTGTGTGAAAAGAGGCATAGCCACACATACATGGACATATGTAAATTGCCAAAAAAAAAAAATCACGGTTGCTTTCAAAATAAAAGCAATGCAGTTGTATTGCGTGCGTGGTATAGACATATTTATATTTGATGTCCAATTTCCTATTTATTTATTTTATTTATTTACTTTAGAACATTTATATTGCTGCCTATTCGCACATGGCGACGCAAGGCGGTTTACACGAATATAAAAACATCATATATAAAAAATAAAACTAATAGAAGAAAATAATAAAATAATAGCCATTTAATAAGCTCCATCCCGCTCTGGGTTCCCCAGGCCTGCTGGCAGAACCAGGTCTTCAGCGCCTTCTGGAAGAGTGCTAGAGTGGGCCATTCTAATCTCTGGGGGGGGGTGATGTTCCAGAGAGAGGGAGCCACCATGGAGAAGGCCCTTCTTCTGGATCCCTCCAGGTGTATCTCCCTAGGGGATGGGACCCACAACATTCCTTACCTCCTCATTTAATTGATTATAACAGAACAACAAAATTGGAAGGGACCTTGGAGGTCTTCTAATCCAATCCTCTGCTCAGGCAGGAAACACTATACCATTTCAGACAAATGGCTGTCCGATCTCATCTTAAAAGCCTCCAGTGTTGGAGCACCCACAACTTCTGGAGGGAAGCTGTTCCACTGATTAATTGTTCTAATTGTCAGGAAGTTTCTCCTCAGTTCTGGGTTGCTTCTCTCCTTGATTAGTTTCCATCCGTTGCTTCTTGGACTGCCTTCAGGTGCTTTGGAGAATAGGTTGACCTCACGCAGGCCGGACAGAGACAGCCAAAGGTCCAGATGTGGCTCAGGGACTGTAAAACACACAAGTCTTCCTCATAAGCATCTTTTATTACCAATATCAAGTAATGTCTATAAAATGAATGTAACGTTTGTGCTTTCAAATGTGTGTGCAGTGATGGTGCTGCAGAAGGAATGGAATGGAATGGAATGGAATGGAATGGAATGGAATGGAATGGAGTAGAGTAGAGTAGAGTAGAGTAGAGTAGAGTAGAGTAGAGTAGAGTAGAGTAGAGTAGAATAGAATAGAATAGAATAGAATAGAATAGAATAGAATAGAATAGAATAGAATAGAATAGAATAGAATAGAATAGAATAGAATAGAATAGAATAGAATAGAATAGAATATAGAGCTGGAAGGGACCTTGGAGGTCTTCTAGTCCAGCCCCCTGCTCAAGCAGGCTCAAGGAGGGAAACTGCGATCTGTAACTTCCTTTCGGCCATCATATGATAAAGGGCAGCAGTCCTACATTGCACACAAATGCGAGATCCTTCATTGCGGGTCTGTGTATCGCACAACTTGGACTGAAAGGATGACTAGTTGCTGTGCTGTACCAAGGACGCCACAGCTCTGTGAGTTGCTCTGCAATGCCGAGTGCTTGTGGAATAAAACTTCGGATCTGAAAATGAGATTTCGGCAAGAAGACAATCCCAAATTTTGTCTACACCCAACGTAGGATTTCTGACACTGTTTTCATTGTTTTTTCTGCTGGATTCAGCCAAGGAGAGATAGACAATAGACTCTTTCTCATCCTTGGTAATGTTAAGCTGTGTGAACTTCAATTCCCAGAATTCCCCAGCCAGGATTCTGGGAATTGAAGTCCACACAGCTTAAAGCAGCCAAGGTCGAGGAACACTGCCATAGACAATAGTCTTTCTGTTCAGCGGGCAATTTTAATTGGCGGAAAAATGCAAAGCAGTCCAAAAATTCTCCTATTTATGTGGCCTTTGAATCGATCCTTTACCCCCCTTTGTCTCATTGGGAATCAGAATTTCATAATTTTTGCATTTAGGAGTCCTTCGTGTTCCTTCCCCCCCTCCCCCTTTCTTCTTGCTCTCAGAAGTTAAATCGTAGTTTGGTATTGTGTCTCAACCTATTTAACGGATAAAATCATCGGACGACCCCGGTTGGGTTTGATTTGAGAATATCAGCCTTTGCAGCGGAACAAATTGCTCCCAGATCATATTTAAAATTTTCAGTGAGAAAAAGGAGATTTGATTAATGCCTCGTTAAATGCCCAGAATCCCATTTGTAGACATGACCACTGCAGCTGGTAATATTTAGTTCTGCCAAAATTTGAGCAGATGCCAGTTCTTAAATATTTGGCACAATTCATCCAGAGGAAGTGATGTTCACCCTTATCCAGTTTAAGGCAAACGGGAAAGATGTGTTTTAACTCTTTCCCGCTAAAATGAGTTGAATGAAAAGGGATCGCCGCTAACTGGATGTTTTTATTTCTTTATTTTATTTTTTATTAACCCGCCTTTATTGTTTTTTATAAATAGCTCAAGGCGACCAGCTTACCTAATACTCCTTCCTCCTCCTGTTTTCCCTTTCACGACAAGCTTGTGAGGTGAGCCAGGCTTAGGGAAAGGGTGGCTCAAGGTCATCCAGCCAGCTTGCATGCCTAAGGTGGGACTAGAACTCACAGTCTCCTGGCGATTGGCCCAAAGTCACCCAGATGGTTTTCATGCCTGAGGCGGGACTAGAACTCACAGTCTCCTGGCGATTGGCCCAAAGTCACCCAGCTGGCTTTCATGCCTGAGGCGGGACTAGAACTCACAGTCTCCTGGCAATTGGCCCAAAGTCACCCAGTTGGTTTTCATGCCTGAGGCGGGACTAGAACTCACAGTCTCCTGGCGATTGGCCCAAAGACACCCAGTTGGTTTTCATGCCTGAGGCGATACTAGAACTCACAGTCTCCTGGCAATTGGCCCAAAGTCACCTAGCTGGTTTTCATGCCTGAGGCAGGACTAGAACTCACAGTCTCCTGGTGATTGGCCCAAAGTCACCCAGTCAGCTTTTGTGCCTAAGGTAGGACTAGAACTCACCATCTCCTGGTGGGGAATGGGACAACTTGCTGCAGCCAACTCACAATGGCCAACTCACAATGGCCAACTCACAATGGCCAAGTCACAACAGGACAATTCACTGCGGGACAATTCAACAATTCAGTGTAATTATTTAAAATACTTTTTAAAGTATTTGAATTTTGGTCACTCCCATTTTATTTTGTCCCTTCTTCGGCATCCTTTCTTTAATGATTCTATTAGCCTATTTCTTCATTATTAGTGTAACTCTTGTCCCAAGGCAAGTTGTTTCATGGCAAGTTGGTCGTGGTGAGTTGGCCGTGGAAATTCAAATAAATAAATACAAATTTGGCCTCCTTATTTCTACCAATTTTCCAAAGAGAAGCACTGATTCTTCTCGTGAAATTTCAAAGCCCCTCCTTCCCAAAAATCAGACTGGCAGGTCACTCATCCTTGTAAAAATCTTGAATTCCCACTGAATTTTTTTTGTCCTGGACAGCAAAGTTTCAAGATAAGAATTGGTCCATAATCTTGGTGACTCACTTTATGGCCATCACGACTTACGACCATTGTGATCGAAGCGGTTCTGTCCGAAAGAACTCAGCATGTTGATTATCCCTCCAAATGTTCAAACTGAAGGTAGAAGAATCTCCTCGTACACACCCCATATGGGTAGTCCTTGACATACAACGGTCTTGAGCAGGCTGCGTTACCGTTGTAAGTTGAGGACTATCTGTTTTTGCTGTTCAAGGAAATTCTTCTACCTTCAGTTTTCAAAATTTGGAGGGATAATCAGTGCACTGAGTTCCTTTGGACAGAACTGCTTTGATCCGTTGCCTTTGCTACATCATTTTTTTTCCCCATCTGTACCCAAATGGGAATGGATTGCTACCCTTCTCTGACAAATAATCAATTTAAAAATAGCAGATCTATTCGCTATATATAGCCAAAGGCCAAAACAGTCTCAGCGCATCTGCATTTTTTCTGTCTTAACCAACTAGAGAACTTAACCAAGGGAACTCATTCTTGGCCTGGGGCCCAAGAGGAAATGGACACAAAGGGTGTGTCCAGTGAGATGACCGAGCAGAACCGACACCACACAACTCTCAATCGTTGTGAGAAACATAACATCCGGATGGTGGACGTGTGAATCTCACTCACCACGTCATAAAAGCTCTTTTTTTTTCCAAGGGGGGGGAAGGAAGGATTAACTGTGACATTGGACCAGTTATTCCAGTAAGAGTCTTTTGCAATAATCAAATTTTGGAGATTCTTGAGGTCACGTTCTTTCGACCGGTTACCAAACGTGCAAAAGAGCCTAACATGCAATGAAGTATTTTTTTTAAAAAAAATTTCTCAATCATATATTTATGCTTGCAATAGTGGCAAATATCTGTAGCTCGGGTGTAGGATGAGGGTGAATAGCTCTTATATTTATGCCCCATTATTTCAAAAAAGTGGCTTACCATTTAAAAATAAATAAAAACAGAATTTATCACTGCAGTTCTGATCATTGAGTTCGATCCTAGGTAGAGGCAGATATTTTTCTCTCTGGGCACAAATGAGAATATATCAGCTGA
This sequence comes from Thermophis baileyi, assembly GCA_003457575.1. Lineage (NCBI taxonomy): Eukaryota > Metazoa > Chordata > Lepidosauria > Squamata > Dipsadidae > Thermophis > Thermophis baileyi. The sequence goes on along the minus strand of QLTV01001164.1, from coordinate 9,595 downwards.
ACAAAAACTCCACATTGGCAACAGGAAGGGCATCTGGCCAGTAAACACTCTGCCAGCTCCATTCAGTTGCCCAGACTCCACCCCGCAAGGGATTATGGGCTCGTTAAACGAAGATGCTTACCATTTTTAAAAAAATAAAAACAGAATTTATCACTGCAACAGAGACAAACGTACAAAGAAAAAGAATCAGTATCAGTACATAGAAGCAAGTATTCCTCAGATTACAGCCTACAATTGGGATTAGCATTTCTGTCACTAAGCAAGGCAGTTTTCAAGTCAGTCATGCCTGGTTTTATGACCTTTCTACCACAGTTGTTAAGTGAAACGCTGCACTTGTTAAGTGAATCAGTAACATTCAACTTTCTTCGGTAAAGGTATAAATACATAATAATGCAGCATCCTACTCTTACATTTAAACAAAAATTAAAGGCACAACATAGAGAGCATACCTAACAAACATATTTCTTTATCATTTTTATACGGTGACCCACCTCACAAGATGTGACCTTGTGTGGCATATCCTAAAAATGAACAATATTTTAAAAAAGCATTCCACAATTAAAACATCAATATTATTAAAAGCTGGGAGAGAACATTAGATATTACAAACAATGAAGCCACCTCATTAAATGACCATGTCCTTGAGGCCCCAAGCCTGTTGACACCCCAAGTTTTGAAGGACATCCAGAAGGACATCAAGGTTGGCACCAACCCCATGTCACCAATATGAGATATTGTCCTTTTCTTAAAAGGGGGAACCATGCTGTGTGTTGACGTTGTGTTCCTATTCCTGTACATCGTGGAAACGAAAATTGATGATCGGAAGCATAGAACATAGAATCAAAGGCTGGAAGGGATGTCAGAGGTCTTTTAGTCCAACCCCCTCAAGGCAGGAGACCTTATACCATCTGGGTTAAATAGTTATCCATCTGTGAAAAACCTCCAGTGATGGAACACCCACAATTTTGGGAGGAAAGCTATTCTGTTGATTAATTGTTCTCCCTGTCAGAAAATTCCTCCTTACTTCTAGATAGGGTCTCCATCTGAGGAGCTTCTACCATTACTTCTTGTCCTACTCTCTGGTGCTCTGGAGAATGTGTTAATCCCTTCTTTTCTATGGCAGGCCCTCAAGTCTGGAAGGCATTTATCATGTCCCCTATAATTCTTCCCTTCAATAGGCTATACATACGTAGATCCCTCAACCATCCATCATCCAATTTAGCCTCCAGACCCTCCAGAAATCTCAACCAAATTTCCCTGCAGGTTTCCTACTCTTAGGAAGTCAAACTAACTTAGTTAGTTAATTTAGTTAGTTAACGAACTAAATTAGGGGACAGGAGACTAAAACATATGAAGAATGGTTGCAGGAACTGGGCATGGCTAGTCTAGTGAAGAGAAGGACCAGGGGAGACATGATAGCAGTCTTCCAATATTTGAGGGGCTGCCACAGAGAGTTAGGGGTCAAGCTGTTTTCCAAAGCACCCGAAGGCCAGACAAGGAATAATGGATGGAAACTGAACAAGGAGAGATTCAACCTGGAAATAAGGAGAAATTTTCTGACAGTGAGAACAATCAACCCATGGAACAGAAGTTGCCTTCAGAAGTTATGGAAGCTTCATCACTGGAAGCTTTCAAGAAGAGATCTGTCAGAAATGGTGTAGGGCCATGATGGTGAACCTATGGCACGTTTGCCACAGGTGGCACACAGAGCCCTCTCTGCGTAGCCCCAGCTCAGCTCCACCGCGCATGCGCGCGCGCCTCCCACGGCCAGCTGGTTTTCGGGTCTCTGCCATCCATGCACAGGGGGCACATGCGGGAGACACACGTGCATGTGTGGGGGGGGGCGGGTCGCACGTGCAGGGGTCTTTGGCAGAGTATGATCACTTTTGTTTTAAGTTGGCAAAACCCAAGGAGTTGAAATTGATTGTGGAAGGCTGAGTCTACCAAGGATGTAAGTAAGGCTTGTCTAAAACCCAAAACTTGGTTTTGGCATGAGGGGCAATTCATTTTTCAGCAAGATGAAAGCTGAACTTGAGAAGTTAATGCTATGGCCTAAGCACACCTCCGTTTCTGACAGAAAGGCAGAGAAACAGGGAAAAATCAGCTTATAGAGAAGGTGAGAACTCAAAAAAAAAAAGTCTTCCATTTTTAACCCTCCTTCTCCTGTTGTCCTAATTTACTTACTGTACTTACTTATTTTGTAAGTAATGTCTTTGTCAAAATTAAACAGAGGGGAACAACCCATGAGATTAGAAGTTAGTTAAGCTGTGGCAACATTGCCCTGGACCTAAGGAGAGAAATCTCCTTCGTATCTTCTGAAATGTAGAAGAAAGAATCATAGGGCTGGAAGGGACTTTGGAGGTCTTCTACTCCAACCCCCTGCTTATGGTAGGAACCTCATACCAACCCAGTCAAATGGTTGTCCAGTCTATTTTTGGAAACCTCCAGTGTTGGAGCACCCACAACTTCTGGAGGCAAGTTGTTCCGCTGGTTAATTGTTCTCACTGTCAGGAAATTTCTCCTTAGTTCTAGGTTGCTTCTCTCTTTGACTGGTTTCTATCCATTGCTTCTTGTCCTACCCTCAGGTGCTTTGGAGAATAGCTTGACTCCCTCTTCTTTGTGGCAGCCCCTGAGATATTGGAACACTGCTATCATGTCTCCCCTAGTCCTTCTTTTCATTAAACGAGACATACCCAGTTCCTGCAACCGTTCTTTGTATGTTTTCTAATCATTTTTGTTGCTCTTCTCTGCACCCTTTCTACTAGAGCCTCAACAACTTTTTTGTATCATGGTGGCCAGAACTGGATGTATTATTTATTCCTCTTTAATTGAAGAAGCCAAGAAATGATATTCTTTCCTCTTTTTAAGACACATATAAGATGTATGTTATATTTTTGCATAAATAAAGGGAGACTAGTATAGATCTATTTCAACCTATTTGGCTCTCATCAGATAGCCACACCCATATA
>QLTV01001163.1:325728-336593 GCA_003457575.1 Thermophis baileyi | reverse complement strand
AATCAGTCATCTGTGTGTGCTTCTTGTTTGTATTTTTATGCAACAAACTCTGATAGGTTATGGGCCCAGAGCACACTGAAGACTGCAATGTAATTTAAGCTGAAGAGACTGCCTGTGTTTAGAAAGAGAAACAAGGCAGAGATTGCAGGATGGCTGCTGTTGCATTTAAGGAGTGCTCTGTGCCTCGTTTGGGGCAGAAGAACTATATAATATGGGCTGCAAAGATGGAATGTTTCCTGAAGGCTAAGGAGCTGTGGAATATAATTATTAACCACAGGGAGCTTTAGCAGCTGCAGAGCAGAAGCAGCATGATAAAGCAATGGCTTATATCATCTTAAGTTTAGAAGATGAACAATTTCTCAATGTAGCTGATTTAAAGACTGCAAAGGAGCTCTGGCTGAAATTAAGAACTGTGCATGTGAGTGTGTCTGCATGCAATATTGTGTAATTAGCAAGGAAATTATACAGAGTCCACCCAAGGCACCATTAGCAGCTGAAGATCAGAGGCAGCATGATAAAGCAATGGCGTATATCATCTTAAGTTTAGAATATGAACAAGTTCTCAATGTAGCTGATTTAAAGACTGCAAAGGAGCTCTGGCTGAAATTAAGAACTGTGCATGTGAGTGTGTCTGCATGCAATATTGTGTAATTAGCAAGGAAATTATACAGAGCCTGTCTGCAACCAGGTGAATCTGTGGAAAGACATTGATTGCAAATGCAAACTTTGGAATTGGAACAGCGTGGAATGAATATTCCTGAGTCCCAGAAGGTGCTGCTGGTATTAAACAGTCTAGATGAAACATGGGACATTGTTTCTGCAGTATTTGAATGCAAACCAGAGCAGGAATTGCTTTTGGAAGCCCTGAAAGCTTGTTTAATAGCAGAAGTGAACAAACACCATTTTAGAAGAATCCATTTTAGAAAGAGCCACAAAAAGAAATCCCTGAGGTGGGGGCCCAAGGAGCAGAGAGATAAGAGCAGCAGAAATTTCCATAGACTGAAAGTCTGCAGAGAAGAAAAAAGCAGCAGAAGATATCAGATTACAGCCCAGCAACAGAGGCATTGCTTCATTTGTGGTGAAAGGACACATTTAAAGAAGGACTGTTTGCAAAGAAAAAGCTGTTTGCAAGAAAAACAAAATTATTTGCAAGATGGACAGGTTTCTGTTGCAAAAGTTAGCTATTTCAATAGCAGAGACAAATGGTTAATAGACAGTGGTGCAAGTCAAACAATTGTTAACAATTCTAAATTGTTTTTCAGAATGGATCCAGCTGCTCAAGATGCAGTAGCCTTGGCAAATGGCCAGAAGGCTAAGGTCATTGGAAGAGACAGTTTGCAAATTTCATATCTGGAAACGAGGTTTAATGATGCATTATGTGTGCCTGAAATGGAGCATAATTTGCTGAGTGTCTTAATTTAGACAAGCAAGGATTTGAGACCACATTTGTAAATGGGAAGTGTCTCATAAAGAGAAATGGGAATGTATGTGCACAGGGCATAAAAGAGGATAATCTTTATGTGTTGCAGGGACAAAAGATTCAATGTGCGCAAACATTTGGAAATGTTGCACAGCATGATTCATGTGTTCATCACTTGCACAGATGGCTTGGCCATGCCAGCTTCAGAGTTTTGCAAACAATGGAACAGTTTGCAGAAGGGTTAAATTTAAAGGGATGTAAGGCATATTTGGACTGTGCAGTATGCAAAGCATCAAAGCCAAGGCATTCCCAGTAAGCAAGAGCAGCACAAGGCAGACAACAAGAGCTCTAGAGCTGGTACATGCAGATTTGGTGGGACCAATGAAAGCCAGTTTGGGAGGAGCAAAGTATGCGCTGGTCATTGTAGATGACTATAGCAGGTTTGGGTTTTGCTATTTACTAAAGAGTAAAACAGGTGCTACAGAAGTTTAAGCAATGGGTAAGCTTCGTAGAAAGAAGGTATAAACAGCAGGTATGTCAGCTGCAAACTGACAGAGGTTCAGAATTCATGTCAACAAGTTTTCAACAGTGGTTGGGACAGTTGGGAATAAAACACAGATGCACAAATCTGTACATAGCAGCTGAGAATGGTGTAGTTGAGAAACAGAATGGAGTCTTACAAACAATGGAAGACTCACTGCTGGAGGATTCTGGTCTGAGCAGGTCATACTGGGGTGAAGCCATGTTGACTGCTAATTATTTAATCAATAGGCTGTGGAGTTCATTCATCATGGGTGCATATTCCAAAAGCAATTAGAAGAAAAGGACAACCAAAGGCTAGAAAGGTCAGGTTTATGGGCTATGAGCCAGGTTCAAAAAGCTATTGTTTTAGCGATGGGAGTAAGAGAATAGTGATTTCCAGTTCTGCTAGCTTTGCAGAGCAAAATTGGAACAGAATTGATGCAAATTTTGGGAATGATTCACTTAGTGATGGTGATTCACTTAGTGATGGTAACTCATTTAGTGATGGTAACTCACTTAATGACTGTGTCAGCATTCAGGGAGGAGAAGCTGAACAAGATATGAAGCAAGAGAGAGTTGACACACAGGAGCAGTCAATGCCATGGAGGTCAGAGCGATGGAACAAGGGGATTCCACCTGACAGGTATTCTGCTAGTAAAGTTAAAGTGTGTAATGTATGGTATGAGCCAAGGAACTAGAGGGAAGTATTGGCATTCCTAAAATAGAACAAATAAAATGGAAAGAAGCCATGGACAAGGAAATGAAATCCATGGGAGAACATGAATGATCTATGTCACATCTATGACTTTGCCACAGGGTAGCAAAGCTGTAGGATACAAATGGGTATACAGGGCATGTATGGGCTGAAGCAGTCAGCCAGGAATTGGAATATATGTCTAGATAAGGCATTGAAGGGTCTTAGGTTCAAGAGTTGCAAGGCTGATGGTTGCATATACACTGAAAAGTTACAAGGTGGGGATTGTCAACTGTTAGCATGTGTGGATGATCTTTGTATCATTGCAAAGGATGTATCGCAGTAAAAAGGTTCTCAGGTATTTGAAGGGAACTCTGAATGTGAGTCTTCAAATGCAGGTCTAGGAAGTTATGGGCTGAAGCAGTCATCCAGGAATTGGAATATATGTTTAGATACTGCATGGAAGGGTCTTGGGTTCAAGAGTTGCAATGCTGATGGTTGCATATACACTGAAAAGTTACAAGGTGGGGATTGTCAACTGTTAGCATGTGTGGATGATCTTTGTATCATTGCAAAGGATGTATCGCAGTAAAAAGGTTCTCAGGTATTTGAAGGGAACTCTGAATGTGAGTCTTCAAATGCAGGTCTAGGAAGAATATTAAATTATTTGATTTATGTCTCTTCCAGTCATGAAGGGAGGAGTGTTATTTATTCATTCATTCATTCATTCATTCATTCATTCATTCATTCATTCATTCATTCATTCATTCATTCATTCATTTATTTGTCAAGCGTATATATGATTACAAACAAAGTATAAACAAAGTATAAACATGTTTGTGAATATATAAGAAGTACAAGCATGGTTATGAGTGCAAGAAATTTTACGAATATATGGGTACATTAGGACAGGGATGGTAGGCACGATGGTGCGCTTATGCACGCCCCTTACAGACCTCTTAGGAATGGGGTGAGGTCAACGGTGCACAGTCTAAGGTTAAAGCTGTGGAATGAATAGGCATAGCAACTAAATCAGCCAATGGGAGCTTAAACACTTCTGAGTCTGTGCAGAGAATCGAAATTGAAACTTAAGCTTTAAGGCTGGGTATGGCTCAGCCCACTGTACACTATTCTCTCAGTCCACTCTGAACTCTGAAAATGAAACTAACTGTTCTCTCCTGCCTGTGTGTTTGCTTATAACTGCTTGAAGAAGACTCTGCTAATGGTATCGTAAATACTCATCTGTTATTCTTGTATATAAAGAAGTTTCTTATTTAAATCAATCCTGCTGCATCAGTCTGCCTGTGTGTGCTTTCTGGATTTAATTTTTGCAACAAACTCTGATAGTCTTCCTCTCTATTCTTCCTGCGAAGGGCAGCTTTGGTCCGCATTCATGAAGTCGGGAAAAGAGACAGGAGGCAGCATCCAGTGCTGCTGTGAGAGAAAACTTCCTTTTCCTTTCCTTTTCCTTTTCCTTTTCCTTTTCCTTTTCCTTTTCCTTTTCCTTTCCTTTTCCTTTTCCTTTTCCTTTTCCTTTTCCTTTTCCTTTTCTTTTCCTTTTCCTTTTCCTTTTCCTTTTCCTTTCCTTTTCCTTTCCTTTCCTTTTCTTTCCTTTCCCTCTCCTACCATCCCCTCCCCTCCCCTCCCCTCCCCTCTCCTGTCCTCTCTTCCATCTTCTTGGTTTGTATTCTGTTAAGAATATCACTTTATGGGTGGTAAGCCTTTTTACTATCAATAAGCCGAGGTTAGCAAGGGATGCCAAGAGTGAACCACAGAGACGTTCAAAATAAAAGGAGGAAAAGAGGGGCCATACGGCAGCCAGTCAGAGATGGTGACAAAGTGCAGACTTCTGGTTGACGTCGGTCGAGGCAAGAACGGCTGGATTTCTGCTGAGCTCCGCGAAATCCAGCCGGCAACTGCTGTCGGGAGACCCTACGGTGTCAAAGCCGCCTTGGAGTGGTGGTGAAGAAAGGCGAGGCGCTTTGTCGATCTTGAGGAATTCTCAATTTCATCGTTATGTCCGAAGAAAGCTTTCCTGAATGGCAGCCATTTTTGGCTATTCACAAGTTGTGAAAACCGGGGCCATAAGACTTGTGTTGGAGTGGTCTGTGGACAGAGCATTGAAACTGGATGAGATAACTTCCAACTTTTATTTTAAAGACCTAACTCAGTGATAGCTAACCTTTTTTTCCTCGGGTGCCGAAAGCGCGCGTGTCCACACCCATAATGCAATGACCCCACGTGCGCCCCACCCACCTGTGCATGTACGCGTGACCCCCCACGCTCCATTTTGGGCCTAGTAGGCCTCCCTAGTAGGCCTCTCGTGGCCCATTTTTTGTCTGAGGAGGCTTCAGGGAGGCCTGCTAGTCCCAAAATGGGGCGGGGAGGGGCATGCTTCTCTCCCCCCCCAGCAACCCATTTTTGGTCCCAGGAGGCTTCCGGAAGGCCTTTTTTTCTTTCTCTTTTTTTTCTTCTTCCTCTTTTTTGGACTACAATAACAGAAAATTTGGAATTGCTTGGAGAATTTGGCAGTGGCTTGATTTGTGAAAATATTTGTTAAGTGGAAGTTGGTGGGGGAATAAGGAAATACTTGACGGTTATTGTGTTATTGCTGATTATTCTTTTTAAATGTTTTGAAGATTTTAAGTTTACTTAAAATGATTAGCACTTCAAATTCAAGCAAAGCAGGGAGGAAAAATACATCTGTGTCCTCAGCAGTAGCAGCAGCAGCTGCATCTAGTCCAGCAAGTCAAAGAACTTTGGATAGCATGCTGCAACAGGAAAAATGAATATGATTAAATATGAGCTGCTGCACACGGCTGGCTCATATTTAAATGGTTGTCCACTAGGACTCCTAGATCCCTCTCACAGTTACTACTGTTGAGCCAGGTACCACATATACTGTACCTGTGCATTTTCTTTTTCTTGCCTAAATGTAGAACCTTACTTTTTTCACCATTGAATTTCATTTTGTTAGATAGCGCCCAATGTTCAAGTCTGTCAAGATCCTTCTGTATCTTGAGCCTATCTTCTGGAGTGTTGGCTATTCCTGCCAGCTTGGTGTCATCTGCAAATTTGATGAGTTCCCCATCTATCCCCTCATCCAAGTCATTGATGAAGATGTTGAAGAGTACTGGGCCTAAAACAGAGCCTTGGGGTACTCCACTGCACACTTCCCTCCGTGTAGATGCAGTTCCATTGAGCACTACACGTTGAGTGCAGTTGGTCTGCCAGTTACAAATCCATCTGGTGGTGTTGCTGTCTAATCCACATTTTTCTACTTTATCTAGTAGTAGGTTATAGTCTACTTTATCAAATGCCTTACTGAAGTCCAAGTAAATTATATCGACAGCATTCCTCTGGTCCACTAATTTTGTCACTTTGTCAAAGAATGCAATAAGATTAGTCTGGCATGATCTGTTCTTGACAAACCCATGTTGGCTTTTGGTTATTACTTTGTTTGCTTCTAGGTGTTCGCTGATTCGTTGCTTGATTATCTTTTCCAGAAGGTTTCTCTTGGACTTTCAGGCTCTGACCAAGAGAAGACCCCTCTGGCCGAAGCATCCCACTGCCCACCCCTCCCGTCTTACACCATGCCCCCCGCCCTGGTACTCAGACCACTTACAACTGTTGTGCACGGAGAGCAGAGGGCCCCAGAAGGCAAAGGCGCTCCAGAAGAGGAGGAGGAGGGGGCTGCGACTGGACATCATGGTGATGGCTGGGCGACTGAGCCGCCTCCGACTCCTCTCTGGGGCAAAGAGCATGGCGCCCCTCACCCCCCTCCCCTCTGGAGGGCCACGCTTGGAGATCCCCTCGCCCCGCCCGTCCCGCGCCTCCAGATGATTCCTGCGGGGAAGGTTTTGGCACCTGGGTTCCGGCGGGGTAACATCAGCAGGCAGAGGGGCGGGGTGGGCTCCGTGGCTTCCCAAAGGCAGGACTAGAACTCACATCTCCTGGTGATTGGCTCAAAGTCACCCAGCTGGCATTTATTCCTATGGTGGGACTAGAACTCCCATCTCCTGATGATTGGCACGAAGTCACCCAGCCAGTTTTCATGTCTAAGGAGAGACTAGAACTCACTATTTCCTAGTTTCTAGCCTGGTTTTTACTTCTAACGATCTTAATCTTTTGTCTCTTCAAATAATATTGCAGAACTTAATTTCTTTTCATTTCTTTTTGTCCTTCAGAAAAATTTTCAAACCTGTAACAAGCCCATTTTGTAATTCCAACACAGAAAATTATTCGGTCACTCTCCTAATTTAGTGTTTCTGCATCCCCTTTAGTTATGAAGACATCTTGTATGTCCAGTGTAACCTCTTTTTCCATGTCATTCTTGTAGCCAATCATTTTTATATCCAGGTCCGTATCTAATTTTCCGTCTTATCTGGTAGAACCTGTTCCCCTTCCATGACATCATCCACACACAGCCCATCTATCAAGGCAGAGGCCATTAAAATTAACGTCTGGATCTATTGTTCAGAATGTGACATTCAACATGTCCAATGTTAAAATATTTTGCTTCATTCTTTTATTGTAGGCTAAGTTTAAGTGTCCTCTAAATTGTAAAGTTTAGTTCCCTTTAGTTCTTTCTAGTCCAATTTTCCAGTTTTTCATCTTATTATTTTTTGTTTAAATCAAAAGCATTTTCCCAAAGGGAAAATGGGCCCCTAGTCCATTTGTCACTTTCTAAAACCAATGTTTTAATTACCTCTTTCCTGTATATATGTATGTATGTATGTCTCTCTGTGTCTGTATTCTTATGTGTAGATACATGTACAGAAGTTATAACTTCTTTTGTTAAAGATTGAAGAAAACTCCTCTGGGGCTGCAAAACCTATCAGTCTGAAAATGCCTAATAACTGACAATTAACGAGCAATTTTCAAAAGAGATTAGAAAATGAAGCATGCAAAATTGCTGTCTTGTTATCTCCTTATGGGGAGCAGCTGCCTGGAGCCCTTGTGGGCAATCACCCGTCTTCTCCTTGCCCGGAGGAGAGGAATTAGGAAGAGGCCTTCTACTTGCTGGCTCTTCATCCACTACGGTCGCCAGCTCTGCTTTTTTTCAGTCCCCCATTTCAATCCCCTCATGTCCAAAAGTCTCCTTCAATATTTTTATTGTTATAATGTTTTACATTTTATAGTCTGGTTGATCTTCCCTCTACCTAAGAACTTTAGTGCCTTAGGTTGTTTTTGTTTTTGAAATCATGAAATTGCTTATCTTTATTGTCTCTTGTAAAAACTGAAACAGAATCTATTTCCCACAAGATGCTGTTTGTTCTTGGTAATTAATTTCAAAATCTTATTGTAATAAGTTTCAATATTCCAATTTTATCTGGACCCTTATTCATCTTATTTATCCCTTTGCTGTTTATTTTGGATTCTTTACATTGTTAAGTTTATGATTAAAATGTTCCTTCACTCAGGTTTGAAGGAAAACTTGTCATTCCAAAGATTTCTAATAACTTCAAAGTAGCTAATGAGAAATTTCTAAAAAATGATTAGAAAGTGACATTTGCAAACTCAGTGTCCTTTAAAAGTCTCTGCCACAAATGTGAGCAAGATGGTTAATCCCATCAACTCCCTGTGCCCAAAGCCATGGAAAACCTCTGTCTTGTTATCTCCTTATGAGGAGCCGCTGTCCGGGAGCACATTGTGGGCAATCTCCCGTCTTCTCCTTATCCAGAGATGGTCCAAGGAATCAGCTTACTTATACCGGTATCCCCCACATCTCTAAAACTCTCCCACCCTCACACATATCCTGGTTCCTCCCCACTCCACCCTCAACTTATGGGTCCAGTGGAAAGTCTCATCTCCCAAGGAGGCATCGGAGGCTGCAGTGGGAAGATGCCAGTGGTGAAATCCAATTTTTTTTTACTACCGGTTCTGTGGGCGTCGCTTGGTGAGCGTGGTGTGGCTTGGTTGGCGTGGCTTGGTGGGCGTGGCAGGGGAAGGATACTGCAAAATCCCCATTCCCTCCTCACTCCTGGGGGAAGGATATTGCAAAATCTCCATTCCCACCCCACTCTGGGGCCAGCCAGAGGTGGTATTTGCTGGTTCTCTGAACTACTCAAAATTTCCACTACCGGTTCTCCAGAACCTGTCAGAACCTGCTGGATTTCACCCCTGGAAGATGCCCAGATCTGTGGGGAGCAAGATGGAAGATCTCGTATAGGAGTAGTGGGCTTCTGGACTGCTTCTTCCTGGTCCACAACTCCCAGTTGCAGCCTGGCCGGTCACTAGATAGGCCCCCTTCCCGCACCCATCCCAGAGGGCTCAACCTTTGCTGCTGCCCATTTTCAGATTCAGGTTCATTCTCCTCATCAGAACGATCCTGATTCTAATACCCGAATTCAGTTGGTGTGGAATTCTCTTCTTCCAGGCAAGACGGAAGAGTTTAGTTTTGCGTTTGATCAACTGTAGAGTTCCCGTCAAGATCACCCAGGGCCCCGTTTATGAGCAGATCCAGCCCACTAATTTTATTGAGCACACCACGGCAACTGAGCTGGAACACAACAGAATTTGTACAATTGCTGGGACTCAGACATGGCACCTACAAGAAACTTACTGAGACCGACTGCTCCAAAGGTCTGGGATACCTTCAGGGGCCAAACACGGGGGGATTCCCATGAGCTCTACTTGCATACAGGTGTTAGCGCATAGAATAATAGAGTTGGAAGGGACCTTGGAGGTCTTCTAGTCCAACCCCCTGCTCGAGCAGGAGACCCTATACCAGGTGTGTCCGACTTTGGAACTTTAAGGCTCGTGGACTTCAGCTCCCAGAATTACGCAGCTATCAATGCTGCCTGGGGAATTCTGGGAGTTGAAGTCCACAAGTCTTAAGTCCACTCCTGCCCTAGACCATTCCAGACAAATGGCTGCTCAATCTCTTCTTAAAAGCCTCCAATGATGGAGCACCCAAAAGTGCTTGTTCAGGAGGCAACTGGACTTTCTTGTTTTTTCTTCTTTGAAGACATTTCGCTTCTCATCCAAGAAGCTTCTTCAGCTCACAGGATGGTGGGGAATGGAAGGATTTATATTCCTTGCAGACAGCTGGTCATTTGCATCCTTTTAGAGGGTCATTGAGGCCACTTGGAGGTTTGTCTGTGTCCTCAGGGTCACCTGAGTGGTGGAAATGGTTCCTGTAGTCTGCAATTTTTTTTCTCTGGAAATCCATTCCTGCTCCCACACCATTCGAAGGGTCTTCATCCCAACTTCAAAGAAAAAACAAGAAAGTCCAGTTGCCTCCTGAAAAAGCACCTTTGGGACAACCATGGCCTGGATGACTGAGAATCTCTACAGACCTCCAGTGATGGAGCACCCACAACTTCTGGAGACAAGCCATTCCACTGGTTTATTGTCCTCATTGTCAGGAAGTTTCTCCCTAATTCCAGGTTGCTTCTCTCCCTGATCAGTTTCTATCCATTGCTTCTCGTCCTGCCTTCAGGCGCTTTGGAGAATAGGGGTCCACCATTGCTTAGATGTCATCAGGCTGAAAAAAAATATCCTTGTGACATGACTATAGCAATAGCAATAGCAATAGCACTTAGATTTATATACCGCTTCATAGTGCTTTACAGCACTCTCTAAGCGGTTTACAGAGTCAGCATATTGCCCCCAACAATCTGGGTCCTCATTTTACCGACCTCGGAAGGATGGAAGGCTGAGTCAACCTTGAGCCAGGTGAGATTCGATCTGCCAAACTGCTGGAAGCCGGTGATCAGCAGAAGTAGCCTGCAGTACTGCACTCTAACCACTGCGCCACCGCGGCTACCCTTGAGGATGTCCTGTAGACAGTCGTTCTTGTTCACGAAATTGAAAAAAACTACAGTGGACTATACAAACAGCATGCCAGGTCTAAGTACCACCAATTATACAAATTCTGTTGTGTTCAGTTGCCGTGGTGTGCTTAATAAAATTAGTGGGCTGCATCTGCTCATAAACGGGGCCCTGGGTGATCTTGACTGGAACAGTAGAGTTGACCAAGGTTTTTTTTATGTATCTTTGTTTATTTGGTTCAAGACAAGGTTAAAATACGAAATACAAAAGGGTTGCAGGAATTGTGTTTGGCTGGTCTACAGAAAAGAAGGACTAGGGGTGACATGATAGCAATGGTCCAGTATTTGAGGGGCTGCCACAAAGAAGAGGGCGTCAACTTATTTTCCAAATAAGTTGTATGTATGACAAGAAACAATGAATGGAAACTACTCAAGGAGAGACGCCACCTGGAAT
>QLTV01001163.1:273085-296428 GCA_003457575.1 Thermophis baileyi | reverse complement strand
AGAAGAGCAAATGGGGATGAGGAAGAGAAACCTTGCTGAATTCCATTCCATTCCATTCCATCCCTCTTCCTCTCTCTCTGTCTCTCTCTCTCTCTCTCACACACACACACACTTCCTCTCTCTTCCTTACTCTCTCTCTCTCTCTCTCTGTCTCTCTCTCTCAAACACACACACACACACACACACACACACACACACACGTCGCCCCCACCCAACCCCGGGTTCCTCCTATTGCAGCTTATGTGCAATATTGGAGAGGATCCCTAAAATATCTGGACCAAGTAACAGCATGACGAAGCAACGCAAGCGACTCCATGCATCTCTCTCTATAAAGTTGCTCGTGTGTGTCCATTATATTCACACATATGGATGGCACACGCATGCATACAAAACCCCCATAAAAAACCCCTAGTTGTGCAAACCACAGTGAAAAAAAGATCAGCTTCGGGGTTGGGGACGGAGAGGTCTTCAGCCGACCCCCCCCTCCTCTCTGCACCTCTCCCCTCCCCGGCCAGATCTGTTTCGCCATAGTTTGCATGCGGAGAGGTTTTCCGGCTGGGTCCCACCTGCCCCTTTGACCCGCCTGCCCGAGAAAGTGGCTGCTTTTGATTGGGATGGGGCGGGGCGGGCCACAAGATGTGCATCTTACCAGAGACTTCTCTGCCCCACCTGCCACACCTGCCCCCCCCAATTGCACCTCCAAACTTCCGAGGTTGCTTCGGGAGGGAGCAGTTGGGCAGCGTTACCCCCCCCTCCCTGGGCGCCTGCAGTCTCGGAGCCGCAGCAACTCCTGGCCCTTGCACAGTAAAGAAAAACTTCTTGTGAGTGCCAGAAGTTAATTGCCTCGCACTCACAAGACGTTTTTCTTCACTGTGCAAGGGCCGGGAGTTGCTCCGAGGCTGCAGGCGCCTGACGAGGGGGGGGGAATGCTGCCCGACTGCCCCCTCCTGAAGCAAGGTTTCAAGCTCAGCTGGAGAGACAGGGTTTTTTTTAAGAAAACCCCAAAAAAGCTGCAAGATCCGGAGCTGCCAGTCTCCGGTAAGATGCATGTCTCGCAGCCCTCCCGTCCCATGCCCTGCCCCACCTGCCACCCCCAAATTGTGCCCCACTGCAAGACGCACATCTTATCAGAGACCGGCAGCTCCAGGCAGCGAAAGAAACTGCTGCCTCCTGCCTCCGTGCATCGAGGAGGCCAAGCAGCAGCGGGAAGAGCACAGGAGGCACAGGAAGCGTCTGCCAGCGATGCCCTCAGTGATCACAGATGTTGTGAGCAGGGAGGCTCGACCCCCCCTAGGAGCCTCAGTTTACTCCTGAGCACCATTGGCCTTTCTCCCTGCCTCTCCCAGCCAATGGCGGCTAGATTCTGCAAGTAGTGGCTGGGCGGGGTGGGCAGGCAGGGCGAGCGAGCATCGGGTGGGCAGGGTGAGCGAGCGGGGACTAGTTCAGGGGCGTGGCCAGGCTGCCATTACTGCCGGTTCAGAGAACCAGTCCCTATTTTTACTACCGGTTCTCCGAACCGGCAGGAACCCACCTCTGGTCGCAACCATTCTCTGCTGTACAGCTGAACCCAAAGGATTCAACAGAGATGATTAGGGGACTGGAGGCTAAAACATACGATGAACGGTTGCAGGAACTGGGCATGGCTACTCTAGTGAAGAGAAGGACCAGGGGAGACAGGATAGCAGTCATCCAATATTTGGGGGGCTGCCACAGAGAAGAGGGAGTCAAGCTATTTTCCAAAGCACCCGAAGGCCAGACAAGGAATAATGGATGGAAACTGATCAAGGAGAGATTCAACCTGGAAATAAGGAGGAACTTTCTGACAGTGAAAACAATCAACCAATGGAACAGAAGTTGCCTTCGGAAGTTGTGGGAGCTTCATCACTTGAGACTTTCAAGAAGACACTGGATTGCCATCTGTCAGAAATGGTGTAGGGTCTCCTGCTTGGGCAGGGGGGTTGAACTAGATCTGTGATGGTGAACCTATGGCACGCATGCCAGAGGTGGCACGCAGAGCCCTCTCTGCTGGCACGCACACCATTGCCCCAGGTCAGGTCTCCGTGGCATTTCTTGCGTGAGCTTCTGTTTCCCTGCAAATGACGAAACAGAAGTTCATGAAAGAAAAAGATCCTACCTCTTGCTGTGCTGCCGGTGTTGGGATGCCCCGCCCAACTGGTCTTCAGGTCTCTGCTGTGGATGCACGCATGTCCGTGCATGCACACCTTTCAGTTTGGGCATGTACACGCACAGTTTGGGCACTCGGTGTCTAAAAGGTTTGCCATCACTGGACTAGATGACCTACAAGGTCCCTTCCAACTCTGTTACTTTGATTCGATGTACCCTGTAAGACCTGGTCAATCCTCAATAGGCTTAGAACTCAACACGGCAGGTGTGTTGGCCTCCTCCATAAATGGGGAAAGCTTTCCTTTTCGGAAGGTAACTGTGGTGTTCCAAAGAAGACAATGCGACATATTGTGGAGCAGTGCCCTCTGTGTGCATATCAGGGAAATGCCAGAGACTTCCTCTATACAACTCCATCATGTATTTACAATATAAATAGTCTACCTTTGAATTTGTAAAAAGGCTAAATAGTGTCATATTTGCTCATTGAGAAGATAATTGTGATGTGCTTTTTTTGCCATATGCTAAATAAAAAAGAAGGCCCACTTAGTTAGCTTATGATCACCTAGTCTTGTAGTGAATTCATTAAAGATGGTTTGATTTTCAACTGGATACAATGCTGAATTAGGTCTCAGGGGGCGTGCTTCTCTGCTTAGGGGAGGGCCAGAGCTGGGTGCCCCTGTCCTTGCCAGGATGGGAAAACTTGCTGTGGTCAACTCACCACGGGACAATTCAAGAGGGGATAATGCAAGAGAGGGACAAGTGAATAGCAGTTGGCCTTGTTTTGCTTTAAATTTGAACCTTCTCAAGTTAAAAGTTCTCAAGGCTAGGGTAAGCAAAGTCCCAGCAGCCTGTAGGCCAGTGGTTCTCAACCTTTCTAATGGCGCAACCCCCTCACCACAGTGACCCCCTCCCCGTCCCCAACATTAGTAAGGACCAGGGGTGAAATGCTCCCGGTTCGCTCGTGCCTGTCGGTCGCCGTAGAGCCAGTCACCAAGGTAGCGTGAGGCTCCGCCTACCCGTCCAGATGCCGCTATTTAGGGTTCTTTTACCCTCTGCGCATGCGCAAAGCATTCTGCGCATGCGCAGAGGGTAAAAGAACCCAAATGGCGGCGTCCGGGCGGGTGGGCAAAGTCTCCCGCTTGTGTCGCTACCGGCTATCCGGCGACCCGCAAGCATGGCCGAACCGGGAGCATTTCACCCCTGCAGTGACGGTGGCACCAAGATGGCGGGCTAACGCGCGCGGCGACCCCTGTGAAATGGTCGTTCGACCCCCAAAGGGGTCGCGACCCACAGGTTGAGAACCACTGCTGTAGGCCCATCGGCATTGAATCATCCCATGGCAAGTTGTTCCACGGTGAGTTGGCTGGGGTGAGTCAACTCTACCCCTGACTTCCTTCATGGAGGCTGGATTGCAAATTGCTCAGCGTCAAGATTGGAAAACTTTGAAAAGCTTCTTGTGACCATTATTGCTTTTCAAGTTGCCAAAGAACTGGGGGGAGGGAAGGGTGGGATGGAATCAGAGGTGGGTTCCTACCGGTTCTAAATGGTTCTTTAGAACCTTTAGTAAACCGGTGATGACGTCACTGGTTCTTTCGGTGTGTTCTGTGGGCACCGCTATCTTGGATTTTTTTATTGCTGCGGGGGAGCACACAGTGTGACAGCAAACTGGCAGCAAACAGATCCAGAACCCACCCCTGGATGGAATGTGGAGGCTACAAACTTCAAAGGTGAGAGCCAAGGACTCTTCTGCAGGTGTCGGCCAAGACGTGAACTGTTATCAACGCAACAGGTTGGTTCCTAATTGGACAATGTGACCCGTTCCATGGGAGGAGGGGATGAAGCTCACGTTTAGCTATGCAGGGTTGCATGGGAAAATTTAGAGTTGGTTTTGCTTCCTTCAGTGCCAATATGATGAACTCAATAAAGTTTTGCTTTTGAGATTTTAAAGTTCCTGAAAGTGTCTGCTTTTGCTGGGTTCGTTAATCGGACGGATGACACACAGAGGATTCCCGAACCTCCAAACCTCAGCTTTTGAGAGATCCCTTGTTTGATCAGCCCCTCATCCTCAGACATGGGGAGGACACGCGTAAAGGGGTTGGGAGAGAGCCTCCAAGGGACAGAAGAAGCACCACTCAGTGAGAAGTAGGGACCCAATGCCTTTATTTTGAGAAAAGAAGAATAAGTCCATCGTGTATTTGAGGGGAAGGGTCCCCATGGCGGCTGGTGGGCCTTTGGTCCAAGTTGAGGCACCAGACACAATTTGGAAAAGTTGAATGGTGAATCTTGACTGACAGGAACCTGTAGAAAGAGAGTCAGTTATAACATTTCTGCTCAGAGATGTCTTCCACATACTGCTTACGTCTTACAACCAGGCGGCCCCAAGCCTTCCTTGCCACAAGAGGGAAAGGAGCAAAGAAGACCAGGTTCTCTGCAGTGAAAGAGGCCCCCCTCTCAATCTTCCTAAGCCAGAATCAGAGCCTCTCTTGAGGCTCAGCTGAGAGAGAACTTCACCATCTCTCCACCCCTTCTGTCTGTCCTTCTGAGGTGGGACTGGTGGAGGCCAGAAGGACAGAGACCTTGATGTTCTCAAGACAAGGCTGGGATGTTCTCCTTTCCTCACTATCATATTTGGGGCTTGGCTCATCCAAGGACAGATGCAAGAAGGACGGAGGTCTCAAGGATTCCAGAGAAACCTGCTTGGATCCAGTCCATTCTAGGATCTATGAATCCCTACAGAGGTATAAAACTCAATGCTCTTACCTTAGACAGGATCCATGCAGTCAACCTTGCAAGCATAAGGGCAACACTTTTGTTTCCCACCGCAGTCCCAGTCACTTCCACACATCACGGGACAAATAGTGATCGTGCCTGGAGGGGCCTTGGGACAAACCCCAGGTTTTTCTGCAAAACAGACGATCCCAAGGCTAAGAGAATCCTCTGGAATTGGAATCCCAGATCAAGCAAGATCCCATCTCTGGACCTTACAGCAGCCAAAACATCTCCGTGCATCCGGATGAGACATGGCCAGGTGGAACAGGATCCTACCTCCCCCATCCCCTACTTCCCCACAAAACAAAGCCATGGACAGCCATTTCCTTATTGTGGGGTCAACCTCTCAGGACCCTGGGCTGGACCCTAGAACTGGACTCCTCTTTTGATTTGGGATCCTGGAGTGGAAATGTGCAATCCTGTTTCCTCCAAAGAAGAAAATTGTTTTCCTTCTAGACAGAATAACAGAATACCACAGTTGGAAGGGACCTGGGAGGTCTTCTAGTCCAACACCCTGCCCAAGCAGGAGACCCTGTAGTTCTGGACAAATCACTGTCCAGACTCTTCTTGAAGACCTCCAGTGTTGGAGCACCCACAACACTTTTGAGAGGCAACTCATTCCACTGGTTAATTGTCCTCACTGTCAGGAAGTTTCTCCTTAGTTCCAGGTTGCTTCTCTCCTTGATTAGTTTCCATCTGTTGCTTCCTGTCCTTCCTTCAGGTGCTTTGGAGAATAGGTTCACCCCCCTCTTCTTTGTGGCAGCCCCTCAGATATTGAAAGATGCTATCATGTCACCCCTGAGCCTTCTTTTCACTACACTAGCCATACCCAAAGGAAAGATTCATCTCTCTTTCGATTGCTCTTCAGGAAAGAGAGACAGAGTCCTCTGCTGGTTTCACACATATCCCAGAGTGTCCTCCCCACATCCAATGAGTAGAACAAGAAAACCATGTGTCAACCCTGAAGTGAACCTGGCTGAAGCCATCTTGGAGGCTTCAGGGTTGCCACACAATGGTGGGAGAGGGGAAATAGTTAGAGGAGGTTTTGTAGCCAAAACAATAAAGTTTTCCTGTGGGAACCAAGGACATTCTCACAGGTGGCTGGCCAGAGGAGGAGCAAGTAATCAAGTCACTGGCCAGCACTTGGCTTGGACAGCGTGACCAGTGACTTGGGGGGGGGGAACTTTTACTTTTAATTAGGTGAAAGCCGCGGGAAATTTCAGAGTCGGCTTTCACCAGTTGTGCCAATATGATGTATCCAATAAACTGTTTCTTGAGGAGTTTGTGCACCACGGAGTTTTGTTGTCTATGGGTGCATTACTTGGAACGCTGACACCACGGCTCTCACCCCCCAAGGAAACGGTGGCCAACCCAAGAACTGTCCACTCCTTGGAGCTTCTGGAATCTGCCCAGATTTCTGAGGGCAACGAGGAGTTAAGTGACAAGTAGGCAGATTCAGCATCCCCCCCCAGCCTAGGAGAAATCCAACATATTCTCCATTGTTAGAAAACCCACAGTCAAACCAGAGAAGAGAACAGGCAGTCCTGGACTTATAGCCATTCATTTAGTGACTGTTTCATATTACAACGGCACTGAGAGAAGTGACTTATGACCGTTTTTCACACTTACGACCGTTGCAACATCCCTGTGATAAAAATTCGGATGCTTGGCAACTGACTCGTATTTATGATGGTCGCAGTGTCACGTGATCCCTTTTGTGACTTTCTGACAAGCAAATTCAATGGAGAAGCCAGATTCACTTAACAGCCATCTTGCTAACTTAACAACTGTGGTGATTCACTTAACAATGGTGGCAAGAAAAGTTGTAAAATGGGGGCAGAACTTACTTAACACCTGTCTCATTTAGTAACATAAATTTTGGGTTCAATTGTGGTCATAAGTTGAGGACTATCTGTGGAATGCAGAATAAGAGAGTTGGAAGGGGACCTTGGAGGTCTTCTAGCCCAACCCCCTGCCCGAGCAGAAGACCCTATACCAGTGATGGCTAACCTTTTTTTCCTCGGGTTCCGAAAGTGCACACTTGCGTGTGCCCACCCCCATAATGCAATGCCCCCGTGCGCCTGCCCCACTGGGCATGTACGCACGACCCCCCCCCCACGCCCCATTTTGGGCCTAGCAGGCCTCCCTGAAGCCTCCAGAGGCCGGAAACAGCTCGTTTCTGGACTTCTGGTAGGCTGTTTTTCACTCTCCCCAGGCTCTGGAGGCTTTCCTGGAGCCTGGGAAGGGCGAAAACGGCTTCCCCTGGCCCTCTGGAGGCCCTCCGGAGGCCGGAAACGTCCTGTTTCTGGACTTCTGGGAGGCCCGTTTTTCACCCTCCCAGAGCCTCCGCGCGAGCCCTGTACTTACGGGCCGCGTGGAGACTCCTGGGAGGGGAGGGGCAGCGTGGGCGGGGCCGGTGCATGCACACATGTGCAGTGGAGCTGACCTAGGGCAATGGCTCATGTGCCTGCAGAGATGGCTCCGCGTGCCACTTGTGGCACGCGTGCCATAGGTTCGCCGTCACGGCCCTATACCATTCTAGGTTCAAGGAGAAGCTGGACAGTATCTTGTTAGAATGCATGAATGTGGTTCCTTGTACTGGACCAGGAGGAGAAAAACGTGTGGTAACTGGCCAGAGGCCAAAGTAAAGTGGCTGGTCCTCATCAGGCACAAAAGTCCCTTTGAGAACAAAGAGAAGACATTTACTCAGCACACAAAACTGGTTTTGTGTTAAGGGAGAGGCTACTTAGCATATGGCACTAACCCATTTGGTTCGTTAATATTTCGGTTTATTTGCAAAACCAAATTCACTCTGTGTGCAGGTCCAAACAGATGACCTGCAAGGAGTATAAATCCTTCCATTTCCCACCATCCAGTCAGAGCTGAAGAAGCTTCTTGGATGAGAAGCGAAACGTCTTCAAAGAAAACCAAGAAAAAGCACCTTTGGGACAACTATGACCTGGATGATTGAGAATCTCCATAGATATTTGCCCAAGGTTGGGTTTAGGTTGGACTTCTCTTCTCAGAACTTCATTTGCCACTGACTCACTGCTCACAGCCGGCCATGTGCAGCAGCAGCCAAAAAAGCTAATGCAATCCTTGGTTGTATAAACAGAGGCATAGAATCAAAATTATGTGAAGTATCAATACTGCTTTATAAAGCCTTAGCAAGGCCACACCTGGAATCCTGCATCCAGTTTTGGTCACCACATTACAAAAAAGATGTTGAGACTTTGGAAAAAGTGCAGAGAAGAGCAACAAAGAGGATGAAAGGCCTGGAGACTAAAACATACGAAGAACGGTTGCAGGATTTGGGTATGTCTAGTTTAGTGAAGAGAAAGACTAGGGGTGACATGATAGCAGTTTTCCAGTATTTGAGGGGCCACCACAAACCCTCTTATTTTCCAAAGCACCAAAGAAGGCAGGACAAGAAGCAACGGATGGAAACTCATCAAGGAGAGAAGCAACCTGGCGCTAAGAAGAAACTTCCTAACATGAGGACAATTAACCAGTGGAACTGCTTGCCACCAGACGTTGTGGGTGCTCCATCACTGGAGGTTTTCAAGAAAAGACTGGACAGCCACTTCTCTGAAATGCTATAAGGTTTCCTGCTTGAGGAGGGGGTTGGACTAGAAGACCTTAAGGGCCTTTCCAGCTCTATCGTGAATGTTCTGACCCAGCCTTCGCAAGTAATGATATACTGTTTACTCGTGAACAAACCCTTTTTTGTAACAGCGCAGTAACAGTCTTTTATTCACGTGGATAAACAAAAACTCAAATGTAAGTAGTCCCAACAAACCTGGGTTTGGGCAAAGGAATCCGAATTGCTTGTTGTGTACTAGAAACAAACTATTTATTTCCCAGCCAGGGAGGGGCTGGTTAGTGTCTGCATCTGCCTTTCCCTGAGAGCCGGCCAGGGGTGGGTTCTAACTTACCTTGCCGCCGGTTCGCTTCCTCCCGTGCCGTGTGGGCGCATCTCGTGTGTGCGTGCATGCATGTGCAGTGCCAAAAATTCCCAAAAAAATCCCCCCCCCAAAAAAAGCTGAAAACAAGATGGTGGCGCATACGCAGTGCCAGCAACTCGGCTTCTGCACATTCGCAGAATAAATAAAAAATTTAAAAAATTCCAAAAAAAAGATGGCGGCGTCCACGGACCGGCACCGACCGAACCGGTTCCGTGATGTCACCAGCGGGTTGCTACCAGTTCGGACGGTTCGGAGCCGGCTTATTGTTTCCTTTGCTCTCCTCTCTGCGCATACATGCATCTGGGGTGGGCCCCATCTGTTCCTCCGCCTCACTCCGCTCAGGCCCTGAAGACAGCTGCCTCTCCACCTGGGGGAGGACGGAAGGCCCCGGCTCTGCCTCTGTTTCCGATGATGTTTCCTCATCAGAGCCTTCCAAAGGCTCTGAAGCCGGCCAGGCTCCCCCTCCCCCTCCCCCTCGTCTGACTGCTGCTAGCTCTGCTGGCAGCCGATGGGCCACAACAGTGAATTAAAATTTCTCTAATTGTGGGGCCTGAGGCTGCTCCCTCTTTCTGCCCAAGCTGGAGGTCCTTGCCAGGCCAACCCATCCCCAAAGCCCCTTCCCCACTTACCTTTACAGAAGTGAAGGCATTCCTTGAAACTCTCAAAATTGTTGTCGTTTCCTTTACAGCCGCCATAAATGAACTTCTTACACTTCTTATATTTGTGATCGTAGTAAAAGCGAGGGATGTGGGCTTCACACCATCCAGGGTCAACAGGGTGGTGACATCTTTCTGTGGTGAAAAGGGGATTTGTTGGCTTGGAAGGAGAGTCCAAACAGTATGGAGATCTCTACGATGCTTCTCCAACCTCAGGCCCAGCTCTGGGCATCTAGCTTGTGAACCCCTAGGATCCAAGTCCCACACACCGAGGTTGTGGGTTCCTTGGTGCTCTCTGAGGTGGTTGTTGTTTTTTTCTTGCAAACTTTCCATTACCCAAGTAGGGGACATCATCAGGGCTACTGTACCTTATCATGATAGAACTAATAGCATTGATGATGTTGGGTACCAAAATATCTGCAAGAAAACTTCTTTCTTCTCCTCGTTCCCTTCTCCTCCAGTGTGCCAACCCCACTCCCTTCTAAGCACTGATGATGTCACCTAGTTGGGTAATGAAACATCTGCAAGTAAACAACCAACTTCAGAGACCATCAAGGAGTCCATACTGCTCTTCTCCTTCTCCTTCTCCTTCTCCTTCTCCTTCTCCTTCTCCTTCTCCTTCTCCTCCTCCTTCTCCTTCTCCTCCTCCTCCTTCTCCACCACCACCTCCTCCTCCTTCCTCCTGCTCCTCCTCCTCCTCCTCCTCCTCCTCCTCCTCCTGCTCCTCCTCCCCCTCCTCCTCCTCCTCCTCCTCCTCCTCCTCCTCCTCCTCCTCCTCCTCCTCCTCCTCCTCCTCCTCCTCCTTCTCTCCCTGCAAACCCTACTCCCTTCTAGCACTGATGATATTACCTAGTTGGGTCATGAAACTTTAGCACAAAAACTACCAAGTTCAGAGAGCACCAAGTACTTCACAATTTTCCTCCTCCTCCTCTCCACAAACCCCTCTCCCTTCCAGCATTGATGATATTACCTAGTTGGGTCATGAAATGTCTGCAAGAAAACCACCAAGCTCAGAGAGCACCAAGGTCCCGTCATTTACAAAGATTCCTTTCTGTTGAAACCTGAGATTCTCCTGGACAAACTGGGACAAATGAACATGGGACAAGTGTCTCTCCCTCTATAATTCTTTCTCCTTCAACGGACTGTAATCCTTGTTCCACATGGAGAACATGCAAGGCATTGCAAGGCATAAAAAGTGGGTAGGGAGGGCAGCCCATATTAGTGTTGGATGTTAGATTTTAGAAGTGTTAGTCCCAAGTGGAGGACAGGGAATTTCCCCATCTTTAAAAACAAGAAGACTAATCAGTCTGACGTCAGTATTTAAAAAGATGTTAGAGAAGATTGCAAAGGAATCCATCAGTCGGTTCCTTAGAATCAATGCAGCAATTACCAAAATTGGCACCAAGTTGACAAAAAATGTCTTGGCCAACATTCTGCTGTTGTTGTTGTTAAATTGGGTAACCTGACATGCCTTCAGAGTTGTAGAAACGCACAAGAGGGCTCTTGGGAACAGCTCTCTCAAGAGATGGATGGGTTCCTCATAGGAGGGGTATCCTTCAGATAACCTGAGACATTCTTGTGTCAAAAGGAGACCCCAACACTCCAAATTGTTCACAGAAACTGGGGGCCACTGCAGGCATCCAAGACTCAGTCAGGTGCCCCTGATATCTAATATCTGTTATTGTAGGGCACGGGTGTCCAATCTTGACAAATTTAAGATTTGTGAACTTCAAATCCCAGAATTTCCCAGCCAGGAATTCTGGGAGTTGAAGTCCACAAGTCTTAAAATTGCCAAGGTTGAACATTCTGGCTGTAGGGTACTTTCTAAATTCTTTTGAAGGCTTCCATGGAAGATCTTAGGATAGATGAACTTAGATACCAAACTAAGTATCATCATCAGTGCTGGAAGGTAGTGGGGCTTGTGGAGAGGAAGAAGAGGAGAAATAGTCTGGTGTACTTGGTGCTCTCTGAGCTTAGTTGTTTTCTGGCAGGCATTTTGTTACCCAATTAGGGAACATCATCAGTGCAGAAGCAAATGGGGGGGGGGGGGAGGGGGGGGGGGGGGGGGGGGGGGGGGGGGGGGGGGGGGGGGGGGGGGGGGGGGGGGGGGGGGGGGGAGGAGGAGGAGGAGGAGGAGGAGGAGGAGGAAAGTAGGGTCTTTGGTGCTGAGATTGGTTGTGTTGAGACATTTCACGACCCAACTAGTTAACATCATCAGTGCTAGAAGGGAGGGGGATTTGCGGAGAGGAGGAA
This sequence comes from Thermophis baileyi, assembly GCA_003457575.1. Classification (NCBI taxonomy): domain Eukaryota; kingdom Metazoa; phylum Chordata; class Lepidosauria; order Squamata; family Dipsadidae; genus Thermophis; species Thermophis baileyi. Next base: position 284,661 of record QLTV01001163.1, on the reverse strand, counting down.
GAGGCGGTGGGAGGAAAGGACTGTGGGTTCCTTGGTGCTTGGTTGTTTTCTTGCAGACATTTCATTACCCAACTAAGTAACATCATCAACCTTAACCACCTAGCTAGGTAATGAAACATCTGCAAGAAAACAACCAAGCTCAGAAAGCACCAAGGATCCCACAAGTAGGTTGTGGGACATTTGGAGGAAGATCTTAGAAATGGAGCAGATGTCTTTGGACAGCAATGGATTTTCATTCCTAAGGTAGTTTCTTGGCATTTTGCATTCCATTATTCCTTCCATCCTTTAAATTCTGTTCATTGATATATAATGAGATCCTTAACTCAAGAATGATAAACTTGTCTTAAGAAACTTAAGCAATCTTCAGAACATCTTGAGACAAGGACAAGAAGTTGAGAAAAGAGGAGCAGACATTATAGTGAAGTGGGAATGTGACTTTCACACGAAAGTTCCCATAAATGGCATTTATGAAGGGCAGCAGTTAACCTTGATCTGGGCAACACCTAGCTGACGTTCTGTGTCTAAAGAATAAACAGATTCAAGGTGACCACTATTTTCATGTTGCCTAGATAGTTCAGAAGTAGCCTGTCTTTCTCTAAGAAGGTCGAGAGCGTAAAACAGGAAATAGTATCTATTTCAAAGTAGAAGAACTGCTTCTAGAATAAACTTCAAACATCTGGGAACAGGCGCTGAGGTTTCTCCTTTCACCGGAGGAAAGAAAAGGGGTCTCTTACCATGCATCGTCCATCCAGAGATTGGTGTCAGCTCAATCCAGAGGCTGAGGAGCCCCACTAGCAGGAGGAGGCTAGTAGATGGCATCCTGACTCAGTCTCCTGGCCAGCAGCAATCCCTCCCTTATAAGCCATGGTGGGGTGGGGGTGGAGTCCTTGGCAGTTGAAAGAATAAGGTGGGAGGGAGGGAGGGAGGCTTTCTCTCCCTGGAAGGGCAGAGCCAAAGCTGAGGTGGACCTTCCCCATTTTCTAAATGTGTGAGGTGGAGCAGGAAAGATTTTGGAATCCGGACAAATCTGAGAGAGCAAAGTGTGAAGAGATAAGTCTCCAGATCCCACCTATGCTCAAAGCATGGTCAACCCTCAGAAAGCCCATCCTGGGAGCAATTCCCAGAAGAAAACAAGAAGTCCAGTTGCTCCATCAAGGTCCTCTCACCATTTGTGGTGGGCCCAAACGCCACCATGCCTGAGAACGTCTCTTCTCCTTCTTGTCCTTTTGATATTCATTCATTCATTCATTCATTCATTCATTCATTCCTTCATTCATTCATTCATTCATATGCCTCCCCCAACTGAAACCAAGTATATCTGGCTTGCATGCAAAAAGGAGGAAAGCCATAATCAATTCATACAAAAAGATGTCTCTTATGAAAATGTAGAAGTGTAATAAAGTAGGTAAGAGAACTGAGATCTTTGGTAGAAATATGGAGAAATTTCCTGACAGTGAGAACCATTAATCAGTGGAACAGAGCTTCAGAAGTTGTGGGTGCTCCAACACTGGAGGTTTTTAAGAAGAGACTGGACAGTCATTTGTCTGGAATAAAATAGGGTCTCCTGCTTGAGCAGGGGATTGGACTAGAAGACCTCCAAGGTCCCTTCCAACTCTGTTATTCTGTTACTTTTGATAAGTCATCAATTGGGGAACTCAGTTCCTGTGCTTAATGCATATTTTCTTTGCTTCTAGCCATCTTCCCCAAGTTCATCCCCATGGCTCCCTACACCCACCATGTTACTCAGATAAAAGCCTTCTGTGAACAACAGGGAACAGGAGGAGAATTGAAAAAGCAGATGTAGACCAGAAGCATGCTGGTCTATGTATTTATTCTACAGTTAACCTAGTAGAGAGACAACTGCAGATGGTCCTGAAAAAGGTGGATTATCTGTACCTGTGACAGACAGGTTTTAGGCTGTCTATGAAGATTCAGCTGAATTGGTTGCCTTCAAAGATGATCTGGGGCTGCACTTGAATGAAAACCATGCAGCCACCCTCCTTCAGTCAGTTATTTCAATGACCCTTGAAACTATTGACCACACTGTCCTTTTGGCTCACCTTTAAGACTTGGAAGTTGGAGGCATCATTCAGTAATGCTTTTGGTCTTACCCAAGTAGGTAGATCCAGTCAGGAGTTGCAGGGATGGAGAGGTTGGGCCCTTATAAGAGAACAGAATAACAGAGTTGGAGGGGACCTTGTAGGTCATCTAGTCCAACCCCCTGCTCAAGCAGGAGAACCTACACCATTTCTGACTGATGGCAGTCCAGTCTCTTCTTGAAAGCTTCCAGGGATGAAGCTCCCACACCTTCTGAAGGCAACTTCTGTTCCATAGGTTGATGGTTCTCACTGTCAGGAAATTCCTCCTTATTTCCAGGTTGAATCATCCATCCATGGTGGAGATCCAAGGACTTGGTCCTTTCCCTCTCCACCGAAAGAGGTCAGCCACCAGTTTAGGATGAGGCATCATCCACATGGTGCTGACAATCATCTATCTCCACCCTGAGGCCTGGTTCTAGTCACTGTCAGGGTCTAGACAAAGAAAAATAGGCTCAGATTTAACCTAGTCAAAATAAAGTAGATGTTCATTCATCATTCATATCAAACCAGAATAGCAGCAGGAGGAAAGAATGAAAGAAAATAAAGATGGTGGCATCAGACAGGTATTCTTTCAAGTCTGGATTTCCCTTTGTAAGCTTCCACCTGTTGGCTCTTGTCTTGTCTTGCCCTCAGGCATTATGGAGAATAAATTACACTGTCTGCTCTTCCCTTCCCTTCATGTTTTGGAAGACTATTATTATGTCTTGGCTCAACTTTCTCTGCTGCAGGGTAAACATACCAAGTTACTGTACTTTCACTGCTCTTGGAGAGAAGCAACCTAGAACTAAAAAGAAACTTCCTGATGGTGAGGACAATCAACCCATGGAACAGAAGTTGCCTTCGGAAGTGGTGGGAGCTTCATCACTGGAGGCCTTCAAAAAGAGACTGGACTGCCATCTGTCAGAAATGGTGTAGGGTCTCCTGCTTGGGCGGGGGGTTGGACTAGATGACCTCCAAGGTCCCTTCCAACTCTGTTATTCTGTTCTCTTATAAGGGCCCAACCTCTCCGTCCCTGCAACTCCTGACTGGATCTACCTACTTGGGTAAGACCAAAAGCATTACTGAATGATGCCTCCAACTTCCAAGTCTTAAAGGTGAGCCAAAAGGACAGTGTGGTCAATAGTTTCAAAGGTCATTGAAATAACTGACTGAAGGAGGGTGGCTGCATTGTTTTCATTGGTTTAATGTAGAGCAGGGGGTTGGACTAGAAGACCTCCAAGGTCCCTTGCTATTCTATTATTCTGTGTTCTAAGATTTAGCTGCAAGCCCGTCCATCTTCTCTGCACTCTTCCCTGGTCCATTGCATCCCTCTTGTATTGTGATGACCAGAACAGGACACAGGATCCCAGGGGTGGCCCCAGCAGTGGAGCCAAGAGGAAAACGTTTGCATTGATGACGATGATGATGATGATGATGATGATGATGATGATGATGATATCCATTCAGTTGTTTCTGACACTTGGCGATTCTCTGGGCCAGGTCTCTCCCCATCTCCTCATCTTGCCTTCTCTGCCCTGGCCGGGGTCAGCTTTGATGGTCTCCAGCCACCGTTGTTCTTTGGAGGCCTGGTTTCCCTTTCACTGCTGACTCTTCCCAACCTCATTGCTTTCTCCAGTGAATTCCCCCGCATGACATGGCCAAATTAAGTGAGAGACAGTTTCACGGTTTTTTCTTCCAGTGACATCTCTGGTGTTATGCATTTCCATACTTGCTTGTTAGTCACCTTTACTGCCCAAGGAACACGCAGGCGCCTTCTCCAGCACCACAACTCAAATGAGTCCATTTTCTTCCTGTCTTGATATTTTAAGGTCCAACTTTCCCAATCATGGATAGCTCTGGGCAACACAATAGAGATCTTTGCATTAGGACTGCTGTTGATGCATCTCAAGATTGCATTGGCTTTGGTTGCACATTGGCTGCACATTGTTGGCTCATACTTAATTAATGGCCTACCAAAACACTCAGATCCTTCTTACTAATACTACTGATGAGTCAGGTACTACCTATCTTGTACCTAAACATCTACTTTTTCATACTATTTACAGTATATGACTTATAACTATAGCCTCCCATCTCACATACGTAACTCTGGGTGGCTTACACAGAAAACCCAAAGTAGTGGAGAACCCAGGAGTTCTTGGAATTGAACCATGTTTCGTTAGACCCGATGTTCAAGTTGGCCTTCTGAAGTGTTAGCAATGCCTTCCACTTTGGGTCATCTAAACATTAACGTACATACAAATGAGACAGGGCTGTGATCATCCCATAGCAGTCACCAGCTTCACTGCTGTGAATGCCTCAGTTGGATATCGTCAACTCTGGTTCCCAACAGACTTGTAGAACATAGAATAATAAGGTTGGGAGGGACTTTGGATATCTTCTAGTCCAGTGGATCTCAACCTGTGGTCCACAGACCCCTGGGGGTTCTGGCAATGTCATCAAAGGGGGTCTGTGAAAGCTTGAAGAAATGTTATGATTTAAATCTTGAGTTAAGTCTTGGGGGTCCGTGGCCACAAAAGATATTTAAAGGGCGTCTGCGGTGAAGAAAAGTTTGAGAAACACTGTTCTAGTTCAATCTCCTGCCTATAGCAGGAGACCCTATTCTATTCTGGACAAATGGCTGTCCAATCTCTTCTTGAAGATCTCCAGTGATGGAGCACCCACAACTTCTGGAAGGAAGCCGTTCCACTGATTAATTGTTCTTACTGTTAGGAAATTTCTCCTTAGTTCTAGGTTGCTTCTCTCTTGATATATTTCCATCTGTTGCTTCTTGTCTTGCCTTCTGGTTCTCTGGAGAATAGGACAATCCCCTCTTCTTTGTGGCTGCCCTTCAAATATTGGAACACCGCTATCATGCCTCCCCCCCAGTCCTTCTGCTTTTTTGGCTAGACATACCTACTTTCCTATAAGGACCTGGGTCAAAACCCCTGAACTCTTCTGGAAGAGCAGAGTGGAAGTTTTTGTACTAATAAAGGAGAATATTTGTAGCTCAAGGTTGACATGAGAGGTTCTTGGTGCTCTCTGAGCTTGCCTGTTTTCTTGCAGACATTTCATGACCCGAACTAGGTAACATTACAGGAAGTTATCAAGAGGCAACTGGACTTTCTGGGTTTTTTCTTTGAAGACTTCTCATCCAAGAAGCTTCTTCAGCTCTCTGACTTCGTCTCTGACTTCATTTGGACAACCATGACCTGGGTGACTGAGAATCTTCATAGACATTACAGGAAGTTTTTGTCTAAGGCCATCTCACCTGGAGCAGGAGGCACTGAAGAGTTTCACTCATGCCCTGGTCATCTTCTGACTGGGAACTCTGTAATTCTCCTAACATGAGGTTATCCTTGAAAACTCTCTGGTGTCTTCAGCTAGCGCGTTATTTTCCATCATGGCAAAAGAAACTCCTTGGTGAAATGACAGTGGGAAAGCTTTTCCCAGTTCCTCTCTCTCAGCCATTAAAGAACAGCCCTCTTTCTAACTTATCTATGGGACATTCCACTGTCCACCTAGAACCAGTATGTTCTTTCTTCTTCCCCCCAAAGGAAATGGGCTATCCATTGTATGTGTTTTGGGTGGGCACAATCCCCAATACATTTGCCAAAGCTGGAAACCCCCCCCCCCAGTTGCCTCTGTTTATTGGTCACACTTCCTGGGAGTCAACAGCATGACAACAACACACATTCCTTGCCTTTTTAATTTCTCAGCAAACAGGTACATACCTCAAGCAGGTACAAAATGCACCAGCTAGTGAAAGAATGTGCTTATGGAATGGGTACAACTAGTTAAAAGTTAATATCCAACTTGTTGTTTTTTTTACCCAAGAATGCAGGATGTGAACCTCAAGACCTCCTCCCATTAAGAGGTCCAAGGGAAAGATGAACCCAACGGGTGAAAGAAGACCACGTCTCAGTCTTCCAAGAGAAGCAGCAGCAGCGAGGTGTCAGTGCTCCAATAAACACCCCCAACGAAATAAAACTCCAAGGCTAGAACTTCCTCAAAGTTCCAATTTATTAGAGATGCCATGTTGGCAACATCTGGGAAAACCCGAATCTGAAAGCTTCCGGGTTTTCTCCATCCGAAGTTCAAGTCCCTGCCCAGCACCCACATGTCTATCACACGATCCAATCAGGCACCATCCAAAACTGAAGATGCCTCCCAGTCACTTCATCACAGCTGCCGGGCACAGCGACCTTGACTTTCTGGAAAGAATGTTATTTAGACTACTACATATCACCTACTCCATATCATCCCCCCTCCCATTTTCCCACAGTAGAAAATGTAGCAGGCCTGAATACAAAAAGGTAAAAGATGGCTTCCAGGCCTGACAGGCTTCCCCCCCCCCTCAGGAAAGGAACAAATCCTGGAATGAAACAAAAGTCAGGGGTTAATACGGGTTAATACAAAAAACAGGATGAATTTTTCCTAGTATGCGGGGAAGATTTAATTGGACGGTTACTGGGTTAATCACCTTCACTATGGGGAAGGGACCTAAGTATTTCGGCCCTAACTTTTTACTCTTCAGACTCAAGCGTATGTATTTGGTAGAAAGATACACGCGATCTCCCACCCGGAAGGGGGGTTGGAGAGATCGGTGTTTGTCCGCTAGTTTTTTGTAAGCTTCGGCCGCTTCAGTCAGGGCTTTTTTTGCATTCTCCCAACCTTTCTTCAATGACTCCATCCACTCATTTAGAGTCATGGAAGAAGGCTGTTCTTTCGGTAGTTCTGGCATAGGAACAAATTCCATGCTGCTCATAATCTGAAAAGGCGTCAGTCCCATACTACTGTGCACTGCATTATTGTAAGCCACTTCAGCGAAAAGAAGCAAGTCAGCCCAATTATCTTGTTGGTAATCCACATAACATCTGATGTATTGCTCCACCATGGCATTGGTCCATTCCGCGGCCCCCTTGGTACTCAGATGGAAAGTCAAGCTAAGCACCTGTGATGACCCAATGGACCTCAGGAACTCTTTCCAGAACTTAGCGGTGAACTGAACTCCTCGGTCAGAGATGACCCGCCGCGGGACTCCATGTAGCTAGTAGATTTGTTTGACGAACATCTTGGCCAATTTCTTGGCTGAGGGGAGCCCAGAACAAGGGATAAAATGGGCCTGTTTGGAAAACAGGTCTATCACAGTCCAGATCACCGTGTTGCCCCCACTTTCCGGGAGTTCTACTATAAAGTCCATGGCTATCTCCTCCCATGGCCGGCTAGGCTCAGCTACCTGTTGAAGCAAACCGGGAGGCTTCCCTGGTCTTGATTTATTTGTAGCACACGTGGCACAACTTTTTACATAGTCCTCCACATCCGCTTTCATTTTTGGCCACCAAAACTGCCGTCTAGTCAGATGAAGAGTGTTTAGAAATCCGAAGTGGCCAGCCAATCGAGAATCATGGCTACGCTTGAGTACTAGAAGTCTCATGCTGTTGGGGACGTAAATCTTCGAACCTTCCCAGGCTAGCCCGTCTCGGATCGTCAATGTATCTTGATTGTTGGCTAGCCATAGGTCGGTAGACAATGCTGCTTTCAAATCCTCAGTTAGTTTTCCATTGAGAGGGTCAGGCCGCCTGCTGGCCTGGCCCCTGGTAGTGACTTGTGCCACACTCTGTGTGTCCGGGATGATGGCGTGGACGACTTCCTCCCACTGGCTGTCATATTGGGGTTTCCTTGACAGGGCGTCTGCAAGCAGGTTCTTCCCTCCCTGGGATATATTTCAGCTTGAAATCAAATCGCTTGAAGTACTGAGCCCAGCGGACTTGTTTGGGGGAGAGCTTTTGCGGGGTCTTTAAGGCCTCGAGGTTCTTATGGTCAGACCAGACCTTGAAGGGGATCTTGGCTCCTTTCAGAAAGTGCTGCCACAATAGAAGAGCCCAACGAATGGCAAAGGCCTCCTTCTCCCATACTGCCCACCTCCGCTCGGTGTCCGTGAGCTTTTTGGACACATATGCGCAAGGCAGCAGCCAACCCTGGGGCTCTTTCTGGAGGAGCATGGCCCCCACTGCCACATCACTGGCATCGGCCTGGACGATGAACTGCCTGTCTGGGTCCGGGTGCTGAAGAATGGGTTCTTCTGCAAACAGCCATTTTAGGCTTTCAAACGCTTTTTGACAGTTTAGCGTCCAGGCCAGGGGCTGCGTTGGCCATGGCTTCGTGGGGGAGGACCTTGTGTTTAGCAGTTCCGTGAGCGGCAGAGCCACTTCTGCGAAGGCTGGGATGAATTGCCGATAGAAGTTAGTGAACCCCAGGAAGCTGTGCAGTTGTTTCCGGGTGCGAGGGGGTTGCCAGTCAAGTACGGCTCACACTTTCCCAGGATCCATTTCTATGCCTTCGTTTGACACTTGGTAGCCCAGGTAGTCAAGAGAAGTCTTATGAAATTCACACTTGGACAGCTTCGCATACAGCTTTGCGGCTAAGAGTTTCTTTAGCACTTGTCAGACTAGTTTCACATGTTCTTCTAACGTCTCACTGAATATGAGAATGTTGTCCAAGTAGACAAGGACCCCCTTATATAAGTGCTCATGCAGCACCTCATTAATCAATTGCATGAATACTGCGGGGGCTCCTTGGAGACCAAAGGGCATAACTTTGAACTGGAAGCTACCCAAAGGGCAGTTGAAAGCCATCTTCCACTCGTCCCCCTTTCTTATGCGCACCAGATAATAGGCTTCCCTCAAGTCCAGTTTTGTGAACACCTTCCCTTTTGAAAGGTAGTTCAGCATGTCCTTCATGAGGGAGAGGGGGTAAGTGTTTTCCACGCACACCACATTAATTCCACGAAAATCAACACAGAGCCTCATCCCCCCATCCTTCTTCTCTTTAAATAGCACTGGGGGAGCCACTCTGGATTTTGCAGGTTGGATGAACCCCCGGGCCAGGTTGGTGTCGATGTACTTCCTCAGCTCGGCCATCTCTTTTGGGGTCATTGAGTACATCTTTGGCTTAGGGAGTTTAGCCCTGGGTTCAATCTCAATCGCACAGTCGGTCTGGTGATGGGAGGGAAGGATGTTGCACTCTTCCTCACTGAATGCTTCAGCCAGGTCCCTGTATTCTTTGGGGACCTGGGGTGTCCCAGGCAGGACCTCGATGGCCACTGTGACTGCCTCCCATTGGGGTGGGGGCCCTGTGGGCTCGCCTCGGTGAGTCCTGCCTCAGGTGGGACGGGTGGCAAGGGCCCCACATCTATTCTGATTTTTCGGTAGCCGTCCTCCCATTTAATCATCGGGGCCCATTTGTCTAGCCAGGCGAGCCCCAGAAGGATTGACTCTGCCATTTTGGGGGTGACCACGAACTGGATGAGTTCTGTGTGGATCCCCAGCTCCATTCTGACAAGCTCAGTGACACGGGTAGCAGGGGTGCCACCTATTAAGGTCCCATCTACCTGCTCAAAGCGTATGGGGCAGTTTAAAAGGTGTGTTCTTATGCCTAGCTGCTCAACAATGGAGGAGCTAATCAGGCATCGGGTGCAGCCGGTGTCTATTACTGCTGCTACCTCCCCTTGCACCCCTGTATCTGGCACTACCAGTTTGACCTTGACGGCAAATGGGTGGATGGTTCCACTTACCATCGGGTCATCTTCACCACTGCTACCGCTGGCCAGCCCAGGTGGAAGGTCTTTGGCCGAAGTCTCCTTACTCTCTTCAGGGGGAGGGAGGACCTCGACTGCCTGCTGGGCAAATCAGCTGGCATCTGGAGGCTTTCGTGGAGCCCTTCAGCCCCGGGCAGCCATGGCAGGAAATTGCTGTGGAACCCACGCAGGGGCTAGGCATTAGGAGGCCCGATGACCCCCTTGTCCACACCGGTAGCATTTGATAGCTCCTGTAGGTTGAGAAGGGGGGCCTCTGCCGGTTTAGTCAGAGGATGCCTGGCCAAGGTCCTCTTTGGGGGTCTCTCCGCAGGGGGTCTGCGGCACGGGTGGATTTCTCGGTCCAGAGCGACTGACATGGTATACCAATCTTGCAGTCTCTCAGGCACCCCTCTGATGGCACAGGCGGTTCTGACCTCTGGATCAATGGCTTCTTTAAAATAGTGCAGAAGTATTCTGTCCGGCCAATGCATTAGGTTTCCTGTGACCCGTCTAAAGTCCCATACAAAGTCCTTTATTGGTCGGCTACCTTGCTTCATCACCTTTATTGTGGCCTCATTTTCATTGATTCAATCAGGGTCATCAAATCTGGCCCGGAGCAGCTCAACAAAGCCATTGGCATCATCTAACTCAGCAGCCCCCTCGTTGTGCAGCTGGGCCACCCAGGCAGCCGCGTCTCCTTCATTCATCCCATCCGCAATAGCAGATACCAAGTCATGCTCTGTTTCGTACTGTTCTCCATACTGATCTATATGAGCCCAGACTTGGCTGAGAAAGTACGCTAGCTTGGCAGGCTGGCCATCAAAGGTTGCCCTGAACCTAGGCGGCGGTGGCTTCGCTGGTGGAATCGCCACGGCAACCGGCTGTTGGGCGGGGCCCTGTGGGGGCCCTGTGGCAGGCAGTGCTGCTTGCTACTGGAATGCAGCCAGTATTGGGACCCGGGCCAGCTGTTGAGCTGCCATGGGGGGGGGGCCTCCAGCTGGCTGCTGGCTCAGCCCCCACTGCTGTGCTGGGATTGTTGGGGCATATTGGGCCCAGGGGGATCCCGAAAAAAATGGAGCAGGGGGGGCTGGCATCCACTCACACTGGACCCACCCATGGCTGGGATAGAATCCCCAGCCTGGGGGGGGATGCATTCCGCAGGGTACAGCAGGGGGGCCGGTTGGTGAGGGTGATTGTAGCTTACCCCGTGCCGGCTGCGTCTGCTGTCCCCCTTCTGTTGGTTGACCCTGTTGTGCTGAGCTGATCCCTCAATCACTCCTGGCCAAGTAGAGAGGTGCTGACCCCATGCTAGTTCCACTGCTAGATCCTGGGTCAGGAAAAGTGAAGGTGGGTTGAGCTAAGCTCCATCTCACATAACTTCCCATTTCAAGCCGCTCAAACCGCTCCGGGAGCCCTGACAATGATTGGCTTCGAGACGGAGGCAACGGGTTCCAGCCTTGGGGAGTTTCAGACCCCATCGTCCCCACCTCTTTCCATTCTGGCTCGTGGGGCGACTTCAGGGGGCTGGCGATGGGCCGACACTCAGGCAATCGCTCTCCCGGTCCCATCTCTGAAGTTGGATAAGACTGGCAACTCTTCCAGGAATCCACCTCTTTGGGCTGAGTGCCCATATGTTGGGCCGTCTCTGCAGCCTCAATGGCTTGCACCACATCTTCAGAAGGAGAATACTGGACCTCGATAAGCTCTCTGGTATCCACTCCTGAGGCTCCTTCTGTTATCTCCTCTTTCTCCTCCATCCTTGCTGACTCTTCACACTGCCTGGTTTTCAGGTCAGTGCTGGGAGTCAGCATCCCAGACAGCCCCTTTTCAGGGTGTTGCTTAGTTATCTAGAGATTTGGATTAATGTCAGTGTTCCAATAAACACCCCCAACGAAATAAAACTCCGAGGCTAGAAGTGC
>QLTV01001163.1:224668-238401 GCA_003457575.1 Thermophis baileyi | reverse complement strand
TTTTAAAAATCTAGACAATTAGTTGAATTCATATACCAAAATCAAAAGCCCTATATGGCTCAAGGCCAGGTTATCTTCGAGACCGCCTTCTACCACATAGCTCCCAGCGACCGGTAAGATACCACAGGGTTGGGCTCCTCCAGGTCCCGTCAGCTAAACAGTGCCGGCTGGCGGGCCCGCGTGGGAGGGCCTTCTCTTTGGCTGCCCCGGCCCTCTGGAACCAGTTACCTCCTGAGACCATCCCCACCCTGCTGGCCTTCCGGAAAGCGGTGAAGACCTGGCTTTTCCGGCAGGCCTGAGGCTGTGATCTTGCGGTTGTAATCGTCGAGATCCGGCCATGATGGGATATGCATGAATTTTAAATTGTTTTAATGTCTAATGTTTTAATGTTTTATTATTGATTAGGATGTTTTATAATGTTTTTTATGATGTTTTTAATGTTTTTTTGTTTGTTGTTAAGCCGCCCAGAGTCCTTTGGGAGTTGGGCGGCATACAAATATAATAAATCTAATCTAATCTAAAAGTTTGGTGAACCGAACCGATTCAAAGCTCACCGACCCTCTGTGCATGCGCAGAAGAGGCGCACGCGAGCGTAGTGAGCGTGAGTGTGTGCGCGCTCACAACTCTGAGCCGGTAGCGAAGGTAAGTGCATTTTACCCCTGCCTAAGTCCCTTTTTTTCAGTCCCGTTGTAACTTCGAACAGTCACTAAACAAATGATTGTAGGTGAAGGACTAAGAAAGAATGAAAGAAATGTTTTTTTTAAATCACAGTTTAAAATATAGCGAATAGAAGTAGTCTTAGACACCGCAATCGTCATAAGTATGAGTCAGTGTTCAAATGTCTGAATTTTGATGACGTGACCCTGGGGATGCTGCAACGGTCGTAAGTGTGAGAAACGGTCATCATAGGTCACTTTTTTCAATGCCGTTGTAACTTTGAACCTGTACTGCAGAAAAGAGTGCTAATATTCAGAATGATCTACGTAGGTGAGAGAAAGGGAACAGAACAAAACTGAGCAGCCACCAGAGCAAACTTCTTCACTTAGGAAAGGGATGCACCGATATTGGATGAAGGTTGTCCTACTTGGCCACAGGGGTGGGGGGGGGGTGGGGGGGGGATGTTGTGATTGCACACTGACCAGTAGTCGAAAGGTCGTGGCAAAGATGCCAAATTGAGAATGTGGGCAGGAATGGAGGGCTCAGGGAGGCCCCCAACTCAATGAGACCAGTTAGAGCAGGAGTGTCAAACTTAAGGCCTTCAGGCCGGATCTGGCCCGTGGGGTGCTTAGATCTGACCCATGGGGCTGGCCTGGAAACAGCGAAGGACTGGCCCGCGGTGCCTCTACCAGTGAAAACAGAGCTCCGTTTTGGCTGGCAGAGGGCTGCAGGAGGCCATCCAGGCCGAAAACGGGGCACGGTGGGATGCACCCCCCTCCCCCGAGCAGAGGGCTATCAAAACAAACTTAAAATATGTTTCCCCTTTTGCATTTGAGCATGCAAGAAAGGATAGGAAAGGAGAAAGGGAAAGACAAAGAAAAAGAAGGGAAGATGGGAAGAGAGCAAGGAAGGAAAAAGAAGGGAAGAGGGGAAGGAAGAAGAAAGGATAGTGTTAGAGAGTGGGAACGACCACAGGAGACTGACTTCAGAACAGCTCTTTTTATTAGCTCAACTCAAGACAACCAGCAAAGCACGGTCTGACAGCTAGCTCTTTTATAGAGGGCTGTCAGACACAACAACCAATAGCGTTTGAGCATTCAAATGCTGGACCTGAGTGAAAACACAGTTCAGTTAAAGTTCACTGAAACATAGCAAATCAAGGTTCATTCAGAGTTCAGCTAAACATAACAATTTGAGGTTCATTTAGAGGTCAGTCAGAACACAACAGATAGGAAGAGGGAAGGAAAAAGAGGAAGAAGGAAGGAAGGAAGGAAGGAAGGAAGGAAGGAAGGAAGGAAGGAAGGAAGGAAGGAAGGAAGGAAGGAAGGAAGGAAGGAAGGAAGGTTATAATGAGAGTGAGGAAGGGTCTCAGGGAAGTCCGGCTTTAGCACTTAGCCACCACAGGTGCCCCCCCTGACATGAGTCCCCTGTCACGCCCACCATGCCCACGCCCATGCCCACCCAGCCATGGCCATGGCCATGGCCACGCCCGGCCACGCCCCCCTCCCCCAGCCCTCCGAGGTCAAACACAACCCTGATGCGGCCCTCAATGAAATAGAGTTTGACACCCCTGAGTTATAGCCTCTTCGGTAGCTCCCCAGTTGGCTCCAGGACCTTCGCAAGAGAGGGTTTCCTTCCCCACCCAGGCTGGCCTGGCTCCCTTGCCAGAGGTTAGCCGGGAGCCCCCAGGTTAAAGTGAGCTGAGCTGAATCACCCCTCGTGTAAAGTTGTTGGGGTGAACGCAGCCGTTCTTAATGTGATATACAGGCAGTCCTTGACTTGAGACCAAAATGGAGCCCAAAATTTCTGTTGCTAAGCAAGAGCAGTGAGTTATGTCCCATTTTACGTCCTTTCCTGCTATGGTTGTTAAGCGGATCGTTGCACTTATTAAAAGTAACCCGGTGGTTAAGTGAATCTGGCTTCCCCCTTGACTTTGCTTGGCAAAAGGTCGCCAAAGGGGACCTACTTGGGACACAGCAATGGTCGTAAGTATGAACCAGTGGCCAAGCCCCTGAATTTTGACCACGCGACGATGGGGATCCTGCAACGGTCGTAAACGTGTCACTTTTTCCAGTGCCATTGTAACACAGAACAGTCACTAAAGAGAGCATTGTAAGTCAAGGACTACCTGTACATCTATGGCCACCTGTCGGAAGTTGCCTCTTGGGATGACGTTATGATTCCACGGGCAACAAACGAACTCTTGGCCCACTGCCCTGGCAGAGCTGCTGAAGGCTGCCATCTGTTAGAAATGGTGTAGGGTCTCCTGCTTGGGTAGGGGGGTTGGACTAGATGACCTACAAGGTCCCTTCCAACTCTCTGTTCATCTGTATCTCTAAGACTCTCCGCGGGGAGAAGTTAAGAGCCCAGACGGAGAGAATGGTTTCCCTTCAGGTGTGAAGCAAGCAGTCACGCAGCTGGCACGCACTGTGCACAATTGCACCAGTAGTACACACACACACACACACACACACACACACACACACACACACCCTTGGTGAGGCAACTGTGGTGAAGATGCCAGCAACGTGGGGGAGATTGAGAAAAGCTTTGTGCAATTAACCCACAGAAGCCCGTTGAAAGGTTTATTATAGGTTTTATATATCGGAAGAAGGAGCAAGCAAAGATCTCGCTGGGTTGACAACGCCAAATTGGATACAAATATGAACATCTCCCAATGGAAGGAAGCTGTGCTGGACAAGGTGGCACGGAGAGCCCTTGCCTAAAAGGTCGCCAGGGGTGGGACACGACTGACCGGTTAGACTGAAATGGCTAAAACAGCAAAATAGGTTTATGTCGGTGGAGATTCTCCATCGTCCAGGTCGTGGGGGTCCCAAAGGTGCTTTCTTTCAAGAGGTAACTTGACTTTTTTGGTTTTCCTTGAAGACGTTTCGCTTCTGATCCAAGAAGTTTCTTCAGTTCTGACTGAAGGGTGGAGCACGGAAGGATTTATATTCCTTGCAGTCATCTGGTCGTTAGTACTCTCTCTGAAAGTTGTTGAGGCCACTTGGAGGTTTATCGGTGCTCAGTTGTGGTTGTAATAGCCATAGCCATAGCCATAGCCCTTAGACTTATATACCGCTAAGCCCCTCTCTAAGCGGTTTTACAGAGTCAGCCTCTTGCCCCCAAGAATCTGGGTCCTCGTTTTACCCACCTTGGAAGGACGGAAGGCTGAGTCAACCTTGAGCCGGTCAGAATCGAACTGCTGGCACTTGGCAGAATTAGCCTGCAATGCTGCAATCTAACCACTGCGCCACCAGGGCTCTATAAGTTGAGAACTACCTGTACTTTTTACTGGCTGCAGCAATGCAGCAGAAATAACTCTGCATATGCCCAGAGAGCCTCCCTCTTGCTGGTCACTTTACAGGAGAGGTAAGCTGAACTCGCCTCTTTGCTCCAATGGACTATTCCCGTGGCAGAGACCCTGGTTCCAGGTTCCCCCGTAAAACCCACCCCACCCTCATCCCAGGGAGCTCCCACTCAGCTCTGGGGCTCACGTGGCCTGCAAGGGCCCCACCCTGCTTCCAGAAGCTTCTCCCGAGTTCCTGAGAGGGCGGATTGCAAAAGAAGTCACCGGAAGGAGAGCAAGACTGTTTTACCGGACTGTGCAGCAATTCAAACTCAAGGCAGGAATCTCTGAATGGCTCCCTGAAAGGGACATGCCCGGATTTGGGAAGCAAACTTCGGGGGGGAAAGAAGAATGTAGAATCCTAGGGCCAGAAGGGACCTCGGAGGTCTTCTAGTCCAGCCCTCTGCTCAAGGCAGGAAGAAGGAAAGAGGGTGGAAGTGGTCTGGCCCTGCTTTCTTTCGGGATATCTGCTCAACTTATTCGTCTGGTCTACAGCCGCAGGATTTCCGGGTGGTCTCCCATCCAACTCCTAACCCTGGCTCACCTCTGAGGCGAGGCCGCTGTGTGCTGAGCCTCTTCTACCTGTGCCAAACCACGGTGCCCTTCAGGACCCTTGAGGGCAAGCCACCAAGTTGTGCTTCCTGGTGCCCAATAAGATGCCATCTGGGTTGACTGATTCATCCGATGCTGCAATCCTACAGTATTTTAGGCCAAAGAGCCAAATTCGCACCCAGGAAGCTCCTAGTCGTCATTGGATGCAACAATCGGGCCGCGGGTTTCATTCTTCTCACCTGAAGGGACCCTTTCAGTGAGCGACAGAGATGGGGAGTGGGCAGCAACCAAGCCAAGCCAGTGGAGAATGCAGGAGCAGGGCACCCACCCAGGGTGGCCAAAAGAGGCAAGGCGGTGCCAGTGCAATGAAGGGCCTGCTTTGTTTTATCTGCAAGGTGGCACAGTTGGTTTATGTGCAGCCACAAGACAGGTGGAGCTTAGATCGTGCGGTCGCCATCCTGACTCAGCCGGAGAGATCCACTGGACGAGGACACGGCCCTCTCGAGGGGGCTTCGGTGGGCCTCTCAACCGCAGCCTCTGGGACACGCCCCTTTCTGTCCAGCCCTCCCCCCGTCAGCCCCCCCCCAGGGCCCAGACTGTGCTGGGCGAGTTGCGTAACGCGGCTTCTGTCAGGGCAGGGCAGGGAGCTCTTTAAACAAAGCGGCTGTGTGCACATTCAGATCTTGCCACATTGTTGACTCCAGGGCTGCCAAGCGACCTCTCGCACACCCGCAGGAGTGGCCAAACCCATCAGCCACAGCAAGCAGAGGGAAAACCACAAGATCCTGGCGGGGCAGATCGCTCAGGAGCCAGGAGGGAGTCAGGCAAGATCAGCCCCACGTAAATTGCACTGCCCTTGGCTTTGAATCAGCCTGGTTGGGCTGCTGCATGTCCGCTTATCCGTGGGGGCGGGAAGGGGGGGATTCCCAGGGTAACATGCAGAGGGTCCCCCCATTCCAGGGGTGGGTTCCAACTTACCTCGCTGCTGGTTCGCTCCCTCCCGCGCTGCGTGGGCGCAGTAACAAAAAATCCAAAAAAAAATCCCCCCCCAAAAAAACCCAAAGCCGAAAAAAAGATGGCGACCACATGCACAGTGCCGGAAGTCGGCTTCTGCGCATGCTCAGAAGGAAAAAAAAAATTAAAAAAAATCAAAAAATTTAAAAAAAAATAAAAAAAAAAGATGGCGGCCCCCACGGACCGACACCGACCAATCCGGTTTGTTGATGTCATCGTGACATCACTAGTGGGCCACTGCCAGTTCAGGAGAACCGGTCCGAACCGGGAGGAACCTACCCCTGCCCTTGCCCCCCAGAATCCCGAAAGAGGGTGCTTGGGGGTTGAGATCCTGCTTTTCTACCAAACAGAGCACAGTGTTAAAAGTCTTATGAAGTAGAAAAAGTAATACCAAGTACAGGCTGTCCTTGACTTACGACTTACAATTGAGCCCAAAATTTCCATTGCTAAGTGAGACAGTTCTTAAGTGAGTTTTGCCCCATTTTACGACCTTTCTTGCCGCCGTTGTTAAGTGGATCCCTGCAGTTGTTAAGTTAGTGAAACGGTTGTTAAGTGAATCTGGCTTCCCCGTTGACTTTGCTTGTCAGAAGGTCGCAAAAGGGGATCACGTGACACCCCCGGGACACTGCGACCGTCTTAAGTATGAGTCAGTTGCTAAGCCTCTGAATTTTGATCCCGTGACTGTGGGGAGGCTGCAATGGTTGTAAGTGTGAAAAATGGGCCTGTCCCTTTTTTTCAGTCCCGTTGTAACTTTGAACAGTCACTAAACAAATGAGTGTAAGTCGAGGACTAAGAAAGAATGAAACAAAGATTTTTTTTTAATCACAGTTTAAAATACAGGCTTTAACAGATTAACAGATTAACAGAGTTTCTCCTCATTTCTAGGTTGAATCTCTCCTTGATCAGTTTCCATCCATTATTCCTTGTCTGTCCTTCAGGTGCTTTGGAAAACAGCTTGACCCCCTTCCTCTTCTTTGTGGCAGCCCCTCAAACATTGGAAGGCTGCTATCCTGTCTCCCCTGGTCCTTCTCTTCACTAGACCAGCCATGCCCAGTTCCTGCAACCGTTCATCGTATGTTTTAGCCTCCAGTCCCCTCATCATCTTTGTTGCTCTTCTCTGCACTTTTTCTAGAGTCTCAACACAGGGGTGGGTTCCTCCTGGGTCGCCCGAACCGGTAGCAAGGCGCTGGTGACGTCATGATGGCGTCATGGACCCGCCTTGGTCGGTGCCGGTCCGTGGGCGCTGCCATTTTTTTTCGTGAATTTTTGGCGGCTTTTTTACGTTTTGGGCCGTTTGTGCTCTGCTGCTGCTTCGGAAAGGGCCCTCCCGCCCCCGGGTGAAGGCTGTCCTTTATTCTTCGCCCGAAGCACAGCTGATCAGCTCCTCAGCTGTGTTTTGGGCAGATTATAGTGACCGAGCATGCGCGGACACAGAATTGCACCGGGGGAGCGTGAGCACGCGTAACCCTAAGCCACGCCCACAGAGTGGTAGCGGAAATTTTTGGAACCCACCCCTGTCTCAACATCTTTTTTATAGTGTGACCAAAACAGGATGCAATACTCCAGGTGTGGCCTTACTAAGGCTTTATAGAGTGGTATTAGCACCTCACTTGATCTTGATTGCATCCCTCTGTTGATGCAATTTAGGATTGCAGTCCTTGATGTACGACCACAACTGAGCCCAAAATTTATGTTGTTAAGTGAGACATTTGTTCAGTGAGTTTTGCCCCATTTTACGACCTTTCTTGCCACAGTTGTTAATTAAATCACCGCAGTTGATAAGTTAGTGAAATGGTTGTTAAGTGAATCTGGCTTCCCCATTTACTTTGCTTGTCAGAAGGTCGTAAAAGGGGATCACGTGATCCCGGGACGCTGCGACCATCATAAATACGAGTCAGTTGCCAAGCGTCCAAATTTTGATGATGTGAGATGGGGATGCTGCAATGGTCGTAAGTTTGAAAAACAGTCATAAGTCACTTTTTTCAGTGCCGTTGTAACTTTGAACGGTCACTAAATGAACCTGTATAGTGAATACAAAGTCCTTGACTTATGATCGCAATTGAGACTGGAACTTCTATTGCTAAGCAATGAGGTTGCTGAGTTCCTCCCAATTTTATAATATTTTATGATATCAGGTGGTTTTTTTAAGTGAATCTGGCTCCCCCCACTGACTTTGCTGGGAAGGTCGCGAATGGCCATCCCGTGACCCCTGGACGCTGCGTCCGTCATAAAAACACTCAGGTGACCGCAAGGATTCTGCGACAGCCATCAGTGCAAGGACCAGCCATAGGTCACTTTATTCAGTGCCGTCATATCTTGGAGTGGTTGCTAAACAAGCACTATAAGTCAAGGACTACCTATACGAGAAAATAATGGTGCGCATTCAAAGATAAAATAAGGTACAAGAGTCCCTTGGGAGTTGGGCGGCATACAAATTTAATAAATAATAATAATAATAATAATGAAAAAGGCACGTATTTTAAAAGATGCCATCTCTGAAAGCTAAGAAGGCTGCCAGCTGTAGTTCTGCCAATCAGGCCTCTCTTGATACCCAAGTGGGTGCCCCAGATCACCCGGCCTGGACTGCTGGTGGGCAGCCACTGGTGGAATCCACTCAGAAAGATCACGGGATCACAGTCCTAGGCTGCATTAACAGAGGGAGAGAATCAAGACCACGTGACGTGTTAGTTCCACTTTATAAGGCCTTGGTAAGTACTGTGTCCAGTTTTGGTCACCACAATGTAATGTCACAGTTGAGACTCTAGAAAGAGTGCAAAGAAGAGCCACAAAGATGATTAGGAGACCGGAGGCTAAAATATTTGAAGAACAGTTGCAGGAACTGGGGATGTAGAGTTTAATGAAGAGAATGATTAGGGGTGACATGAGAGCAGTGTTCCAATATTTGAGGGGCTGCCACAGAGAGGAGGGGGTCAACCTGTTCTCCAAAGCACCTGAGGGTAGAACAAGAAGCAATGGATAGAAACTAAGCAAGGAGAGAAACAACCTGGAACTAAGGAGAAATTTCCTGACAGTGAGAACAATTAACCAGTGGAATGGCTCGCCTTCAGAAGTTGTGGGTGCTCCATTACTGGAGGTATTTAAGAAAGAGACTGGACAGCCTCTTGTCTAAAACCATATAGGGTTTCCTGCTTGAGCAGGGGGTTGGACTAGAAGATCTCCAAGGCCCCCTTCCAACTCTGTTGTTCTGTTATTCAGTAATCACATAGTGTGCCGAGCCGTTACCCTCTTTATGCCTGTAAAGGATGCTGCCAGATCTGTGAAAGTCAGCAGCCTCTACACAGGTGTGCCAAGACAATTGTCTCCCTGGCTGTTCCTGCCACCTGGATGTCCAAGATCAAGGACTGTGTCCAAGAGAAGAAGTCCTTCCTGCCCAGTACCCATCTCTGATTTTCTGCAGACCAAGAGTCATTCTGTCTCTCAGGATTTCATTTCATCCAGGTCACTTGTAGGTGAGAAGGAAGAACAGCAACTCACCCAACTGGTTCTTCAAATCTTCAAGTGATCTCTTTTCAGCATTTGGGGTATATGGTAAAGGATCCAGATGTCACACAAAGCAAAAATCTGCCCTGCATTGATTTCTGGATGCAAGCCAAGAAGATGGCCCAAATCCATTTATGGTATCTGTGGTTGGATCCAGCTCAAAGCTGCTTTCCTGCACTGAGACATTCCCTTTCTGGGCTCCTCGTTGTATCTCCAGAGGCTTCTGGAAAGCCCGCCAGCAAAAGCGAACCCAGCATCCTCCTCCTCCTGGAGTCTGAAGTGTAGGAAGATCACCATGGTCATTCCAAGCCATCTGGAAAATCTTCTGTGGTCTCCTTGCTGAACCAGAGAGTATCAAGATAGGGTGCTGGCATGACATGTTCACCACCAAAGGTCTTCTTGAGCCTGTCCTGTAAATGAGAGGTCCATAGATACAGTACGTCCTCCCACCTTTTAGCTGCACCCCAATATCTCACTGACCCTTTGAGCACCTTCTCCATTGTGTGGACACCAAGAGCAGTCTTCCATCCTTCTGGCCCATTTTTCCTGCTATCTCACCGGCCTCTCTGAGATGCTCCACCCAAGAGCTCATTACAGGAAGCCACCAACGTCCACTGCCAGCAGCCATCCATCACAACTCATGGGAAACTCCTTGGAGGTGTGTTGTGGCTGAAAGCTCTGCCCAGTTTTATCGCATCAGGCCCAGGCCCAGGCCCATCCCAGGCGCTGACCAACCTCCTGCTTCTCCTCTGGAAAGCCCCGGCCAGGCTGAGCAGGGGCCATGCCAGAAGGCTGCAGGATTCACCGAGGCTGAGGAACCCAAGAGCTGATGCCCAGCAGGTGGAGTGAACTCTCCTGGCACGTCCGAATCCCCCGTTGGCTGGTCAGTTCCAGTCTGGTGTCTGAGCTGGCAGCTTCCTGGTTTGCATGAGGGGGGGGGACTGGCTGTGACACCTGATTCCTTGCAATTGCGCAAGAGCTGAGAGCCGCTTGCTCACCCAGGTGCCCGTCTTCTCCCTCCCCTCCCCTCCACCCTCCCTGGGAGAGCTTAAAGCTTGGCCTGAGGCAGGCCGGATCCCACAGCTTGCTTCAAGCACAGCCACCATGACACCCAGGAGAGGCAGCTGCCCCCTCCTCCTCTTCTCCGTGGTGGGGCTCCTCTCGACCTGTGCTCAGGAGCCTGACGCGGCTGGACAGAACACCACAGGTGGGTGGAAGGGCCGACCCTGCCCAGCCTCCCCAGGAGAAAGAAGGAGGAGGCCTCGTTCTCTGGCCCCCCAGGGCAGGAAAGGCACAGCCCTGCCTCCTCCAGGGATGGGGGTGGGTGGGCGGGGGGATTCCATGGGGCACCTGGGTGAACAGAGGGCCCTCCCCCACTCCAGCCCCTCTTCTGGGGGCATCTGGGTGGCAGCAGTTGGGGGGGAAATGCCCACCAGCCCTGGCAAGGGAGCCCAGCCTCCAGGTGGCGCCCACAGCTCAACCTCTCTCCCGGGCCTTTTCTAGCGGTCGCAGAGAAAGCTGGCACCTGTCCCCAGGCAGAGTTGGAGATGCCCAATGGGAACTGCACAGAGGAGTGCCAGTCCGATGCCCGCTGCGAGGGGAACCAGAAGTGCTGCCGGACAGGATGTGGGACATCCTGCCAAATCCCAGACGGTATTCGCAGACGGTTCTTGATGGTTCCAGCCACTCTTCAGCTGGTCAACTCGAGTTACTAAATCAGCCTCCTTCTGGCTTTGCACAAAACGCTGAATCACAGGCTGGCAATTGGCAATTTGTGCAATGCGTTAAGACACTCGCTCGGGAGCACAGACAAATGCCACTGACGTGACTGCAGGGACGTGATCTGGGGAGGAAGTGGAGCCTGGCACTGATCTGGAGGAGGGCATCCAGATCATGCCAACTTAGAATGCTCATTTAGCCCATTTAGCACCGTGGGCAGCCCCCGTGGGGATGCTGTGGCTCATGGAACCACTTCTCCTCCTGCATTTCTGCCCTTAATGCCATCTCCAAGATGCCAGGTTTGCTGCTATCATGGAGTCCAGGAGCTGCTGATCTCTTGAATTGGTTGGTCTCCAAGGCCTTCTGGGCAGCGCCTGCTCCCAAAGACCTTGTCCAAAAATTGGCCAACTAGAAGGTCCATGGGGGGAGCCATCTGCTGGGGGGGAGGGGTTCCTGGCGCTTCTCCTTAGCAGCTGGTTCTGAGTGGCTCCGTTGGGCTCTCAAGAAAGAGAGGATCAAAAGGGACCACCTGGCTCCCTTAAAGATCTTCTCCCTTGAAACAGAGATTTGGGACTTGAGGGCGAGGAGAGGTCAAGAGGGATCCCTTGAAGGGATCAGATTTGTGCTTGATGGGCATTTGCATTTGATGTGTGGGAGGGGACATTCTCTATGGCAGGACTCGTTGTGGGTGGCAGAACTGGCATTCGATAAAAAGGGGGGGAGGAAACTGCCAAATTGATAAGTTCTAAGACTTTCAATAACTAACCTCGCTTTAGTTGTTGTTATGAGGGGTCCTTGGTGCTCTCTGAGCTTGGTGGTTTCCTTGCAGACATTTCATGACCCAACTAGGGAACATCATCAGTGCCAGAAGGGAGGAGGGTTTGGGGAGAGGAGGAGAAGGAGAAGGAGAAGGAGAAGGAGAAGGAGAAGGAGAAGGAGAAGGAGAAGAAGGAGGAAAGACTGTGGGGGACCTTGGTGTTCTCTGAGCTTGGCTGTTTTTTTGCAGAAGTTTCATTATCCAAACTAGGTAACATCATCAGTGCTTTATTGGTTAGTTGTTGTTATTTAGTTATTTAGTTACAGTTCATCCTTAACGTACAACGGGAATTGGGACTGGACTGTCCATCACTAAGCAATGCGTCGTAAAGCGAGGGCGTGCAAGAGATGCCAGTTGGGAGGGGAATTCCAGAGACCCCACTGTAAGCTCCATTCAGCCCCATTGTAACTTCAAGCAATTGCTGAACCAATTATTCTAAATCAAGGGTCATTCGTTCTTTAGAAACGTGATATAGGCATCAATCTTATAACCATCGTTGGCTGCTTTCCAATCAATGTGAAAGGTATTTAGCTATATCCTGCATGTTTATCCTGCTTTCTAGGCAACGGTGAGATCTCGGTATTTCCCACCTCTTTACACAACGGGGGCTTTGCCCTCCAACTCACCAACAGTGGTGGAGGTGGTGGGGAGATGGGCTTGCAGGAGCATCTCCCAGGCAGCTTCTGCAAGGGGGCACATGGGTGAGGCCAGAGGGCCCTGCCACCCTTGTGTCAATGCCAGGTGGGGGAGCCAGCGTCAGGGAAGAGCGGACAGGCTCCTGCTGGAAATGGCCAGGTTCTGCTGACCACTGGACCCTTCCTCAGGGACAGTGGTTGCAAAACCTTCATGGTCCTCAGCTGCTGGTCAGGTGCCCCATCTGTGCCCTGCTACAGGACACCCTCCCCTTCCCCCAGCCAGACTTCCTGGCAAGGGTGAGACCGTGCTGGCTCCTTGCAATTGGTTGCCAACCGAAATGGATCTTGGAGGTCTTCTAGTCCAACCCCCTGCTAAAGCAGGAGACCCTAAACCATCCCATATAAATGGCTGTCCAGTCTTTTCTTTAAAAACCTCCAGTGATGGAAAGCCCAGAACATCTGGAGGCAAGCCATCCCACTGATTGATTGTTCACACTGTCAGGAAATTTCTCCTTAGTTCTAGGTTGCTTCTCTCCTTGGTTGGTTTCCATCCATTGCTTCTTGTTCTGCCTTCTGGTGCTTTGGAGAATAAGTTGACCCCCTCCTCTTTGTGGCAGCTCCTCAAATATTGGAAGACTGCTATCATGTCTCCCCCTAGTCCTTCTCTTCACTAAACTAGACATACCCAAATCAGGGGTGGGTTCTGGCTTACCTCGCTGCCGGTTCGCTTCCTCACACGCTGCGCATGCGCAGAAGCAAAAAACAGCTTCTGCACATGCGCAGAAGCGAAAAACAAGATGGCGGCACCTATGGTGCTGCCGAGAGAGCCGGTTTGGGGGTGTGGCCAGCCGGCCATCGCTGCCGGTTTGGCGAGCGGGGGGAAATTCCCGCTACCGGTTCTATAGAGCCGGTCCAAACCGGCAGGGACCCACCTCTGACCCAAATCCTGCAACCATTCTTCATATGTTTTAGTCTCCAGGCCTTTCATCCTCTTTGTTGCTCTTCTCTGCACTTTTTCCAAAGTCTCAACACCTTTTTTGTAATGTGGTGACCAAAACTGGATGCTGTATTCAAAACTGTATGGAATACAAAACTATCTTCCAGGTGTGGCCTTAGTAAGATTTTATAAAGCAATACTAATACTTCATGTGATTTTGATTTGATGCCTCTGTTTACGCAACACAGGATTGCATTAGTTTTTTTGGCTGCTGCCACACACGGCTGGCTCATATTCAAGTGATCGTCCACAAGGACTCCAAGGTCCCTCTCACAGTTACTGATTTTGAGCCAGGTGTCGCCTAATCTCTAATTGTAACTTTGGTTTTTCCTGCCCAGGTGTAAAACCTTGCTTTTCTCCACATTAAATTTCATTTTGTTGGATAGGGCCCATTGTTCAAGTATGTCAAGATCTTTTTGGATCTTGTGCTTGTCTTCTGGGGTGTTGGCCATTCCTGCCAGCTTATTGTCATATGCAAATTTGATGCGTTTC
>QLTV01001163.1:177412-187716 GCA_003457575.1 Thermophis baileyi | reverse complement strand
TGGCTGCTAATTGCGCTCCGGTCACAATTTAAGGTGTTGGTTGTTACCTTTAAAGCCCTACATGGCTCAGGACCAGTTTATCTGCATGACCGCCTTCTCCCACACTCTTCCCAACGACCAGTGAGGTCGCACAGGGCTGGCCTTCTTCAGGTCCCATCAGCCAGACAGTGTCGGCTGGCGGGCCTGCGGGGGAGGGCCTTCTCTGTAGCCGCTCCGACTCTGTGGAACCAACTTCCCCCTGAGATCCGTACTACCCCCACCTTACTGGCTTTCCGTAAAGCCGTTAAGACCTGGCTTTTCCGGCAGGCCTGGGGCCAATAATTGACTGATTGGTCCATGTATGTTTGTGTGAATGTTTTATTTTAATATTGATGTATTTTTAAATTGTTTTTTTAATATATGTTTCTATTGTTGTCTTTTTATATATATATACTGTGAGCTGCCCAGAGTCCTTCGGGAGTTGGGCTGCATACAAATTTTGCAAAATAAATAAATAAATAAATAAATAAATAAATAAATAAATAAATAAATAAATAAATAAATAAATAAATAAATAAATAAATAAATAAATAAATAAATAAATAAATAAATAAATGCTCAAATCTATGACAAGATATCTGGGCAGAAACACCACAGTTTAGGAAGCGGAGGGAGAAACTGGGGACACCAGTGGGGTTTTCTTCACTGCTTCCTATAGAAGGATGAGGCTCAAGAGGAGAGAGAACGATAAAAGTGAACAACGGCCTGCACAAATGGTACCAACGGGGAGGTGTCTGGGGGTGGGAGGATCTCCTGGGAACAGCCCAGCTGTTCTTCCCAAGAACTGGAAAAGTGGGGCCAGAGCACTTGAAAGGAACCGTCCAGTATTGGGAGCAGAAGTAGGTGGACCTGGGCCCGGGTGGAAACCCCAATAAGGAGCACCATCTAATAGGGAGGAACTGGCTGAAGGGGAGAACCTGGGGGCAAATGGCCATGCTTGGTAAATACCAGTCATATTCAAAACATTAAAGATTCAAAGGATAATTTTAGCAAACTAAGAGAAGATACTCTTAGGGGTTCTAGGTGCTCTCTGAGCTTGGTGGTTTTCTTGCAGATGTTTCATTACCCAACTAGGGAATATCAATAGTGCTAGTCATGTTCATCACTAGTGACATCACTATCATTGAAGATGCTACGTAGTTTGGGTCATGAAACGTCTGCAAAAAAACGACCAAGCTCAGAGAGCACCAAGGACTCCACAGTCCTCCTCCTCCTCTCCACAAACCCCCCTCCCTTCTAGTATTAATGATGTTACCTAGCTGGGCAATGAAACGTCTGCAAGAAAACCACCAAGCTCAGAGAGCAGCAGGGACTCCTCACTCTCCCTCCTCTTCTTCCTCCTCCTCTATGCAAACCCCTGTCCCTTCTAGCACTGATGATATTACCTAGTTGGGTCATGAAATGTCTGCAAGAAAACAAGCCAGCCCAGAGAGCACCAAGGACCCCTCATTTCAACCCTGAGCTACAAATATTCTCCTTTATTAGAAGATACTTTCATTGGCTTCCCAGCTGGCCAGATGTGATGTCCGTTGTGGTCCCTTCCATCTTCATCAGTCTCTGACTTATTCTAAGGGAAGAGGGGAGATGGACCATGTGGATATGAAGAGCACACAAATATTCAGAGATGCAAGAATTTGGAGATCCCCCCCTTACCTTTTTGTCCCATTGAAAGGGGTGTCTCAGCCAGGAGGATGAGGAGACCCAGAAGGAGGAGAACATGTGTAGCTTTCATGGTGCCCGGAATGCCAGACTGGGCTGGATAGATGGCCCTCTAAGTCCTGCTTTGAGGAAGTGAGAAATGAAAAGGGCCCTTGTGGGAACAAGAGGAACTGGAAAGGTGTCACAATCACTTCCTCAACAAAACAGACAGGTGGCCTTTCCTTTGTCAGGTGAGCCAGGCAGGTGAGGAAGACAATTTACATCTTTATCAATGAAAGGTCCATTGTGCTTACAATCAGGGTTTGTGTGGGCAGAGATGGTGAGCCCTGGGGCTGTTCTGTTGCTCCTTCCTGGATCCTGAGTTACAATCGATGTTTGCATGTGGGGATTACAAAGGATCCCCTCATTGGAAGCACTGAAAGGGAGAACCTGAGAAGGTCACAGTCCCCTGTCAAAGTCACAGCTGGGACTCGGGAGGTTCCATTTATTTATTTATAGCATTTATTAAATAAAAGTCTTGCAATGCTAAGCACAGGATTGGGTAGGGATCCCCACACAAACAGTGACCCATTTCAGGGGGGGGGACAAATCATAGTTCTCAAGCTGATCCCAAAGTGTTCCAATATTTGGGGGGCTGTCACAAAAAAGAGGGAGGGGTCAAGCTATTCTTCGAAGCACCAAGACAAGAAGCAAAGGATGGAAACTAAGCAAGGAGAGAAGCAACCTGGAATTAAGGAGAAACTTCCTAACAGCGAGGACAATTAACCAGTGGAACAGCTTGCCACCAGAAGTTGTGGTTGCTCCAAAAATGGAAGTTTTCAAGAAGGGACTGGACAGCCATTTGTCCAGAATGGTGTAGGGTGTCCTGCTTGAACAGGGGGTTGGACTAGAAGACCTCCGAGGTCCCTTCCAACTCTGTTATTCTTTTAAATCGTCAAGTTCTTTGCTCCTGCAAAGATTCTAACTCCCCTTCTTCAACGGTAGTTTCAAACCGGGGGGGGGGGGATATGATTTTGGCAATGATTTCCGCATTGAACATTTCATGCGTTTGGGTTCAACTGACTATTTGTGCCTGAAGTCAATTGTCTCCATCAACTCTGACTTCCTTCCAATCCTGAAGAACAAACTGGAAAATTGAGGGAACCCCAAACATTGGGAACAGGGAGTCCAGTATCTGAAAATGCGGCATGGGGAGCAGAGGACCAGGATAGCCCTACTGGATCTTAAGGCAGAATACAGAATACCGGAGTTGGAAGGAGCCCTGGAGGTCTTCTAGTCCAACCCCCTGCTCAAGCAGGAGAGACCATTCTAGGCAGGTGGCTGTCCAGTCTCTTCTTAAAAACCTCCAGTGTTGGAGCACCCACAATTTCTGGTGGCAAGCAGTTCCACTGGTTAATTGTTCTCACTGTCAGAAAATTTCTCCTTTATTCTAGTTGCTTCTCTCTTTAATGATCTTCCATCTCACACTCTACACCTCTAGCATTCTGAATATTCTGGCTTTGGGTTGAATTTTCCAAGGAAGAAAAATAATCTTTCACAATGATTTGACTACCCATTGCAATGACATACTCTTTCTGTGGCATCGCTAAAGGCTGTGATAAAAAGAGCATTTACACTCTAATTCTTCCCCTCATCTGGACTAGCCAGGCCCGGTTCCTGCAACCATTCATCATATGTTTTAGCCTCCAGTCCCCTCATCCTCTTGGTTGCTCTTCTCTGCACTCTTTCTGGAGTCTCCACATCTGCGTGGTAACCAAAACTGGACGCTAGGCTGAAAGGCTGCTCCTATATGGACCCTGGCCGCCCCTGGGTCTGCCCAGCCCCCCTGCCCTTCCCTGGACACCTAGCTTGGTTTGTACACAGACATGTATGCACAGAGAGAGACACAAACCCTTTTACACATACACAAGCGTGTCTATGCACACACTTCTACACATGCATTCACCTATCTAAACTCACCCATCTGTTCACACACACACACACACACATCTACACAAACACACAGCCTTCTACACACACACACACACACTTCTACCCATATGCACACATGTCTACACACACCCCTCTGTACACAAGCACAGAATTCTACATACACACACACCTACATACCAGTGGTGGGTTGCTCCCGGTTCAGCCCGGTTCTTAGAACCGGTAGTGGCGGTGGAGGGAGGCTCCGGCCACCCATCCGGGACGCTTCTGTGCATGCGCAGAAGCGTTGCGCGCACACAAACTGGTAGTAAAGGGTTTTAGAACCCACTACTGCTACATACACACTCTCTACACACACAGATGCGTTCCACTGATTAATTGTTCTCACTGCCAGAAAATTTCTCCTTGGTTCTAGGTTGCTTCTCTCCTTGATCAGTTTCCATCCATTGTTCCTTGTCTGGCTTTGGAGAACAGCTTGACCCACTCCTCTCTGTGGCAGCCCCTCAAACATTGGAAGGCTGCTATCCTGTCTCCCCTGGTCCTTCTCTTCACTAGACTAGCCATGCCCAGTTCCTGCAACCGTCCTTCGTATGTTTTAGACTCCAGTCCCCTAATCATCCTGGTTGCTCTGCTCTGGGCTTTCTGCCCAAAGTTATGCCAAGCAGCTGGAGAATGGCAGCCTGGCACAAACCATAGCTACTCGCAGCAGGAGCTGAGTCTGCCCTCTGAATGTTTCGTTGCACCCAACCAGTGGAGTTCCGGCCCGCTGTTGTGGGGGCTTCATGGAGCCCCTGGGTGAGCAGAAAGGGGCAGCCCTGCCCATTGAAGGCTGGTCAGAGGCCTGACATCCGGGAGAGCGGCAGGGACACCTTGGCCTCCAGCGCAGGGACCTGGTGGCTCCGCTCCCATCCGGATGAAAGTGCCATCCATCACTTCTGCCCTGGGAGATGCCAACCGAGCCCTGCAGGACCCACCCCCACCCCCATTGTCCAGCCAGGTATATAGGACAAGGGGGGCTGGCTTGGCATCCTCCAAGCCTCTTCCGAGCAGCACCATGAAGTCTCAGGCCTTCTGGCTCCTCCTGGGGATGGTCACATCCATGGCTGAGCGAGGGAGGGGAGGTGAGTGGGCATCTTTGCAGCTCTCCAGCCAGAGGTGAGGCCCAGCGGGGAGGGTGGAGTTCATGCTCCAGACTCTGAATGCCCTCCCCAGGGGCACGGCACCAAATGGGGCTCTGAGCCTGGTTGCCGTGCCCAGGAACCAGCAGTTTCCACGGAAGGAGTTCCTGGATGTGGCACCTCCCTGGACTTGGTAGCTGCAGGAGGGACCCCAGAGGAAAGAGGGCACAAGGCAGACAGAGGGGTGGGGTCTCTGGCGAAGAATTTACAGGAATCCCTACCCCAAATCGAGACTCCAAGTCTTTGGCATCAGTAGGTCCTTTGGGGAACTACTCGGCTTCCTATGGGGCAGGAGGGTGCTGGGTCTCCAACAAGGACCACAAGAAATCTTCCCAGCCTTGGCACCCCCGTCCCTTCAGACCTGACCCCTCTCTGCCTTCACAGCTGCCAAGGAAACAACCCTGGGCCCCTTCCGGTCTCAGGAGTCGGTCCCAGGGAAAGCTGGACGGTGCCCAGCGGGAAGTACCCAGGAGCCCCTGCCCTCCAAGCTCTACTGCCTCTCAGACGCTTCGTGTCCGGGGGACAAGAAGTGCTGCAGCCTGGGCCAGATGAGGATCTGCGTGCAGCCTGCGCTGGGTACGGGGGGGGGGGCGTGCAAGGGACGGGGGGGGCTGCCCTGTGACTCACCCCGCAGGGCCCCTTGCCAGCCTGGTTTTCAAGGCTGAGTAGAAATTGTTTGGGGGGAGAGGCAAACAGAGTTGAGCTCCTCTCGTGAGAGGGGCCGGGGGTCAGGGGGTCAGCAGGCCATGCAAACCCTGCCTGTTTCTTATGTTCGTCTCTCTTTGTGGCTGCCATCCTGCCTGCTTTGGCTGTACCTGAGAACCCGGCTGGGAGGGGCCCACAGTCACACTGTGAACAGGGCCCAGCAACAGGTAGCCTTCGACTTAGGGCCACAATTGAGCCCAAAATTTCTGTTGCTAAGCGAGACAGTGGTTAAGTGAGCTTTGCCTCATTTTATGTCCTTTCTTGCCACTGTTGTTAAGTGAATCGCTGCAGTTGTTAAGTTGGTCACACGGCTGTTAAGTGAATCCAGCTTCCCCATTGACTTTGCTTTTTCAGAAGGTCACAAAACGGGACCACGGGATCCCCCGAGACACGGCGACCGTCGTAAATATGAGTCGGTTGCCAAGGTCTGAATT
This sequence comes from Thermophis baileyi, assembly GCA_003457575.1. Classification (NCBI taxonomy): domain Eukaryota; kingdom Metazoa; phylum Chordata; class Lepidosauria; order Squamata; family Dipsadidae; genus Thermophis; species Thermophis baileyi. The sequence goes on along the minus strand of QLTV01001163.1, from coordinate 181,772 downwards.
TTGGTCATGTGACCCTGGGGATGCTTCAATGGTCCCAAGTGTGAAACATGGTCATAAGTCAATCAAGGAGAATATTTGTAGCTCAAGGTTATTTTCCCCTTATTTTAAGGGAACTTTGGTGCTCTCTGAGTTCGCTTGTTTTCTTGCAAACATTTCATGACCCAATCAGGGCTAGAAGGGAGGGGGGTTTACAGGGAGGAGGAGGAGGAGGAGGAGGAGGAGGAGGAGGAGGAGGAGGAGGAGGAGGAGGAGGAGGAGGAGGAAAAGGACTGAGAGGTCCTTGGTGCTCTCTGAGCTTTCTTGGAGACATTTCATTAACCATCATCAGGGCTAGAAGGGGGGGGGGGTTAACTGCTGATGTTACCTACTGAAATGTCTGCAAAAACCCCACCGAGCTCAGAGAGCAACAAGGACCCCACAGCTCTCCCCTCCCCCCTCTTCCTCTCCACAATCCTTCTAGCATTGATGATGTTACCTAGTTGGGTCATGAAACGTCTGCAAGGAAACAAACCAAGCTCAGAGAACACCAAGGACCCCTCAGTCATAAGTTACTTTTTTCAGTGTCATCGTAACTTTGAACAGTCACTAAATGAACGGTTGTCAGCCGAGGCTACCTGCACTGCTCGGGACCTCTTGAAGGGGGGGAGGGGGGGCTTCTGCCCCCATTGGCAAAAAGGACTCGGTCTCTCTGCCAGTCGCCAAGCCAGGCCAGCCTTTCCCGGGGCAGGAACGAACGGAGACCAGGGCGCTGGGGTGTGTCCTGCATGCCAGTCTGGGACAGGCCGATATGGGCCTTCTCTTCTACCCCTTCTCTTACAGTGAACCCCGGCTACTGCCCCACTGCCTGCCCCATGGCCCTGGGGCCCTGCCGGGTGTACTGCCTGGATGATGCCACCTGTGGTCCCGGGGAGAAATGCAGCCTCCAGGACTGCCAGCTGCGCTGTGTGGTGGCAGCGCCAGGTGAGGGGGCTTATCCTGGCTGAGAAGAGGGAAGGTCTCCTGTGGGGGGGGGGAATGAGGGAGAGGGGCCACTCCGGCAGCTGCTGTACCAGCCAGGCTCGGGGTCAAGCCCCACAGGGCAGGCTCTGCTCATCCTGGCATCTTCCCGTCTTTGCCGCAGCCCGACCAGGCCTGTGCCCGAGGAGGAGGGTGCTGCCCACCGGGACCCCCTGCCCGAACCTATGTGAGGACGACAGAGGCTGCCCCTCGGGCCAGAAGTGCTGCTTCACCGGCTGCGGCCTGGAGTGCCTGCGACCCCACAGAGCAGGTAGTACCCCACTGAGCATGAACTCCTCCTCCCCCCCCCCGCCTTCCTGACCTTGGCACCTGAGACAATGGCCCCACCTGGATTTTAGGAAAAACAAAACAAAAAAGGAGAGACTGCCAACGTTTTGCAAAGAAACGCCCCTTGGCAAGCCACTTTGCAGTCCTTGGCAAGAGAGCCTCCCTGCCCCAGGGGCATTCTTTGCAGGTGGAGAGCAAGGGGGGGGGAGATTTCGAGCAAGTGGGGTTTTTTCTTTATTTTATTTTTTTTATTTTTTCTTTCCAAACATTTTTATTAGGTTATGAAGTATTATAAAATACAAAATACGAAAGTAAATAAAAGAACAATGAGGAGGGAAGGAAAGAGGGGAAGAGAAGTGAGGAAAAGTAGGGAAAGGAAAGGAAAGGAAAGGAAAAAGAAAGATTGACTTCCGACTCTCTCTGTTGCAGTAAAATAAGGCATTGGCATCAAATCACAGCTTTTTGTTTTCCCATAATAATATGAACAAGACATTTCTATAAAGATCTATCAATCTAATCTATAAAACCCAAAGTCAAAATTACAGTCAAGTGGGGGGCTGTTTCTGAGGGACTGGACCCACCGGGGGGGGGCTGCTCCGTAGTGGCTCCTTGGAGGTCTCACAGCCAGAAATGGATCTGCTGGGCTGAAGAGGGGCCCTCCTTGGCCTGCAGGGGAGCCTGGCTGCCCACTGAGGGCCCCGAGGGTATGTACAGTAGTCCTCGACTTACGACGACAATTTTAGCCCAACATTTTGTTGCTAAAGCGAGACAGTTGTTGAGTTTTTCTCCATTTTACAACCTTTCTTGCCACAGTTGTTAAGTGAATCACTGCAGTTGTTAGCAATGCAGTTGTTAAGTGAATCTGGCTTCCCCTTTGGTCACCAAAGGGGATCACTTGACCCCGGGACACCGCGACCGTCATAAATATGAGTCAGTTGCCAGGAATCCAAATTTTGATCAGGTGACCCCAGGGATCCTGCAATGGTCACAAGTGTGAAAAATGGTCCTAAGTCACTTTTTTCAGTGCCGTTGTAACTTCGAACGGTCACTAAACAAAAGGTTGTAAGTCAAGGACTAGATGTATTGGGGGGATCGCTGCACTCCAAGCCCCCCCATCCCCACTGCACCCCACTGCAGGGCAAGGAAATGGAGGGGACCTCGCTTGGCCCCGTCCCCAGCCCTGCCAAGTGGGCACCAAAAGGAGATCAGATGACGAGGGGGAGTGTTGGGTGAGGAAACAACCTGCCCACATAAAGAATCCCCCCCCCCCCGATTTTTGCATCATCATTGTAACATGATAGATCTCAGGGCAGGAGCCTGGTATGATTGATTCGTTTTTTAAGCCTTCACTTTAGAGCAGGGGTCTCTCACCTTGGCCACTTTAAGCCTGGAGGACTTCAACTCCCAGAATTCCACAGCCAGCAAAACTTTAAGCCTGGAGGACTTCAACTCCCAGAATTCCATAGGCAGCAAAGCTGGGGAATTCTGGGAGTTGAAGTCCTCCAGGTTTAAAGTTGCCAAGGTTGGAGACCCCTGCTTTAGAGGAAATGACAACAAGACTGTTGTTTGTCTTTGGAAGCCCTCCCCTCGCCCACCCACTTCTGTGCCCCAAGGCCACGACTGTCCCTGCCCCACATCCCCTCCCTTTTTTCCCCTAGAAGCGCCAGATCCGCATTGATCTCCTCCACGACTTCAGTCTAAGTCAGGCATCCTTAGGCTTCGCCATTTTAAGATGAAGGGTGTCCTGGAAGTACCTCTCTTTTTTTCCCCCAGAAGGTCCTGGTGTTTGCACAGACCCACCAACATCAAAATGCCAAGATCGCTGCAGAGATGACTCCGATTGTGCAAAAGAGGAGAAGTGCCGCCCCACGGCCTGTGGCTTCCAGTGCCAAGGGCCTCCTCCAGGTACGTCCTGGCTTTGCACAAGCCTCCCAGAGACCTCACTCCAAGTCTAAGGAAGTGGAGGGGAAGACACCTAGTGAGTATGGCCAGTGCAGTTCTTGTTTTCTCGAAGGATGTTCAGAAGAATATAATGTTCTTGAAGGATGAACATAATGTTTAACAGATTTAACAGATTAACAGAGTTGGAAGGGACCTTATAGGTCAACTAGTCCAACCCCCCACTCAAGCAGGAGACCCTACACCATTTCTGACAGATGGCAGTCCAATCTCTTCTTGAAAGTCTCAAGTGATGAAGCTCCCACAACTTTTGAAGGCAAGTATTCTGTCCCAGCTGCTGAAACAAACAACACAACACAAGCAACGTGCAAACAAACCTTGTTTAATACTCTTTAAACTACTAATGCTCTCTTAGCAGTCGTGTTGGTTAAAATCCATAAATCATAAAGTAGTCTTTTCGGTGCACCAACTGTTAATTAACGTCTTAACAGTTGGCAAGAGTTCAAGCACAAAGAATCCAAGAAATTCAACAAATGAAGCTGATCACAGATTAACAGAGTTGAAAGGGACTTTGCAGGTCATCTAGTCCAACCCCCTGCCCAAGCAGGAGACCCTACATCTGCCTCTACCTAGAATTGAACTCACAACCTCCTGATTGTGAGGCAAGAGCTCCACCTCTAGGCCACAGCAGCTTAAATGATAAGAGCCATGAGAACTTACTGAAGTTGGCAGAAAGCCCAGAACTAGGAACAGGAAAAATAATGCCGACTTGAAGCAAGAGCTGAACAGGAAACCCAAATCAATACGTGGATTGAACGGAGTTGTTTCCTGCAACGTAGTTGAGCGTGGTCACTACTTAAATAGGCTAAGGGTGTGGCCAATTAGCCCCAAGAATTACTCCCAAGGAGACCTCCTCCTGAGTAACCATTCTTGCCTCTTGGCAGCTCTGTGTGCCCGTGCATTCAGAATAGGCTCCTCCTCTTCTTCCTTGTCAGTGATGGGATCCTCTGGAGGTTCTGAAGGCCCTGGCTGCATCTCTGCCTCTGGCACCGAGTCCCCACCAACCTCCTCACTGTCCGACTCAGGTACCAGCTGCACAGGCCGCCGGCGCATCACCACCACAGCCTCTTCGCTGTCGGAGTCCGCAACCAGCTGCATGGGTCGCCGGCGGGCCACA
>QLTV01001163.1:148742-161321 GCA_003457575.1 Thermophis baileyi | reverse complement strand
TTCGTCTAGCAAACGTTTTGTATGCTCTAGTTATCAGTGTAATGTTCCCAGAGAAGAAGCTACGCAGGATTAAGTTGACTACTCTTAGTGCCTTTTTAGAGAAGATGTTACAGTGGGCTTTGGCACTTAGGTTATTAGATATGAGTACTCCAAGGTCCTTGACAGCGTGAGGGTCGTCTACAAGGTCGTGTCCTCCAGGCTGGTATTTTGTGTTCTGATTCTTTTTGCCAATGTGTACGACTGAGCATTTGTTTATTGAGATTTGAAGTTGCCACTTGTTTGACCATTCTGATACATAGTCAAGGTCTTTCTGAAGGGTAGTAGCATTGTCTGTGGTGTTAAATAGTTTGACATCATCGGCGAAGAGATCGCAGTTGCTTATAATGTGATTAATGCAGGCTAGGACTGCATTGGCTTCTTTGGCTACACTGCTGGTTCATATTTAAATGATTGTTCACCAGGACTCCAAGACGTCTCTCACAATTACTGCTATCAAGCCAGGTACCACCTGTGCATTTGGGTTTTTTTGTCTAAATGTAGAACTTTACCAATTTTATCACCAAGCTCAGAGAACACGAAGGACTCCTCTTCCTCCTCCTCCTCCTCCTCCTCCTCCTCCTCCTCCTTCTGCTTTGCTTCTGCTTCTGCTTCTCCTCCTCCTCCTCCTCCTCCTCCTCCTCCTCCTCCTCCTCTACTTCTAGCATTGATGATGTTATCTAGTTTGGTAATGAAACGTCTGCAAGAAAAGTGCCAAGCTCAGAGAACACAAGGACCACAGTGGAAATCTTTGTCTTAGAGGGGCCCCCGTGTTCCTCCCCACCAAGGATTTGGAGCTGATCACAGCACTCTGGACAGTCAATGGCTTCCCTGCTTCCCTAAAAGCCACCTGGACATCTCCCTGTCAGTAAGTGTGCATGAAAGGCAACCCCAGTCCATGGCCTTGTAAAATATTGACTCTCCAGAGTGGGCAGAGCTCCCTGCTGCCAAGGATGAACTGGGGAGAGCTACCTGGCAGGAATACTCCCTGTGGCCTTCCTCCAGGGGTCACCCTGACATGCCCCACAACCTTTGGGGAAGCACAAGATAAGCCTGTGGACACAACAAGGAATTCTGGGATTTGGCACCAGTAGGGTGAGGAAAGCAGACTCAGCAGGTCTGGCCTTGGCCTCAAAGGCCGGGAGGTATATATTGCAAGCTCTGCCACAAAGGCTGGACCAGTAGAACTTCAACCATGAAGGGCCACCTGGTCTGCTTCCTGCTCCTGGCGATTACTTTTGCTACAGCAACTGAACGGGATGATGGTGAGTGCAGATTCGTTTCTTCCTGGATGGAGGGGCATTGGAGGGGCACAAGGCAACACCCCCCCTTCCCTTAAATCTCCATCGTGATAACCTGGGAATCCACAGATCCACTCTGGAGAGAGTGCAGAGAAGGGCAACCAAGATGATTAGGGGACTGGAGGCTTAAACATACGATGAACAGTTGCAGGAATTGGGTATGTCTAGTGTAACAAAAAGAAGGATTAGGGGGTGACATGATAGCAATGTTCAATATCTCAGGGGCTGCCCCAAAGAAGAGGGAGTCAAGCTATTCTCCAAAGCACCTGAGGGCAGGACAAGAAGCAACGGATGGAAACTAACGAAGGAGAGAAGCAACTTAGAACTAAGGAGAAATTTCCTGACAGTTACAACAATTAATCAGTGGAACAGCTTGCCTCCAGAAATCGTGGGCGCTCTATCACTGGAGGTTTTTAAGAAGAGATTGGACAACAATTTGTCTGAAATGTTATAGGGTTTCCTTCCTGAGCAAGGGGTTCGATTAGAAGACCTCTAAGGTACCTTTCAACTCTGTTATTCTAACTAATTATTATTATAAATATAGCTCCTTGAGCATCCCAGAAGGTATCTTTTGGGCAGAAGCAGCCCAGGCGACCAACGTTTGCTCCACATTTGTGGAAGAACTGTCCTCCCCAGAAGACAGAATGTTGGAAGGGACCTTGGAGGTCTTCTAGTCCAACCCCCCTGCTCAAGCAGGAGACCCTACAGACTGATGCTTCCAGAGGACCATGGTTCCTCTGACAAGTAAGAGTTTAGATGGTTGGCAGCACAACAGAACTAAGGTCCCCGATCAGACCAACGGTCCATCCGGTCCAGCTCTCGAGCCCCAGAGAACCCTCTGAATGTATCTCAGATTGGGATTAAGAAACCTGCTTCCACCACCATTAGATAGCCTGCATGATCAATAGCTACTAATCATCAATGTAACGTTCCCTTCCATGAGTTGCCTTTTGTCACATCAATGTTGACAGCCATCTCTACAACTTGTGAGAGAGAACTCTTTAGCATCAGAAGGCCAGACAAAGAGGCATCTCCATCATTGGGTGCCATCTACTGATCCATTGGGTTCCAGCATGATCATGGAGGAGACGCGCGAGGGAGGGGTTCTGCTTCTTCACTCATTTTATAGACCTATAATATCTGGGAGGCTTTCTCGCCTCGTCTCCTAACTCCAGAACCCGGTGGGATCAACCATTATTCTCAAATGTGGAACGGACAGAAAGAACCAGTGGAATTCATGGCCACAAAATAGAAAACCGGTCACCAGCTCCATTGAGTTGTGGATTGAGGTCCCAATGGTGCTTTTTCCAAAAGGCAACTGGACTTTCTTGGAATTTTTTTTTCTTTGAAAAATGTTTTGCTTCTCATCCAAGAAGCTTCTTCAGATCTTAAGAAGCTTCTTGGATGAGAAGTGAAATGGAAAAACAAAGGAAGTACAGTTGCCTTTTGGAAAAAGGACTTTTGGGACAACCATGACCGGGATGATTGAGAATCTCCATAGACATTGTGGACTGAAGAAACAGAAAGGCCTACATTAATGGCTAGGAGAGACAGACTACTAACAGATTACAGATTAACAGAGTTGGAAGAGACCTTATAGGTCATCTAGTCCAATCCCCCACCCAAGCAGGAGACCCTACACCATTTCTGACAGATGGCAGTCCAGTCTCTTCTTGAAAGTCTCAAGTGATGAAGCTCCCACAACTTCCGAAGGCAACTTTTGTTCCATTGGTTGATTGTTCCCACTGTCAGAAAATTTCTCCTCATTTCTAGGTTGAATCTCTCCTTGTTCAGTTTCCATCCGTTATTTCTTGTCTGGCCTTCGGGTGCTTTGGAGAATAGCTTGACCCCCTTCCTCCTCTCTGTGGCAGCCCCTCAAATATCCCTAGAAATTCTGCCCTCCCTTCCCCATGCTGTATGAGACTGGGCAGAGAGGGGATTGGGCTGCTCCACTTTGCACAACTGCTGGGTGTGAAACCAAGCCAAGAAGGAGGATAGGAAGGCACCAACCACGGCTCCACAGGGTGCCTGGTTTTTCTCCTTCTGTTCCTCAGCTGGAGGGCCACTCTGAGAGCAAATAGTCTGGGACAATGAGAGATACTTGTGGGTGGAGAGAATGAAAATAATGGCAGTGTGGATGCATGCAAGCATACACACACACACACATATACACACACACCTGTTCCTATATCTCATTGGTTCTTCCAATAGTCCTCCCTCATCAGATCCATCTTTTGGAAGAGGAACAGCCCCCACAGAGCAACTTTGGCCATGGGGCAGGCTAGTTTTGGCCTTGGAGATTGGCAGTTTTGTCCAATTGGGGGAGCAGCTTTTGACAGGCCAGCCTGAGAACAGTAGAGGACAAACTCCAGAGGATGAAGGTCTCGTGTTTTGTCCCCTCCTTCTAGATAACGTTCATCTCCATGTAAAGGGACACCAAGTGGAGCAACAGACCCCAGAACCACCAACAGACGACCCTTCTGGGCAGAAGCAACAGGGGAAAACTGGTAAGAGCTTTGTGGAGCCCTCGTCTTCCTCGGTCAATTTGGTTGTGATCTAATCCTCATTTGTTCTCACAGCTGTTTCCACAGCAGGAGCAAACCAACCCACTTCTCTCTGTGTCTCTCCCTCTCTCCCTCTCCCTCTGAGGGGTCCTTGGTGCTCTCTGAGATGCGTTATTTTCTCGCAGACGTTTGATGACCCAGCTAGGTAACATCATCACCATTCCCTTTGGGTTGGTGGAGACAAGAGGAGAGGAGGAGGAAGAGGAGGAGGAGGAGGAGGAGGAGGAGGAGGAGCCGCGGGGGGGGGGGGGGGGGGGGGGGGGGGGGGGGGGGGGGGAGGAGGAGGAGGAGGAGGAGGAGGAGGAGGAGGACTGTAGGTGCTCTCTGAGCTGGGTTCTTTTCTTGAAGACGTTTCATTGCCTGACTAGGGAACATCTTCAGTGCTAGAAGGGAGGGGGTTTGTGAAGAGGAGGAGGAGGAGGAGGAGGAGGAGGAGGAGGAGGAGGAGGAGGAGGAGGAGGAGGAGGAGGATGTCGGCTTTGGCCAATGCTGACTAAAGTTGTTTCCCTTCCCCTTCAGGTCCTCCCACATATGGCCAGTGCCCACCTACGACTACAGCTATTCACCCCCTCGTGCTCTACTGCCTGCTGGATGGACCCTGCCCAGGGGACGAAAAATGCTGCCAAATTGGGAATATAAGGAAATGCGTCCTTCCAAAAGGAGGTGGGTGAGACCCTGCCCAATTTGGGGCAAGACGGATGGAGGGTTGGGGGTGGGGTGACAGTTTCTGAAGTGGAAGGAGGAGAGTCCGGAGGGATTTCCTCGTGTCCCAGGATCCGATTCTGCTCTTGCCGGGACTCTTCTTCCTGGGAAAGGGCAGAGTGCCACCCTCCCGGTGCTCCGGTGCCCTTCTAAAGACCCCACCGATAGGATTGTAGCACCCCTTCTGGTGCCACCTCTACCAATGGCAATTGGCTGGGATCGCAGTTGTGCCCACCAGGCAACCTGAGGGCCACGTTCAGACCCACTCTGCGGGAGATGCCAGGAGACCTTCTTGGCCTGAAGGGCCCACTCTGTGCCTACCCTTCTCTTCCAGTCCATCATGGCTACTGCCCCAGGCCACAAGATCAGGCCATCTACAAGAAGCCCTGCGCAGGAGATCACCAATGCGGATGGCACGAGAAATGCTGCAGGACGGACGGACGGAAGAAGTGCGTTACGGCTGTGCCAGGTAGAGTCTCTGTGTGGCACGTGTCCCCTCTTCCCAGGGGGTTCTCTCACAGTGCAGGTATGTGAGCCCTGCAAAAATGAGGGCCCTCCAACTTTGGGGGGTACCACTGCCCATTGGGGCATTCAAAGAAAATGGCTGCTGTTGGGGACAGACTTGACCGTTGCTGAAATGGCTGCCTAATGGAGAGAGAGAGCCCATCCAGGATCCAAGGTGAGCCGCAGTGGCGCAGTGGTTAGAGTGCAGCACTGCAGGCGACTTCTGCTGACTGCCGGCTGCCAGCATTTCGGCAGTTCAAATCTCACCAGGCTCAAGGTTGACTCAGCCTTCTGTCCTTCTGAGGTGGGTAAAATGAGGACCCAGATTGTTGGGGGCAATAGGCTGACTCTGTAAACCACTTAGAAAACTAAATTTTTAGTTAAAAATATAACAACAGAGCAAAAAGAAAAGCTGGAAGGGAAATTAGGCCTGCGGAGTACTAAGTGCTATTGCTATCCTTCCTGCTAATCTTCTGGTGGGGCACACATGTGACCCATCAAGCCACCCCACCCCCCCAGGCTCAGTTGCTGTGGAAACCCCTGAGCTCACCTGGAAATGAGGAGGAGGAGGAAGCTGCCCCTTGGCTCTTCAAGATCCACCTTCCTCTTTAATTTGGTTTAGGCTCCAGTGAGTCAGTTGGTGAGGGAAGGAGAGCAGACCCAGAATCCTTGGAAGCAACCTGAATGGGTCTCCAAGGGGGCAATATGCTGACTCTGCGAACCGCTTAGAGAGGGCTGTAAAGCACTGTAAAGCGGTATATAAGTCTAAGTGCTATTGCTATTGCTATTGCTATTACCATACTAAGTAACATCATCCATGTCTGCGGGAAATCCCCCAAGCTCAGGACCCCGCGGTTCCACTCTGAGCCAAAAATATTCTCTTCTGTCGGCATGCAGCTGTCCCTGGCCTTTGCCCCAAGAGGCGTCTTCTTCGGGATCCCACCCCCTGCGAAAACCAGTGCGAGGATGACCGCTCCTGCCACTCTGGGAAGAAGTGCTGCTTCCACGAGTGTGGCCTGAAGTGTGTGGACCCTGAAAGACCCCACCCAGGAAACACCCAGGACCAGGACCAAGATCAGGACCAGGAACAGGACCAGGACCAGGACCAGGACCAGAAGGCAGGTGAGGAAGAGCTTGGCAAGACCCCACAAGGCAACCACTGGATCTCTTGCAGTCCAATGGCTTCTCCAAAGGTCTCCAGCCTGTACACACACACACACACACACACACACACACACACAGACACACACCTGGGTGGCCACCATCTTCTCTTCATCAGCTCCTCACCGCCTTGTTCCCGAGTCAGGCTTCGGGCATCCTTGTGGTTGTGATATTTCCTTGACCCAGTCCAGGGACAACTGCAAGACGAGCCCCGTGGGTCATTTTTCCTCTTAGAATAAGAGAGTTGGAAGGGACCTTGGAGGTCTTCTAGTCCAACCCCATACTCAAGCAGGAGACCACATACTATTTCAGATTAAATGGTTGTCCAATCTCTTCTTTAAAACTTCCAGTGTTGGAGCATTCACAACTTCTGGAGGCAAGTTGTTCCACTGATTAATTGTTCTAACTGTCAGGAAATTTCTCCTTAGTTCTAGGTTGCTTCTCTCCTTGATTACTTTCCATCCATTGCTTCTCGCCCTGCCTTCAAGTGCTTTGGAAAATAGGCTGACCCCCAACTCTTCTTTGTGGCAGCCCCTCAAATATTGGAACACTGCTATCATGTCTCCCCTAGTCCTTCTTTTCATTAAACTAGACATGGCCAGTTCCTGCAACCGTTCTTCATATGTTTTAGCCTCCAGTCCCCTAATCATCTTTGTTGCTTTTCTCTGCACTCTTTCCAGAGTCTCAACATCTTTTTTACAAGTGTGGCCTTACTAAGGCATTATAAAGTGGTATTAACACTTTAGCATCTTGGAGGGAAGCCTGGGATTGAGGCAGGAGAGGGATCAGCAGGGGATCCCCCATGGATCAGACCAGGTCACGCCAGGTTCAGATAACTGAAGGAGCCCACCAGCTCCACAGTGAGGAAACAGAAACCAGCCTGCGGGGCTCAGCTATTCCGGTCTTGGATCCCTGCTGCATGGCCCTTAGGGGCCCCTTCAACACTAGATACTGAGATAATATGCGCTGCAGAAGAGGAATGTGAAGCTCTTGGGGGTTTTTTGCACCCAAGATCCAGGGGAAAGCCAGGTTGGCAGGTTGGATGAAGGGCAGAACAGCCTCCTGAAAGCCTCTGGGTCAAGATCCTTTAAAGCAGGAGGATATATTTACCGGAATCTCTGGACGGGTATCTGGAAGGTTAGGCAAGGAGGGACACAAAGAAGAGGGGGCCAACCTATTCTCCAAAGCACCCAATGGCAGGAGAAGAAGCAACAGATGGAAATTAATCAAGGAGAGAAGCAACCTGGAACTCAGGAGAAGTTTCCTGACAGTGACAACAATTAACCAGTGGAACAACTTGCCACCAGAAGTTGTGGTTGCTCCATCACTGGAGGCTTTTAAGAAGAGATTGGACAGCCATTTGTCTGAAATTGTATAAGGTTTCTGTTTGAGCAGGGGTTGGACTAGAAGACCTCCAAGGTCCCTTACAACCCCGTTATCCTATTACAGGTAGTCCTTGACTTGCAACAGTTCATTTAGTGACCATTCAAAGTTACAACGGCACTGAAAAAAGCGACTTATGGCCATTTTTCACAGTTACAACTTTTGCAGCATTCCCCGGGGTCACGTGATCGAAATTCAGGTGCTTGGCAACTGGTTCATATTTATGACAGTGTCCCGGGGTCATGTGGTCAGGTTTTGGGACCTTCTGACCAGCAAAGTCAGTTGGGGAAGCCAGATTCACTGTGCTACTAACTTAACAACTGCAATGATTCACTTAACAAATGTGGCAAGGAAGTTCGTAAAGTGGAGCAAAACTCACTTAAGAAATGTATCACTTAACAACAGAAACGTGGGGCCCGGTTGTGGTTGTATTCCGTGATGGGACAAAGCAAGACAGTGGAGCCCTCAGGCTCAAGAAACACGCAGAAATGGAGAGGGAGGCTGGCTTTGCATTCTTGCTTAATGGCTGGAGGTTGGCTTTTGGGGGGTTATCTGGGTGTTAAAAGTGGAGGAGCTGTTTTGTGTTGTGAAGTTCCCAGGTTCGACCCCCTCCAGGAGCCGAGGGACGGAAAGGCCCTGGAAGCCAAGCCCTTTGCAGGAGGTGTCGGTGGCGCAGAGCAAAAGCAACCAGGCAGGGCATCTCCCGCAGCCTGGCAGCTTTGGCCCCCCTGCATCTCAGGCTCTTTGCTCCCCTCTAGGGAAAGATGGAGGAGACACGGGCAAGGGCAAGTGTCGCACAGACCGAGATTGTCCCCACCGGAAGAAGTGCTGCGAAGGACTCTGCAGGCGGGAATGCCAGCCACAAGGTAGGTGCCAGCTGAGGCAGGGCAGGAGAGCTCCAAGGGGCCTTGAAGGGGGCAGGAAGAAGGGAAGGGGGCAAGTCGCCACGGTGAACTTGAGAAAGCCTTAGTAAGGCCAGACCTGGAATCCTGCATCCAGTTTTGGTCACCACGTTACAAAAAATGATGTTGAGACTTTGGAAAAAGCGCAGAGAAGAGCAACTAAGATGATTAAAGGCCAGGAGAATAAAACATATGAAGAACAGTTGCAGGATTTGGGTTTGGTTAGTCTAGAGAAAAGAAGGACCAGGGGGGCCATGATAGCAGTCTTCCAATATTGAGGGGCTGCCCCAAAGAAGGGGGGTCAGCCTATTCTCCCAAGCACCAGAAGGCAGGAGAAGAAGCAACGGATGGAAACTCATCAAAGAGAGAAGCAACCTGGAATTAAGGAGAAACTTCCTGACAGTGAGGACAATTAAAGTGGAACAGCTTGCCACCAGAAGTTGTGGGTGCATCACTGGAGGTTTTAAAGAAGAGATTGGACAGCCACTTATCTCAAATTGTACACCATCTCTTGCTTGAGCAGTGGGTTGGACTAGATGACCTCCAATGTCCCTTCCAACTCTATTCTGATTGGATTGGTTAACTCGCCACAGCCAACTCTCTACAGGACAGCTCAGTGCGGGACCATTCAACGGTTCAATTTAATTATTTTAAATAGTTAAAAAATTATTTTGATTTTTGTCATTCTCATTTCATTTTGTCCGTCCTTTGACAACCTTTCTTCAGTGATTCTATTTCTTTGATATTAGTGTAAATTGTGCCCCGTGGAGAGTTGGCCGTGGTGAGTTGTTAGGACCAACAGTGCCCCCCTCCCCAGAAAGCAGACCCCGCCTCTCTCCCCTGCTTGAGCTGCTCAAACATCCAGGGGTGTCAAGTTCTCCCTTTGTGCAAATGCGCCCCCGTGTGGTGTGGCAAAGAATAACAGAAGAAAAGTTGGAAAAATGTCCCCATAGACTCCCAGTCATTTTATTTATTTATTTTTTATTTATTTTTTTGTTTGTCAAACATGTACAAGATAGCAGGTATAGGTATAAACATAAATATAATCAAAGTGAATACAGATAGATGAGGACAGTAGGACAGGGACGGTAGGCACGCTGGTGCGCTTATGCACGCCCCTTACAGACCTCTTAGGAATGGGGTGAGGTCGACAGTAGACAGTCTAAGGTTAAAGTGTTTTGGGTTTGGGGAAGAAACCACAGAGTCAGGTAGTGAGTTCCAGGCATTGATCACTCTGTTGCTGAAGTCGTATTTTCTGCAGTCGAGTTTGGAGTGGTTCACTTTAAGTTTGTATCTGTTGTGTGCTCATGTATTGTTGTGGTTGAAGCTGAAGTAGTCGTTGACAGGAAGGACGTTGTAGCAGATAATTTTATGAGCTACGCTTAGGTCATGCCGAAGGCGACGTAGTTCTAAACTTTCTAAGCCCAGAATTTCAAGTCTGGTTGACTAAGATATTCTGTTGTGAGCAGAGTCTCAAAGGTGTATTTTTCTTCAAAAGGCAATTGGACTGTTTTTTCCTCGAGGAGGAAGAAAAAGAAAATGTTTTGCTTCTCATCCAAGAGTTAAGATTGGATGGAGCGAAGAGAAGGACCAGGGGAGACATGATAGCAGTCTTCCAATATTTGAGGGGCTGCCACAGAGAGGAGGGGGTCAAGGTGTTTTCCAAAGCACCTGAAGGCCAGACAAGGAATAATGGATGGAAACTGATCAAGGAGAGATTCAACCTGGAAATAAGGAGACATTTCTTAATATTGAGAGCAATCAACCGATGGAACAGAAGTTGCCTTCGGAAGTTGTGGGAGCTTCATCCCTGGAGGCTTTCAAGAAGAGACTGGGCTGCCATCTGTCAAAAATGGTGTAGGGTCTCCTGCTTGGACGGGGGGCTTTACTAGATGACCTACAAGGTCCCTTCCAACTCAATTAATCTGTTAATCTGACTTACAACAGTTCGTTTAATGACCATTTTGAAGTTACAACGGCACTGAAAAAAATGACTCAGGATCATTTTTCACACTTATGACCATTACACCATCCCCATGGTCACTTGATCAAAATTCAGATGCTTGGCATCTGGCTCATATTTACGACGGTCGCAGTATCCCGGGGTCGTGCGATCCCCTTTTGCGACCTTTTGGCAAGCAAAATCACTGGGCGAATCCAGATTCACTTAACCACCATGTGACTAACTTAACAACTGCAGTGATTCCCTTAGCAACTGTGGCAAGGAAGGTGGGAAAATGGGGCAAAACCCACTTAACCAATGCCTCGCTTAGCAACAGAAAATTGTGGTCGTAAGTCGAAGACCGCCTGTATTTCGGTCATCTGGTCGTTAGCTCTCTCTGAGAGTTGGAAAAAAACCTTTGAGTGTTGGAAGAAGGAAAAAGCCAGACGTAGAATTCACTGGCTAGAAGAGTTCAGAGCTTCAAATGGAAAAGGGGAACTTGAAGTACATCCAGTCCACTGGGAAATCCTTCCTCGGAGCAGACCCCAAACACGGGCAGGGCTGGAGGGAGCCCACTCACCACAGCTGGGCTCTGAAAGTGCCAGCTGTTTTGCACCCAGGATCCAGCTGTGCTGCAAAGGGTGTTCACCCCTGGCGTGCTGGGCCTAAACCATGCAAGAGAAAAGCAGAGCAAAAACAGCATTTCAGCATGACCAACCAAGCAAGGACGGACGAATGGACCACCGTCCAATCTCGGTTGACCAAAATCTAGAAGAAGCATGATAAAAATAACTACCATTCCTGAGCTGACAGAGATAAAGCTGGAAGGCGGCAGAACCTAAGAAACGAAATGTCTTTAAAGAAAAAACAAAGAAAGTCCAGAATCAGAACAGAGCTGGAAGGGACCTTGGAGGTCTTCTAGTCCAGCCCCCTGCTCAAGCAGGAGATCCAATACCATTTCAGACAAACTGTTGTCCAGTCTCTTCTTAAAAACCTCCAGTGATGAAGCACCCACAACGTCTGAAGGCAACTTCTGTTCCACTGGTTAATTGTCCTCACTGTTAGGAAATTCCTCCTTAATTCCAGGTTGCTTCTCTCCTTGATTGGTTTCCATCCATTGTTTGTTGTCCTGCCTTCTGGTGCTTTGGAGAATAATTTGACCCCCTTCTTCTTTGTGGCAGCCCCTCAAGTACTGGAATACTGCTATCATGTCGCCCCTAGTCCTTTTCTTTAGACTAGCCAGACCCAACTCCTGCCACTGCCCTTCATATGTTTTATTCTCCAGGCCTTTAATCATCTTAGTTGCTCTTCTTTGCACTTTTTCCAAAGTCTCAACATCTTTTTTGTAATGTGGTGACTGTTCTGAATCAAGCGTAGATTGGTTATGCTATCATCAGGCAGTTTAACACAGACGCAATGGTACATTCAATCAGATTATATTTTATTCTTCAGGCATCCTCTGACAACACTCACGGTTATGTAGAAGTTCTTCTGAATCTACAGTCATAATCTGGACCATCACGAATATTGTAAAAAAGGATTAATGCTTCCCCATCTCCTCGTAGCTGCATCCTTTCCCCGGTAGAGTGCTTAGAATGACCTCCTTTGGGCCAGCGTACTTCAATTACTCCCGCCCCCCAGGCATACTTCAATGACCAATAAGAGTACACAGTTATGATCACATGGCATAGACTACATGGCATGGACTACATTCCCCAGAATGCTATGTCTTAAAGAGACAGTTCTTAATTCTAGGCTAAACCCTTGTTAAGCCAGCACACTCCCCGCCTGGGATTGTAAATTCCACTATTAACTAGAGAAGGTTACCGTTGCGTTGTAGGGTCTTCTCTCGTTCCTTGTGTAGACGCTGGAGACGTTGTAAGTCCTCCAGAAGATCCTCGTCTTGTAACTTCGACTGGATGCCATTAAGTTGGTGTAGGTTGTCTCTCCATTGTTGGTACGCCTTCTTATCTTTCTCCAGTGTGCGGATGCGACCTGGGGAAAATGACTGTGTCTCGGTGTGGAGAAGACTTAGTAATCTATTCCAGAGCATTTGATCATTGTTGCAATGCTTATCCCATTCA
>QLTV01001163.1:118085-142338 GCA_003457575.1 Thermophis baileyi | reverse complement strand
GAGGGAGGGAGGAAGGAAGGAAGGAAGGAAGGAAGGAAGGAAGGAAGGAAGGAAGGAAGGAAGGAAGGAAGGAAGGGGTCTGAGAAAGGAGAAATGGTGAAGGAAAGGAGGGAAAGGATATCATCACTCACAATACTACAAAGGCTACAGTCTGTCAGTCTGTCGTAGACTTCAATTCGCAAGACTTCAAAGAGAGAACTCAGAGAGTCAGATGGACAAGTCCATCACATGGGAGAGGAGGGAGGAAAGGACAGAGTGGACCTCCTTCTGCTTTCCTAACTCATCTTGAGTTTATTTACTCAGTTCTACTCAGCGATACAATTCTACCTAGGTTTTATGAGAATATAATAATTTTTCTCCTGAAAAAAAACTTTTTTAAAAAAAAAAGCTTTTTGAGTGAGCCTAACAAAGGCCCTGCTGAATTCATGGATAATTTTCAAACACAACAGAAAAGTTCCCCCTTTACTGATAGAATCCCATCTTCTCCCCCCCCCACCCCAAACCTTGCAGATATCAACAAGCCTGGCACGTGTCCCACCGCAGTTCCTGCTGAGGATGCTCCTTGTGGCAAATTCTGCTCCAGCGATGCCAGCTGCCCGGGCATCCAGCGCTGCTGTGCCACTCCCTGTGGGGGGAAGGAATGTAAAATCCCGCAAGAAAGTAAGTCTGGTTCCTGGACTGGGAGGGGAGACCCGGGGGGTGGAACCAGGGGTCAGGAACGGAGGGCGGAGGGTGCCTGCCAAGCCTGGTACCAAGGAAAGCAGAGTCATGCCAGAGCTGCGAGGTTCTTTGCCCAGCCATGAAACACCACTGGAGAGCAGAGGGAAGTCAGGCCATGGCGGTTCATCCTCCAAGGCCAGCAAGACTTGAACTTTCCAAGGAAGCTTTGCAGAAAGAGCTCGGCCCAGCTCTAGGGAGCCACCCCAGAGGTTGTAGGAGGCGAGAAGGAGTCAGGCGAGTCGGAGCTGCCAGAGGAGGGTTGTTTGGTGCCCACCTGCACTGAGACGGCCTCCGTTGGGTAGATCAGCCCTACCGGAGGCTTCTCTACACAGTGGAGCGTTTGGTGGGCCGGGGCATGCTGGGAAGGATTCTCCTGCCACCTGGTGCCACCTGACCAGAGAAGACCCTTCAGGGTTGCCCGGCTGCACGGGATGTGGCAAAAGACCCCCACATGTATGGGTGCGTGAATGAGGCTGGAGGACTTTTGCTGTGGGGCTTCTTTGCAAAATCTCCCTCTTCCTCCCTGCCACGGGTGCCCTCTGCCAGGCTGAGGAAGGTCCTGCAATATTTGGAGGGGGCCTCTTCTTCTACGAGGGCAGGGGCCCCCATCCCCCAGGCTGTGGTCCACTAACAGGCCTTGAGCCTTTTGGAACCAGGCCGTGAAACAGGAAGTGGTGGGCGAGTGCAGGCGGGCTTGCCCGTTGCACACGCGGAACCATCCACATACACACACACATCCCGCAGGTCCACAAAGTTGAAAAGGTTGGGGAACTCTGTCCTTAAGGTGTGAGTCCTACTCTGAATGCCCTCTTCTGTTCTGTGTCCCCCTTTCCTCCCTAGATCTCCCAGGACACTGCCCGGTGCTGCTCCTCCCGCCCAGCACGGGGGACGTTTGCTTCCCCAACTGCACCAACGACAGGGACTGCAACCGTGGCGTTAACCTTCCTAGGAAGAAGTGCTGCATCTTTGCGGGCAGGAAGATATGTGTGGATGGTGTGGAAGGTACCACTCCTTCCTTCCTTCCTTCCTTCCTTTCTTTCTTTCTTTCTTTCTTTCTTTCTTTCTTTCTTTCTTTCTTTCTTTCTTTCTTTCTTTCTTTCTTTCTTTCTTTCTTTCTTTCTGTTTTTCTGCTGGTTCACTCCATCCTTCCCTCCCTCCTCTCCTGAGCAATGGACTTCTCCATCTGTGCCTCTCAGTTCTCTCTCTGAAGTCTAGTGAATTGCAGTCTACAACAGTCTGACCGACAGACCGTAGCCTTTGTAGTATTGTGAGTGACAATATCCTTTCCCTCCTTTCCTTCACCATTTCTCCTTTCTCAGCCCCTTACCCTCCCTCCTTCCCTCCCTCCCTCCCCTTTCTTTCTTTCTTTCTTTCTTTCTTTCTTTCTTCATCCCTTTCTTTCTTTCTTTCTTTCTTTCCTTCCTTCCTTCCTTCCTTCCTTCCTTCCTTCCTTCCTTCCTTCCTTCCTTCCTGTCCTTCTTCCTGTCTTCCTCTCTCTCTCTCTCTCTCTCTCTCTGTCTCTGTCTCTCTCCCTCTCTCTCTCTCTCTCTCTCTCTCTCTCTCTCTCTCTCTGTCTGTCTGTCTGTCTCTACTCACCCCAACACTTCCACTACACACACACGCATGCACAACAGGGACAGATGGCAGGATGCCCAATCTCACAATGATATCCTGTGTCTGTTCACATCATACACTTCAGCTCGTTCCTAAATTAACCCATTTCTTCCACATGCACAACACCTGTGTCCTAAAGGGTGTGCACCAATTGTGAAGCCTAAAAGGTTCCTGCATAAGCTTAACATTAACCAAGCTGAACACAGGGAAGGGTAATATCTGCTTGTCCTTTCCCTGTCCTGGTGTAGCTCATGCTACGCATCCTCACATGGCCTCAGTCTTTCTCACACACCAAAGTTTTAGGACAGAACCCTGGAATTCCTTGCTGGCATACTTTAGGGTCGAGCATTGCACTGGGTTGTGGGTGGGAGGCGGGAGGGACTGGCCTAGCCTGACAGCAGTGGAGAAAGTACAAGACTGCACCAGAGAGAGATCTCTGCCATCCGATCCCAGGCATTGAGTAACTGCTCCCCCTTCCTGCCTGTGGTGGAATATAGCCTGGAATCCGAGAAGGGAGGGGCCGAGAGCAAAGAGAAAGCAAAGAGGAAGGAAAATCTAGATAGTTTGGTCACAGAGGCAGAGACTTAACATAGCTCCTCCCTAGAGATTCAAAGAATATTATCTATAATATGCAAGTAGTTGCTTTAGTCTGGCAAGATTCCGTCTGGAGGTAAGGAACACCAAAGGAAATAACTTTATGTGTCTTGATTAGTTTTTGGGACCTGACACTCCCTCTCATTCTAGAACACCCCGGCGTGTGTCCCAGGAAGGTCGAAGTACAGGCCTTCGTTCCCTGCAACAACACCTGCAGTGATGACCGTGACTGCCCCCTGACCGAGAAGTGCTGCTTCACCGGCTGCAGCCGAGGCTGCCTGCCTTCAGGTGTGTCCAGGCCTCCTTCCACCACCTGCTTCCTTCCCCCTCCACCCTCCGCACCAGGCAGCAGGGAGAGCCCCTGAGCCAGAGCCCACACAAACTCCCTTTTCTCACTCTCTTGCAGTCCGCAGTGATGTGTGCCAGTTACCTCCGCAAGAGGGCAGCTGCAAACAGACTATGCCACGCTATTACTATGATCTAGACAAGAAGAAGTGTGTCTTGTTCGATTATCAGAGCTGTGAGGGCCATCGCAACAACTTTAAGACCAAGGAGCTGTGTGAAAAGGCCTGTGGGAAAATCAGCAAAGGTACAGAGGATGAGTGTTGCATTGAGGTCCCTGGTATGGTCAGGCTGGAAAACCAACACTTCCCTCCCCTCTGAGTGAATTAGTCCAGACAAGAAGCACCATGCAAGGTCCCTTCTGAGACATTCTCCAGGCCCCAATTCCTTCTGTGGACTCAGCTGCCTCTTATCCAACCATTCCTTCACCTGCAGCTCCTCCTCCTGCCCCCCAAGGCCATTCCCACAGGCCATTACAGATGCCAGCATTTCTGGCACTCATTCTGAGGCCACTTTTCCACATGACCCATTCAGTCCCACCCAAGATCCAATCTCAGACCTTTGGGTCCATCTAAGGCTTTCAGGGAAATGGGGCCTAGCCCACTTCCTGGAAGGAAGAGATTCTTTCTCTGTCAGTCTCACTTTCCTTCTCTCCTGTTCTCATTCCCTCCCTACAGAGGTTTGCAAGCTCCCAGCAGATCCAGGTCGTTGTCAAGGATATTCAGTACAATATTACTACAACTGGAAGACCAAGAAGTGTGAAATATTTGTTTATGGATTGTGTGGTGGCAACGACAATCGCTTCTCCACAAAACTGGAATGTGAAATGGTCTGTGGTGAATTCGGTAAGGAACAGGAATTAATGTGACCTTGTGTATATGCAAACATGTTGTGTCTGTGAAAAACAGCCCTACCCTAACCCTAACCACAGTCCGGTCATTAATCATTTCTCCTAAGGTGTCACCTGTGTCATCCTCCAGTTCACGAGGGAGCCATTCTCATTATCCTTAGAGTCCTGAAATTGTGTTTCCAACTTTACCAGGGGACTGATTGTCTAATGGCCTCTCTGTGTTGTGTAAAAACTGGGTCATTGTGGTTACCTGGATGAGCACAATAGCAGGAGACGCTTCTGCTCACTCTCAGCTCTTTCCCCATTTTGCACAAGGTTGACGTGACTCAACACCAAATAATTGTGAGGGTGGAGACATCCTAAGTCTCTCTGCTTGGGTCCTTTGCAAAACGAGTCTTGTGAAATAATTGTCAAGAGAGTGGCTGTAACTGTATGATTGAAACCCCCTCCCCTTTTTTTAACTTGCATCACACACGTGACAGCATGGCGTGTAGAAAGAAGGCAAATGAGCAACTTCCCCAAACCCAAAAAACTTTAACCTTAGACTGTCTACTGTCGACCTCACCCCATTCCTAAGAGGTCTGTAAGGGGCGTGCATAAGCGCACCAGCGTGCCTACCGTCCCTGTCCTACTGTCCTATTGTCCTCATCTATCTGTATTCACTTTGATTATGTTTATGTTTATACCTATACCTGCTATCTTGTACATGTTTGACAAACAAATAAATAAAATAAACTTAAGTAGGCAGGAGGAAGTCCTGTTAAGGGACCACAACTTGTGCCGGGGGTCTTCCTGGCTGGTGACGTTCTGGAGAGGAGGAGAGTAACATGGGTTGTGGAGTGGGAAAAAACTCCAGGATAAGCAAAAAGCAAATAAGAGCATGAGGGTGAAGGAGGGTTTGGCCCAGGGACGTCTCTTGCCAGGAGAGATTTCCACAATATTACTATCACTGGAAAAAACGAAGTTGTGAAACATTTATTTATGGATTTTGCCATGGCAACGATAATCATGTCTCCATTTTTCCACCCGCTGAAGTGCCAGTGGGCAGCCCTTGACTCAGCAGAGGGAAAGGCCCAGCCTGAGGAGGGGAAGAAAGCAGAGGGACCCACTCAGGGCTGCCGGTGGTCTCACTTGTCTCTGGGACGCAGCTTGTGAGTTGGCGGTTGGCAAAATATCACCCGCCACACCCTCCAGGCAAGAGTTCCAGGCAGAAGCTCCCCCCCCCTGCCACAAGGCTAAGCCCCCTCCGCTCTGCTCTGCTTATCCAGGGGCAGAAGCCCCTTGCCCACCCATCACTCCCCTCTTCTCTTCACAGACCAACAGCAACAGCAATAGCCCAAAGAATGAGTCCCTCTTCAACATCCCTGAGTGGAAGCGTGACCTTGGGAGCAGACACCACCACCATGGCTGCCACGGCCACCACCCCGGCTGCGTTCCTGTTTGTGATTCCTCTGTCTTCTCAAGAATAAAGACATGACTTTCCCTGCATCCTCTGAGTGTGGTTCTTGAGTGGGAGATCAACACCCCAGACTAATGTGGACTCTGTGGGAAACAAAGGGCAACCACTCTTTGGTTGCCTAGGACATGGGGTCTCCAACCTTGGCAACTTTATGACTTGTGGACTTCAATTCCCAGAATTCCTCAGCCAGTGGAGTTGACGTCCCCAAGTCATAAAGTTGCCAAGGTTGGAGACCCCATGTCCTAGGCAACCAAAGGGTGGTTGCCCTTTGTTTCCCACAGAGTTGGAGACCCCTGGTCTAGGAGACTTGAGGGACCGTCTCATCCCGCCCCACTCATGCCAGCAGAGGGGGTGTGCTCCGGGCCCCATCAGCCAGGGTTCCAGCTGGCAGGGCCCAGGAAAAGACCCTTCTCTGCCGTGGCGCCTGCCCTCGGGAACATCTTGCCCCTCCTGGAGTGAGGCCATCTCCAGCCCTCCTGACATTTCACAAGAGACTAAAGATCTGGCTCTCCCAATTGGCCTGGGGCTGCAATGGAGGGGCTTCACATGGGGGGGGGGCAGGCAGGGTAGTTGATAGATTAACTACAAATCCCATCTCCCTCCCCCTCATTCCACTCCCACTTTCCCCCTCTTTTAATCGGGGTGTAGTATTTGGATCTTCCCAGCATTTTATTTGTGTCTTTTCTCTTTTCGCTTTTTAAGATTGTAAGCCACCCTGTGATAAGGCGGACAAATTAAATTTGGCAAATAAATAAACAAACTCAGGACCTCCAGTGCCCTTGTCTGGGGCCAAGTGGAAGATCCATGGAGCCGTCTACATTTGCCCTGTAAACTTTACTTTTTACTTTTAACTTTACTTTTATTTGCATTTCTATGCCGCCCAACTCCCAAGGGACTCTGGGCGGCTTACAGCAAATATAAAAAACTTATTAAAATATAGAAAGCTTATTAAAAAGATACATAATAAAAAACATTTAAAAACAATTAAAAACCCATACACACCTTTTCCTGGCCGGATCTTGCCAGATTGCAGAAGCGAGATCAACGGCCCCAAGCCTGCCGGAACAGCCAGGCCTTCACCACTTTCCGGAAGGCCAGCAGGGTGGGGGCAGTCCGGATCTCAGGAGGTAACTGGTTCCAGAGGGCCGGGGCAGTCACAGAGAAGGCCCTCTACTACACACTAAAACACACACTAAAACACACACTAAAATAAGCATCCCTGACTATAAATGTTGCACCAGGAAGACAGTTTCCCCCTGCTTAATCCGTCCTCCTTCTGGGGACCTCTGGAGCAAGACTTTGGTCAAAAAGACTCCTTCACCTCATGGAATTGCAGCAAAGTGAAAGAAGCGGAATAACAGAGTTGGAAGGGACCTTGGAGGTCTTGTAGTCCAGCCCCCTGCTCAAGCAAGAGATTCTACACCATTTCAGACAAATGGTTGTCCTGTCTCTTTCTAAAAACCTCCAGTGATGGAGAACCCCACAGCTTCTGAAGGGAAGCTGTTCCACTGGTTGATTGTTCTCACTGTCAGGAAATTTCTCCTTAGTCCTAGGTTGCCTCTTTCCTGGATTAGTTTCCACCCGTTGCTTCTTGCCCTGCCTTCAGGTGGAGAATAGGTGGAGCCCCCTCTTCTTTATGGCAGCCCCTCAAATATTGGAACACTGCTATCATGTATGCATCTTCTGAACCAATCATTTAATCAGATTAGAGGTGGAAGAAGAGACCTTGGAGGTCTTCTAGTCCAACCCCCTGCTGAAGCAGGAAACCCTATACCGTTTCAGACAAGTAGTTATCCGATCTCTTCTTGAAAACCTCCAGTATTGGAGGAACCACAACTTCTGGAGGCAACTTCTGTTCCACTGATTGTTCTTACTGTCTAGATTGGTTCTCCATCCGTTGCTTCTTGTCCTGCCTTTGGGTGCATTAGGAAAGAATTCCAGCAACTGCCATGTATCAGATGGAAGCCCCATTTATACTGAATTTTCACCTCCTTCTGCCACTTGCCAATATGATGGATTATGATGCACACTGGCCAAGGAGCAGCGGTGAAATCTACTTACCTTCCCTACCGGTTCAGAAGCGCTCACTCCACGTGTAAAAAACAAGAAAATGGCAACGTCCGGGTGGGTGGATGGAGCCTCGCGCTGCCATCGCTACCGGTTCTCCAACCCGTACCGGGCCAAACCGGTAGCATTTCACCCCTGCCAAGGAGACCCTTGTCCCTTCAGTCTTAGCCCCTCATCTGTGGCAATATGCAAGGGGCCAGGAGGCTGGAGTTGGTCCAGCAACAGCGGGTCCTACTTCCCACCCAGATCCAGTTTGGGCCAAGAAGACAATGAATCTGAGGCAGACTTTCCCTCGCCTGGCACAGATCCACCAGGTCCATGGAGTGCAAGGCGGGGCAGATTCCTCACCAGGTTGTAACATAAACTGTGCCATTTGCATACATACCTCTGACGTTAGGAAACAAATATGGAAGCCAAGATTTGCATTGAGATCTTGGAATGCAAATTTATTATGATTGACAGCAGTGTTGTTCAACCCTGGCAGCTTTAAGATGCTGACTGAGGAATTCTGGGAGTTGAAGTCCACTCATTTTAAAACTGCTAAGCTTGGGAAAGTCGGGGTTTAAGACGAAGGTTGTGGGAAGGGGCACCAGTGACTGATATTCCCCAGGCTGAGAGTGAAACTGGACTGGCATCTAACATGCCTTTTATAAGACCCTCAGGCAAATGCAAGGGAGCAAAAGTATTTCTTTTTCAAATCTTTGTCACTTTTTAGGTCTTGTACCCCTTCTGAGGTACAATCACCATTTAAAGCCTCAAAAATCCCAAGGAGAAGGAAATATTTCTCAATCACTCATAACTTAAAAGGGGGAAATGCCTTAACAGGACATCTCCCATTGACCTTGGAAAATACCATGGAGCATTTATATCCAGTTCCCCCAGTCTGGTGCTTCCTGACACCCAGAATTCCCAGCCAGCACAAGGTTGTAGCTGAGAATGTTGTGCCTCATGGTGCTGCGACCCTGAAGAGACCAAGTGGGGTTCCACCTTGGATGGGAAGAGGAAGAAGAAGGGAGTCTTTCACGTCTTGCTTGGGGTTGGTTGAAGGACCTTGGTGGCCTTCTCGCTGTGTCTTCAGATAGGATAAGAAGCCCCCAGATCTCCCCCTCCGTGGAGTCCTTGCCTACCTTCTGCCTACTCTTCCTCTTTATGAGGTCCATGCACCTTCAGGAAGCAAAAAG
Organism: Thermophis baileyi; assembly: GCA_003457575.1. Lineage (NCBI taxonomy): Eukaryota > Metazoa > Chordata > Lepidosauria > Squamata > Dipsadidae > Thermophis > Thermophis baileyi. The sequence goes on along the minus strand of QLTV01001163.1, from coordinate 133,511 downwards.
AGAAGTTCACCTTCTGCCCCTCCTCAAAGGAGGAGCTCCCATCCCTTCACTTTTGAACTTGGAGAACATGGGAGTTCATGGAATCACCGGCCAAAGGAGGGGGGGGCATTTAAAGGGGGACAGTTAAGAGGCATGCCAGCATGGGGTCATTCCATGGGAGGAAATGTCATAGACCGGACTAGTAAAGCTTTATATACCAGATCCTAAAGGAATGCAGCCAGCATGGAGAGATTCTCGTAAAATGGGTGACCAACAATAAAGAAAGTGCCCAGGCCAATCTCTTTCTGAGGCAGCCAGTCCAGGGGGCTCACCCCAACCTCTTATCCCATCCTTCTAGCCTATTGCAAAATGCACCCAGGGCGGAGTTAGACGTACCTCCTCTGGGGGAAGATTTCCTTGTGGAAATTGCCTCCGGCTCTGGCACAGCTTTCTCAGCTCGGTTCTCCTGCCTCGAGGAAGCCTTGCATTGGGAAAGTCCCACAAACTTGAGGTTCAACCGCTACCATCCCTCAGTTCCTTTTATATGCTACTTCCTCTGCTTCGTTCAAGAGACCTGCTCCCTCCTGAGAGACCATGTTGGCCAGGGTCCTTCTCCTGGGGGTGCTCCTCTCCTTCCTTGCTGACCTCGATGCTGCTGGAGATGATGGGGGTCAAAAGAGCCAGAATCCTCTGAACAGTGAGTAGCCCCTCAGCAAACCCCTGGTGGAGAATGGACCTGAGAAGCTGGTCTGGCTGGGCTGGGACTCCTTTCTCCTCTGGGTTGGGTTTCGGGCAACACCTCCCCTTCCTCCACAATAGCCTAGGAATCCATGGCTCCTTAAGCAGTTCAGAAAGCAGTTTTGGGGCAGATGCAGTCCAGGGGCTTCAAAGCTTGTTCCACTTTGTCAAAGAACTGTCCAGAGGATCACGCTTCCTTGGACAACTGAGAGTTTAGATGGTTGACAGCACAAGGTCCCTGTTGGATCAGACCAATGGTCCATCCACTCCAGCTCTCGAGCCCCAGAGAACTCTCTGAAGGTATCTCAGATTGGGATTAAGAAACCTGCTTCCACCACCATTAGATAGCCTGCATGATCAATAGCTACTAATAATCAATGTAATGTTCCCTTCCATGAGTTGCCTTTTGTCACATCAATGTTGACAGCCATCTCTACAACTTGTGAGAGAGAACTCTTTAGCATCAGAAGGCCAGACAAAGAGGCATCTCCACCATTGGGTGCCATCTACTGATCCATTGGGTTCCAGGATGATCATGGAGGAGACGGGAGAAGTTCTGCTTCTTCACTCATTTTATAGACCTATAATATCTGGGAGGCTTTCTCGCCTCTTCTCCTAACTCCAGAACCCGGTGAGATCAACCATTATTCTCAAATGTGGAGCAGACAGAAAGAACCTCTTTGCAGTTGAACTCATGACCAAAAAATGTGAAGTTGGTCACCAGCTCTGTTGACTTGTGCAATGAAGAAACAGAAAAAGCTGCAGCAATAGCTAGGAGAGACAGACTACTAATTACACATTGGCCTTGAAAGAACAACTGCAGAGGAACAATTAAGTGAGGAATGATGGTGGGCTTCCCAGAGATATTTGGTGACCCCTGTGGGCTCTCTCCTCTTCCCTGCAATTCAGCCCTCCCCTCCCCCATGTTATACAAGACTGGCCAGAGAGGGGGCTGGGCTGCTCTTTTCTGCTGGGTGTGAAACCAAACCAAAAGGCAGGACAGGAAGGAACCAACCATGACTTTATGGGGTGCCTGGTTCTGCTCCTTCTGTTCCTCAGCTGGAGGGGGAATTGTTAGAGCAAAGGGTCTGGGGTAATGTGAGGTGCTTGCTGGAGGAGGGAATGAAAATAATAGCAGTATGAATACACACACACACAGAGAGAGAGAGAGAGAGAGAGAGAGAGAGAGAGAGAGAGAGAGCCCTGTTCCTACATCTCACTGGTTGAGGGTCCACCCTCATCAGATCCACCTTGGGGAGGAGGAATAGATTGTAGGGAGAGAAACACTGCAGTAGATATGATAGGAGGGACTCCAGTGAGTTAGGAATTCCGCCATCAGATTCCTGTAAATGCCAGCTGGACAACTCCTGGGCTTCTGAGAGTCAGGTTCTCCGCAAGACAGAGCCGCGTGCAGCTACCAACTGGCAAAAGAGCAACCCAGGGGTGGGTGGCAGATCCGTTCCACAATCGCTGTGTCCTCCTGCCCGTGCCCACTTGAGAGGTGGGTGGGGCATCCGATGCGGACTGTTCATGCTTGGCCTTCTACCCTGTTTTTCAGATGACTGCGAGCTCCCTCAAGAGAAAGGTCCCTGTGACAATTTAGAACTTCGCTGGTTCCACAACTCAAAGTCCAAGAGATGCGAACGTTTCTTCTATGGAGGCTGCTATGGAAATGCTAACAACTACAAGGAGATCAATGAATGTGAACGCTGTTGTGTCTCCCCAGGTGAGAGGAGGGTCTGGTCGGAGGGAGGAACATTGTCTGTAGGCCAGGTGGCCTCTGTCTAGCAAAGCTCTCTTGGGAGAAGAAAGGAAAGAAGAAAAGAAAAGAAAAGAAAAGAAAAGAAAAGAAAAGAAAAGAAAAGAAAAGAGAAGAGAAGAGAAAAGAAAAGAAAAGAAAAGAAAAGAAAAGAAAAGAAAAGAAAAAGGAAGGGAAGGAGAGGGAGGAAAGAAATGAGAAAAGAATAGAATAGAATAACAGAGTTGGAAGGGACCTTGGAGGTCTTCTAATCCAACCCCCTGCTTAGGCAGGAAACCCTACACCACTTCAGACAAATGGTTATCCAACATCTTCTTAAAAATTTACAGTGTTGGAGCATTCACAACTTCTGGATGCAAGATGTCCCACTGATTAATTGTTCTAACTGTCAGGAAATTCTTCTTTAGTTCTAAGTTGCTTCTCTCTGTGATGAGTTTCCACCCATTGCTTCTTGTTCTACCCTCAGGTGCTTTGGAGACATACCCAGTTCCTGCAACCGTTCTTCATATGTTTTAGCCTCCAGTCCCCTAATGACCTTTGTTGCTCTTCTCTGCACTCTTTCTAGAGTCTCAACATCCTTTTTACATCGTGGCAACCAAAACTGAATGCAGTATTCCAAGTGTGGCCTTACCAAGGCATTATAAAGCGGTATTAGCACTTCACGTGCTATCCCTCTGTTAATGCAGCCTAGAACTGTGTTGGCTTTTTTGGCAGCTGCTGCACACTGCTGGCTCATATTTAAATGGTTGTCCACCAGGGGTGGGTTCCAACTTACCTCGCTGCCGGTTCGCTCCCTCCCTCCCGCGCCGCGTGGGCATGCCACGTGTGTGTGCCGCGTGGGCGTGCCATGTGGGTGCGCCGCATGGGCGTGTCATGTGGGCATGCCACGTGGCTGTGCCGCGTGGGCACACCGCGTGGGCGCACGTGCGCATGCACAGTAACAAAAAATCCAAAAAAATTTAAAAAGCCAAAAACAAGATGGTGACCGCATGCACAGTACCGGAACTCTGCTTCTGTGCATGCTCAGAAGGAAAAAAAATTTAAAAAAATTTAAAAAATTAAAAAAATATGGCGGCGCCCACGGACTGGCACCGACCGAACCGGATCGGTGACGTCATCATGACGTCACCAGCGGGTCACTACCGGTTCGGGAGAACCGGTCTGAACCAGGAGGAACCCACCCCTGTTGTCCACTAGGACTCCAAGATCCCTCTCACAGTTACTACTGTTGAGCAAGGTACCACATATACTGTACCTGTGCATTTTGTTTTTCTTGCCTAAATGTAGAACCTTACTTTTTTCACCATTGAATTTCATTTTGTTAGATAGTGCCCAACTTCTGTATCTTGAGCCTATCTTCTGGAGTGTTGGCTATTCCTGCCAGCTTGGTGTCATCTGCAAATTTGATGAGTTCCCCATCTATCCCCTCGTCCAAGTTATTGATGAAGATGTTGAAGAGTACTGGGCCTAAAACAGAGCCTTGGGGTACTCCACTGCATACTTCCCTCCATGTAGATGCAGTTCCATTGAGCATTACATGTTGAGTGCGGCTGGTCAGCCAGTTTTGAATCCATCTGGTGGTGTTGCTGTCTAATCCACATTTTTCTACTTTATCTAGTAGTAGTTATGGTCTACTTTATCAAATGCCTTACTGAAGTCCAAGTAAATTATATTGACAGCATTCCTCTGGTCCACTAATTTTGTCACTTTGTCAAAGAATGCAATAAGATTAGTCTGGCATGATCTGTTCTTGACAAACCCATGTTGGCTTTTGGTTATTACTTTGTTTGCTTCTAGATGTTCCTTGATTTGTTGCTTGATTATCTTTTCCAGTATCTTCCCTGGCATTGAGGTCAGGCTGACAGGTCTGTAGTTTCCTGGATCTATTTTTTTTCCCTTTTTTGAAGATGGGAACTACATCAGCTCTTTTCCAATCCTCTGGCAGTTCTCCGGTGCTCCAGGATCTTTGAAAGATACAGTTCAGTGGTTCTGAGATCTCGTCTGCCAGTTCCTTCAGAACCTTGGGGTGTAATCCATCCAGTCCTGGTGATTTGAACTCGTCTAGGGTAGACAGGTGTTCACTTACCATTTTCTTCCCTATTTTAACACGTGTTCCTAGTATGTTTTTTGTGGTGCTGTTTTTGATAGGTTGGACTGTTTTTTCCCTTTGTGTAAAGACAGATGCAAAAAACGAGTTAAGTAGCTCTGCTTTCTCCCTGTTGCTTTTCACTTCTTTGTGAGCCTTAGCTTTTCTCACTTCATCTTTACAGGCTCGGGCTATTTGCTGATATTCTGCCTTAGTTATTTTCCCCTCTTTCCACTTTTTATATCTCCCATTGACCATGCAGAAAGTACCCCGTTTCTCCCAAAATAAGACATCCCCTGATAATAAGCCCAATCGGGCTTTTGAGTGCATGGCAATAAGGCCAAGCGCTTATTTCAGGGTTCAAAAAAATATAAGACAGGGTCTTATTTTCGGGGAAACACGGTATCATGAACGATCATATCGGGTTCCTCCAGTCTGGTGCTTCCTGATACCAATAATTCCTAGCCAGCACAAGGCTGTGGCTGAGAATGTTGTGCCTTGTGGTGCTGAGACCCTGCAGAGACTAAGTGAGGTTCCACCTTGGATGGGAAGAAGAAAGGATCCCATCGCCTCTTGCTTGGTTGAAGGAGCTTGGTGGCCTCCACCTTGTCTCTTCAGCCAGAACGAGAAGCCCCCAGACTTCTGTTACATATGTGTGCTCTCAGGTTCAGCTCACTCACTCACACACTCACAGCCCTGCAAAATTGCCACACTCAATCACTTTCAACTGAACTCTGAGGCACGAACGGTCCCACACATTCCTCTTTGAAATGTGTCTGAATATTATTAGCTCGGGTTGGTAGTTAGGCTGTTGATTTGAGCTCTGAGCATGGCAATTTGGTTGCAATATTTCATCACCATTCGAGGAGACATCGTCAGGGCATTTTGAGTTGTGCTCGTCTGTCAGAACACAGGTCTTTAAATACCTTCTAAGAGATGCAAATTAGTCTGAATGTTGTTTGTTTGGATATTTCTGAGTCAGTTCAAAAAGCACTGACGATGTCTCCTCGAATGGCGACGAAGCATTTGAAACCAAATTGCCAAGCTCGGAGCTCAAATCAACAGTCTAACATTCCCCTTCCCCAACTTTTTGCGGATCCTAACCAAAGCTTCGCTGAATTCATGGATAATGTTCAAAGAGAACAGAACTGCTCCCACTTTACTCATAGGTTTCCCATCTCTCCCCCCTCCTCAAAAAAATCTTACAGATATCAACAAGCCTGGCATCTGCCCCAAGCCAATTAGTCCCAATGACGATCTTTGTGGCAAATTCTGCTCCAGCGATGCCAGTTGCCCGGGCACTCAGCGCTGCTGTGCAACATCTTGTGGGCAACAATGTAAATACCCAGAAGGAGGTAAGTCTGGTTCCTGGACTTGGAGGGATGAGGGGGGGGCAGGAATGGAGGGGGGGTCCCTTCCGAGCCTGATACCAAGGAAAGCAGAGCCGTGCCAGAGCTGTGTGGTTCTTTGCCCAGTCAGTGCTCAGAGGGAAGCCAGTCCAATGGAATGGGACAACTCGCTAGAGCCAACCTGTTGCAGGACAACTCAATGTGAGATAACTATAATATCATTAATAACAATAATATGGAGAGAGGAACAGGTCTAGAGTACAGTTATCTCAAGTTAAGCTGCCCTGCAATGGTTGTCCCACAGTGAGTTGGCCACAGCTAGTTGGCAGTGTCGAGTTGTTCCTAGACTCTCCAAGAAAGCTTTGCCATGAGAGTTCAGCCTCCCCAGAGGTTGAACGGTAGAAGAAGGCGGCAAGTTGGAGCTGCCTCATGGCCAGAGAAGACGCTTCAGGACTGGCCTTCAGCCCTGTAAAAGCACCCTCTGCACCCCACCGCCACCCGCCCGTGGCACAGTGACGCAGGCCATTCCATCTGCTTCATGGGATGTAGCAAAAGGCCTTCCACTTACTAACTGCCAACCCTACAACTGCCTACAATGCCCCTGCCAGGCTGAGGAAGGTGCTACAACATTTGGAGAGGGCCTCTTCTTCTACTAGGGTGTGAACCCCACTCGGTGACTGAATGCCCTCTTCCCTTCTGTGTCCCCCTTTTCTCCCTAGATACTTCAGGATACTGCCCACTGATGATTCACCCACCCAGCAGCAAAGACGGCCCTCTTTGCTTCAGGAACTGCACAAGGGACCAGGAATGCAGTGTTGGTTTCCCCCTTCCCTGGAAGAAGTGCTGCCCCTTTGGAGACAGGAAGCTGTGCGTGGAAGCTGTGGAAGGTACGTCTCCTTTCTCTCTTCCCCCACCCTCCATGCAGCAGGGTCTGATAGGCAGAGTGCACAACAAGCCATATCACCCTGGGCAGCGGTGGGTTGCTCCCGGTTCGGCCCGGTTCTTAGAACCAGTAGTGGTGGCGGGAGGCTCCACCCACCCACCCGGGACATTTCTGCGCATGCGCAGAAGTGTCATACGAGCGTGCGAGCGAACCGGTAGTAAAGGGTTTAAGAACCCACTACTGACCCTGGGTCTATTCACATCATACAGATTAAGATTACAGATTAACAGAGTTGGAAGGGACCTTGTAGGTCATCTAGTCCAACCCCCCGCCCAAGCAGGAGACCCTACACCATTTCTGACAGATGGCAGTCCAGTCTCTCCTTGAAAGCCTCCAGTGGTGAAGCTCCCACAACTTCCGAAGGCAACTTCTGTTCCATTGGTTGATTGCTCTCACTGTCAGAATTCCCACCCACCCCTTATTTCTAGGTTGAATCTCTCCTTGTTCAGTTTCCATCCATTGTTCCTTGTCTGGCCTTCGGGTGCTTTGGAAAACAGGTTGACCCCCTCCTCTCTGGGGCAGCCCCTCAAATATTGGAAGACTGCTCTCATGTCTCCCCTGGTCCTTCTCTTCACTAGACTAGCCAGGCCCAGTTCCTGTAACCGTTCTTCATATGTTTGAACATCGTATACACTTCAGCTGGTTCCTAAATTCACCAATTTCCTGCACATGTGCAATACGTGTGTTGTAAAGGGAAGAAATGTGTAGGGTTTGCATCCAAAGTTAAGCCACAAAGGTTTCCCACACAAACTTAACATTAACCAAGCTGAGCACAGGGGCAAACTGTAGATCCTTAGCCTTTCCCTGTCTTGGCCTAGTTCGCATTGTGAGTCTTCCCAGTTCCCCAGTGCTCCTCATCTTCCAAGCTACCAGGACCTGGCCCTGCATTGAGGTGGGTGTGGAAGGTGGTTCTTGTCTAATTTTAGAGCAGCTGCACCAGAGAGAGTTCTCTGCCATCTGATCCCAGGCACTGAGGAACTGCCTCCCCTCCCTGCCTGTAGTGGAATGCAGTCTGGATTCCTAGAAGGGAGGGGCTGCATTTCAGAGACCGAAGAGCAGCACAATGTAGATAGTTTGGTCATGAGGCAGAGACTTAACAAAGCTCCTTCCTAGAGATTCCCAGACTATTATCTGTAATATGCAAGTAGTTGCTTTAGTCTCGCAAGATTCCATCTGTAGGTAACTAACAGTAAAGGAAACTGCTCAGAAGTAACTCTACATCTCCTGATTGGTTCTTGGGTCTGTCACTCCCTCTCATTCTAGAACACCCTGGCGTGTGTCCCAGGAGGGTCGAAGTGCACCCCTTTGTTCCCTGCAACAACACCTGCAGTGATGACCGTGACTGCCCCCTGACCGAGAAGTGCTGCTTCACCGGCTGCAGCCGAGGCTGCCTGCCCTCAGGTGTGTCCAGGCCTCCTTCTCCCACCTGTTTCCTTCCCCCTCTGTCCTCCGCCTGAGCCCCTGAGTCAGAGGCCAAGTGAACTCCCCTCTCTCCCGCTCTCACAGTCCGCAGTGACCAGTGCCAATTGCCTCAAGACCAGGGCAGCTGCTCAAAGGAGTTGCAACGCTTCTACTATGATCCGGAGAAGAAGAAGTGCATCTCATTTGTCTACCGTGGCTGTGAGGGCAACAGCAACAACTTTGAGACCAGGGAGCTGTGTGAAAAAGCCTGCAGGAAAATCAGCAAAGGTACAGAGGATGAGTGTTGCATTGAGGTCCCTGGTATGGTCAGGCTGGAAAACTAACGATTCCCTCCTCTCTGAGTGAGTTAGTCCAGACAGGAAGGTTCTACCCCCATTAGACACACTAATTAAGTGTCTTTATTAGGGACTAACTTTATTAGGGACACTACAGAACCTTGCAAACATGAAAGTACAGTACATCTCACACTCCTCATCTTTGCAGGGCAAGAACCTAGGGAGGGTCCCTTCTGAGACATTTCCCAGGCCCCAATTCCTTCTGTGGACTCAGCTGCCTCTTATCCAACCATTCCTTCACCTGCAGCTTTATTATTATTATTATTATTTATTAAATTTGTATGCCGCCCAACTCCCAAGGGACTCCCAAGCTTCTTCTCCTGCCATGCCCCCCCGAGGCCATTCCCACAGACCATTACAGATGCCAGCATTTCTGGCACTCATTCTGAGACCACTTTTCTACATGGCCCATTCAGTCCCACACAAGATCAAATCTCAGACCTTTTGCTCCATCTAAGGCACGGCTGTCAAACTCATCATGTCACATTGCCATCACGTGATGTATCATGACATTTTTCCCCTTCGCGGAGCTGGGGTGGGTGTGGCTGTGCATGATGCATTCCAGCCCATGGGCCGCTAGTTTGACACCTGTGATCTAAGGCTTTCAGGGAAAGGGGACCCAACCCACTTCCTGGAAGGAAAACATGTTTTCTCTGTCTGGCACACTACCCTGCTTCCTTTTCTCCTGTTCTCATTTCCTCCCTATAGAGGTTTGCAAACTGCCAGCAGATTCAGGTCCCTGTTTGGGATATTCACTACAATATTACTACAACTGGAACACAAAAAAGTGTGAAACATTTGTTTATGGATTGTGCAAAGGAAATGACAATCGCTTCTCCACAAAACTGGAGTGCCAAATGGTCTGTGAAGGATTCGGTAAGGAGCAAGAATTAGTGTGACCTTGTATATACGCAAACATGTTGTGTCTGTGAAAAACAGCCCTGCCCTAACCCTAACCACAGTCCAGTCATTAATCATTTCTCCTAAGGCATCACCTGCGTCATCCTCCAGTTCACAAGGGAGCCATTCTCATTATCCTTAGAGTCCTGAGATTGTGTTTCCAACTTCACTGGGGGACTGATTGTCCGATGGCCTCTCTGTGTTGTGTTTAAAACTGGGTCATTGTGGTTACCTGGATGAGCACAATAGCAGGAAACTCTTCTGCTCACTCTCAGCTCTTTCCCCATTTTGCACAAGGTTGATGTGACATAACAACCAAATGACGGTCAGGGTGGAGCCATCCTAAGTCTCTCTGCTCGGGTCCTTTGCAAAACGAGTCTTGTGAAATAACAACATCCAGGGAGGGGTTGTGAAGAGAGTGGCTGGGACTGTGTGATTGAAACCCCCTCCTCTTTTTTTTACTTGCATCACACACATGACAACCTGGGGCGTAGAAAGAAGGCAGATGCTACGGGGCCATGCCTGGTGCCAGGGGTCTTCCTGGCTGGTGACGTTCTGGAGAGGAGGAGAGTAACATGGGTTGTGGAGTGGGAAAAAACTCCAGGATAAGCAAAAAGCAAATAAGAGCATGAGGGTGGAGGAGGGTTTGGCCCAGGGATGTCTCTTGCCAGGGGAGTTTTTCCACAATATTATTATCACTGGAAAACCCGAAGTTATGAAATATTTATTTATGGATTTTGCCATGGCAACGATAATCATGTCTCCATTTTTCCACCCACTGAAGTGCCAGTGGGCAGCCCCTGACTCAGCAGGGGGAAAGGCCCAGCCTGGGGAGGGGAAGAAAGCAGAGGGACCCACTCAGGGCTGCCGGTGGTCTCACTTGTCTCTGGGACGCAGCTTGTGAGTTGGCGGTTGGCAAAATATCACCCGCCACACCCTCCAGGCAAGAGTTCCACGCAGAAGCTCCCCCCCCCTGCCACAAGGCTAAGCCCCCTCCGCTCTGCTCTGCTTAGCCAGGGCTTGGGAACAGGAGCAGAAGCCCCTTGCCCACCCACCACTCCTCTTTTTTCTTCACAGGGCAAATGCAATCCCCTAAGGCCTGAGTCCCTGCTGCATCTCCAGTGAGGCACCACCGTCGTGCTCCCAAAACGGCTGCCTGACTCCTTTCGGTGGTTGTTTCCTATCTTCTCCAGAATAAAGGCATGACTTTCCCTGCATACTCGGAGTCTGGTTCTTGACTGGGAGATCAACACTCCAGGCTAGTGTGGATTGTGCGGTAAACAAAGAGCAACCCAGGACGTCCGGTGCTCTTGCCTGGAGCCAGACTGTGACAGTTCCAGGTTTCTATTTGCCATGTAAACATGGCAAAATAAGCATCTATGGCTCCCACAAGACAGCTTCCCTTCTGCTCAATCCTTCCTCTTTCTGGGTTCTCGTTGGGGATCTCTGGAGCAGGACTTTGACCCAGAGATGTAGGCTTCTCCACACCACTGAATTTCAGCAAAGTGAAACAAGCCATCGGGAAAGAATTCCAGCAACTGCTATGTACCAGATGCAAGCCCCATTTATAATCAAATCATATTCCTGCACCTCTTTTGTCCCCCCTGCCTAATACAGGTGCTTAGGATACACCCTCTTCCAAGGGAAAGACTGTTTCCACCTGTCTCTTCTTTTAATGATGGATGGATCTGGGATCAGCCTGTTTGCTGCTGACAGTGTGGAAACCTGTTCTTGCACCCATCGTGTCTCCATAAGAGTTGGTGTTGGAGGTGCGCCGTCTCTCTGGATCCAGAGCTAGCTTGCATGCTGACCAAGGAGACCCTCCCTCTGTGGGATGAAGGGAGGGGGAGCCCTCCGGCCTTAGCCCCTCATCTGTGGCAATGTGCAGGTGGCCAGGAGGGTGGAGCAATGGCAGGTCCCATTTTCCCAGCCAGATTCAGAAGACAATGAATCTGAAGCAGACTTTCCCTCACCTGGCACAGATCCACCTGGTCCAGGGAGCGCAACAAGGTGGAACAAAATGTTCCTCACATGGTTGTGACACAAAATGTTCTGTTTGTATTCTGACATCTGACCTCAGGAAACTGACATGGAAGCCAAGATTTGTACTGAGATCTTGGAATGCATGTTTTATTATGATTGACAGCAGTGTTTTTCAACCCTGGCAGCTTTAAGGTGCTGACTGAGGAATTCTGGGAGTTGAAGTCCACTCATTTTAAAACTGCTAAGCTTGGGAAAGTTGGGGTTTAAGACGAAGGTTGTGGAAAGGGGCACCAGTGACTGATATTCCCCAGGCTGAGAGAAAAACTGGACTGGCATCTAACACGCCTTTTATAACATCCTCAGGCAAATGCAAGGGAGCAAAAGTATTTCTTTTTCAAATCCTTGTCACCTTTTAGGTCTTTTCTGAGGTACAATCACCATCTAAAGTGTAAAAGAAAAACCTAGGGAGAAGCAAATATTTCTCAATAATTTGTAGCTGAAAAGGACAAAAGACAAAGGGAGAAAAGCTTTAGTGGGATATCTCCCATTGACCACGTGGAAGGTACCATGAACGATCATATTGGGTTCCTCCAGTCCTAATACCCAGAATTCCCAGCCAGCACAAGGTTGTGGCTGAGAATGTTGTGCCTTGTGTTGCTGAGACCCTGCAGAGACCAAGTAGGGTTCCACCTTGGATGGGAAGAAGAAAGGATCCCTTCGCCTCTTGCTTGGTTGAAGGAACTTGGTGGCCTCCACCTTGTCTCTTCAGCCAGAACAAAAAGCCCCCAGACATCCCCCTCCAGTGAGAATTTACCTACATTTTGCCTACTCTACCTCTTTTTGAGGTCCATGCACCTTCAGGGAGCAAAAGACAGGTTCACCTCCTGCCCCTCCCCAAAGCAGAAGCTCCCACCCCTTCGCTTTTGAACTTGGAGAACATAGGACTTCCTCCATCACCACCACCACTCCCTTCCTAGTATCCTCTGGAAAGGGGACTCTGCCCATCCCCCACAGCTCAGGACTCTTGAGCCAGCCCAGTCTGTGTTGGATGTTGTCAGTCCAGGAGGTTCAGCCCAACCCCAACCCCAACCCCAACCCCAACCTCACCCCATCCTTCTAGTCTGACCATTGCAATATGCACACTGGGTGGAGTTCAATCATTACGCAAGATTGTTGCGTTCCTGGAAACCACTGCTGTGTCCTTCCTCCTTCTGAGGTTGGCTCTCCTGTCCAGAGGAAGCACTGCATTGGGGAAGTCCCACAAACCTGCAGTTAAACCGCCACCAGCCCCTTTCTCCAGCTTTATATACTCCGACTGCCTCGGCCAAGAGACCTCCTTCCTCCTGAGAGACCATGTGGGCCAGGCTTCTTCTCGTTGGGGTGCTCCTCTCCTTCTCTGCTGACCTCCATGCTGCCAGTGGTGGAGATGGTGATGAAGAGAGCCTGAGACCCCTGAACAGTGAGTAGACCCACAGGAAACCCCTGGTGGGAGATGGACCTGAGAAGCCGGTTTGGCTGGGCTGAGACTATTTTCTCTTCTGGGGTTACAGATTACAGATTAACAGAGTTGGAAGGGACCTTGTAGGTCATCTAGTCCAACTCTCTCCGCCCAATCAGGAGACCCAACACTATTTCTGACCGATGGCACTCCAGTCTCTTCTTGAAAGCCTCCAGTGATGAAGCTCCCACAACTTCTGAAGGCAACTTCTGCCCATCGATTGATTGTTCTCACTGTCAGAAAATTCCTCCTTAGTTCCAGGTTGAATCTCTCCTTGATCAGTTCCCATCCATTATTCCTTGTCTGGCCTTCAGGTGCCTTGGAAAACACCTTGACCCTCTCCTCTCTGTGGCAGCCCCTCAAATATTGGAAGACTGCTATCCTGTCTCCCCTGGTGAAACTCCCCTGGGTGGGTTTCAGGCTCCGGTGCCCTTCCTTTCCTGCATCCCACCCCTCCCAAGGCAGGAAGCAAGCAGTCAGCTTGGCTTCTTGGCCTGCTGTGGAGTGAGACCCTCTCCTTCCCAAGACCTGTTTTCCAGCTGGCACACCTTGCAGACCCTGTCCCAGGTTCTCACCTGGCCACCCTCATTGCCAGGAGTTTGCTCTTATGCCTTTGGGGAAGAGGGAGATTTGCATCCTTGACCTTTAAGAGTGACCAGCTTCTTCTGGCATGGATGAGGACTTTTTCCAGGCACCCCACATTCTTGGGGTGGCTTCAGTACTCTGGGGATAAACTTCCTTGTTCCCTTCATGGGCGAACCCAAAGGACACGGTGATGTGACTTATTGGGAATTTATGCACTCATTTTCCCACCTTTAGTAAACATCCCACCGAAGGATTGATTTACTTTGTTAAAGTTTCTGCCATTTATTAATAACTTGCAATGATTTATTCCATTTTCCCATCCAAATGAAAATACTTTGATATCCTTTCTTTTTGTTCCGTCCTTCCATTCCTCTAACATCAGCTGTGAAGGCAACCTCTCCTTTGACCGAAACCTGTCAGTGAGACAGGCAGGGCTGGCAGGGGAGGGGGTTGGCTTGTTCCTGGGGATCCTTGTGGCCCAGTGCCAGGGATCAAAGCCCAGGATCCAGATGTGGGGATTCTCAGGATGCCCCTCCCCCAAAGTTGAGACCTTGGAAACAATGCAGAGAAGAGCAACTAAGATGATTAAAGGCCTGGAGACTAAAACATATGAAGAATGATTGTAGGATTTGGGTTTGGCTAGTCTAAAGAAAAGAAGAATTAGGGGTGACATGATAGCAGTATTCCAGTATTTGAGGGGCTGCCACAAAGAAGAGGGGAGTCAACCTGTCCTCCAAAGTACCTGAAGGCAGAACAAGAAACAACGGATGGAAACTAACTAAGGAGAGAAGCAACCGGGAATTAAGGAGAAACTTCCTAACAGTGAGGACAATTAACCAGTGGAACAGAAGTTGTGGGTGTTCCATCACTGAAGCTTTTCAAGAAGAGACTGGACAGCCACTTGTCTGAAATTCCACAGGATCTCCTGTTTGAGTAGGGGGGCTGGACTAGAAGACCTCCAAGGTTCCTTCCAGCTCTATTCTGATTGATGGACTTGTTGGTCTTCCTCTGCTCCAGGAGCTGCTGACGGAGGCTTTGCAGCCTTCAGCCCCTTCTCCTCCTGCTCAGTCTCTCTGCCAGAAGCACAGAGAACCTGCTGCCTTGGCCGTTGCTGCTTTGCTACTAGCAGGGACACGGGCCCCACCCAAGGCCTCCAGGTGGAAGGGGTGACAGTAATCAAAGAGCACATTTATATAAAAATATTTATTTTTCTATATTTATAAATATTATATTTTATATTATATTTATATATAGATATATATAAACATTTATTTTAAATATTTATTTATACATATTTATTTTATATATTTATTGAATTATTTATATCCTGCCTTTATTATTTTTTTATAAACAACTCAAGCTGGTGAACGTATCTAATCCACCTTCCTCCTTCTATTTTCTTTCTCCCAATTCTGGCAAAACTGACAATTCCCCCCACCCCAACCCCTCCGGGACCTCCAGGTTTCTGCCAGTTGCCTCCAGATCGTCAAAAATGCAGCGATGAGTCCTCCCTCCGGGTCTTCTATAACTCCCAGGCGGGCGTGTGTGAAAAGTTTGTCCATCAAGGCTGCGAAGGCAACGAAAACAACTTCGCAACACAGCTAGAATGCCTGCAGGCCTGTGCCAGCCGTGGTGAGGGGGGGGGGAGAAGGCTGAGCGGGGAGGGGATTTGGGCTCTTGAGTCATTTTACAGACTCTTCTGCATGTCAAAGCTCTCTCTGAACAGAGAATAGAATAAAATAAGAATAAAATAAAAATGGAACAGAACGTAACAGAATAGACTAGAATAGAATATATGGAACAGAACAGAACAGAACAGAACAGAACAGAATATATGGAACAGAACAGC
>QLTV01001163.1:80099-90725 GCA_003457575.1 Thermophis baileyi | reverse complement strand
GGGTCAGTGGACACAACACCGGGGAACGCAACGGAGGTACAAGTCCCAGGTAGGACGCACGTCCCGCGGCCCGCCCCGCCACTCCCAAATTGCGCCCCACCGCGAGACGCACGTCCTACCTGACACTTGTAGCTCCGTCACGTTCTTGGCATTGTGTCCAGAGAAGCTCATTGTAAAAGAAAACTTCTCGCGAGTTCGAGAAGTTTGATTGAACTCACGAGAAGTTTTCTTTTACCATGGGCTTCGCTGGACACAATGCCAAGGAACGTGACGGAGCTACAAGTCCCAGGTAGGACGTGCGTCTCACGGCCCAACATGTTCCACCTGCCAGAAATGAGTCTCTGTGAGACTCGTCCCGCCACCGCCGCTGCCTCGTGGAGCAGGCCTCTCCAAGGCCTGTTGTGCCGTTTCATGCACCAACGGCAGAAGGACCCCAGCTGTGCCATTATGATGAAGTTTGCGGCAGTCCTGCAGTTCGTGCATGCAACGGCACAACAAGCCTTACTGAGTCCTGCTCCACGAGGCGGTGGCGGCAGGGAGGGGAGGCGAGGCAGCGGCGATGGGACATGCAGACCCACGCTCGCCGCCTACTGCACCCCCAAAATAATAACCCCCCCCCCGATAATAAGGCCGAGGCCATATTTGGGGGGTCAAAAAAATATAAGCCCCTGTCTTATTTTCGGGGAAACACGGTATGTATGTATGTATGTATTTATTTATTTATTTATTTACCACCCATCTCACCGTTAAGGCACTCTGGGTGGCTTACAAATATAGAAAGATAAATATAAAAATAGAATAAAGAATAACAAAGTTGGCTGGGACCTTAGAGGTCTTCCCATTAATTGCTCTCCCTGTCAGAAAACTTCTCCTTATTTCCAGGTTGAATCTCTTCTTGGTCAGTTTCCATCCATTATTCCTTGTCTGGCCTTCAGGTGCCTTGGAAAATAGCTTGACCCCCTTCCTCCTCTCTGTGGCAGCCCCTCAAATATTGGAAGACTGCTATCCTGTCTCCCCTGGTCCTTCTCTTCGCTAGACTAGCCAGGCCCAGTTCCTGCAACCGTTCATTGTGTGTTTCAGCCTCCAGTCCCCTAATCCTCTTTGTGGCTCTTCTCTGCACTCTTTCTAGAGTCTCAACCTCTGTTTTCTGTATGTGTCTTTTTTTGTTTGTTTGTTTAAGGTCTTCATTAAGCTTGTTGTGTATCCATACAAGTAGTCCATTTCTTACAAACATTCATTTAGTGACCATTTGAAGCTACAATGACACTGAAAAAAGTGACTTACGATCATTTTTCCCACTTAGGACCATTGCAGGATCACTTCGGTCAAGGGATCAAAATTCGGACATTTGGCAACTGGTTCATATTTATGACAGTTGCAGTGTCCCCTTTTGCGACCTTCTGATAAGCAAAGTCAGTGGGGAAGCCAGATTCACTTAACAACTGTGTTACTAATTTAACAACTGCAGGGATTCACTTAACATCTCTGGCAAGAAAGGTCGTAAAATGGGACAAAACTCACTTAACAACTGACATGCTTAGCAACATAAATGTTGGGCTCAATTATGGTTGTAATTATGGTCGTAAGTGGCTTCTGATCTCCATATTTTTGCTTTTCTTAATTGACTGTTTGGAATTATACAGAATACCGAAGAACAGAGCTGGAAGGGACCTCGGAGGTCTTCTAGTCCAACCCCCTGCTCAGGCAGGAAACCCTGTTTCTGGTGTCTCCTTCTTTAGGAATTCCTTTTCCCGTGACCTTCTCTGGCCATGGAACCCTACTTATCAGTTACTCTGAGTTGATTAAAATTGACTTGAAATCCAAGAGGGCATGTTTGACTACTAAGATGTAGTTTTCTTTCCTTTAAAACAATTCCTCCAGCATTGCATCATTCCACAATCTTTCTGAAACTTCATTTCTCAATTAAACGCATTTGTTAATTAGTATCAAGTCAAGGAGAGCTGCTGTGCTTATATCAAATCAAATTTTATTTTATTTTTTAAATTTTATTTGCTGCCCATCTCGTGACAAGGCAACTATGGTCCACAAGACAAGTCACACAAATGATAAGGGGATTAAAGTCTCCCATCGCTACAAATTATGTCAGCTGTGTCTGTAACAAATTATGAGGACGACAAAACAGGGATTGCCGTCATCAAACACGTCGCAATTATGCACTTCCATCACAACTGATGTCAATATGTCAGTCATGGCAGTTGCATGACTGCATCGTTTGCTAACGTAAATAAATGTTAATATGTTTAACAAAGACCGAGTAAGGAGATTCCCATAACAGAAACACAGATTTCTGTCACATTGCACAGATGTTTCTGCCCTAAGAGTGCAAAGACCATAATCTTTATTTCCCAAACTCTGAGCACTAACGAAAGCCATAAATTTTATGAGGCAATGTCCTTTCCTGCTTTCAACAAGTGGCTTAAGCAACCCCATTAACGCAATTCTCTCTCTCTCTCTCTCTCTCTCTCTCTCTCTCTAGAAACACAGATTTCTGTCACATTGCACAGATGTTTCTGCCCTAAGAGTGCAAAGACCATAATCTTTATTTCCCAAACTCTGAGCACTAACGAAAGCCATAAATTTTATGAGGCAATGTCCTTTCCTGCTTTCAACAAGTGGCTTAAGCAACCCCATTAACGCAATATTCCATTCCATTCCATTCCTCTCTCTCTCTCTCTCTCTCTCTCTCTCTCTCTCTCTCTCTCTCTCTCCCTCCCTCCCTCCCTCCCTCCCTCCCTCTCTCCAGGAGCGTCAAAGTCTTTCTCTGAGGTTTCCATCTCAGCTCAGTTTTAAGGCCTCACATTCAAGATCGTCCCACTTTGGCTAAAAACAATTTTATCAGGCCTTGTGGAGGACATTTTGTTTCAACTGTTCATCATCCTGGCACTGATGACGTTGCCTAGTTGTGTAATGAAACGCCTGCAAGAAAATTACCAAGCTCAGAACACACCAAGGACTCCACAGCTCTCCTCCTCCTTCTCCTCTCCTCCTCCTCCTCCTCCTCCTCCTCCTCCTCCTCCTCCTCCTCCTCCTCTTCCTCCTCCTCCACAAGCCCCCCTCTCTTCTACCACTGATGATGTTACCTAGTTGGGTCATGAAATGTCTACAAGAAAGCGACCAAGTTCAGAGAGCGCCAAGGACTCCACATGTTACATACTGCGGTATGGAGTAAATTTGCATAGCTGCCGCTGATTGGCTAATACAGCAGCGGGAGAATTAAACTGCTGTCAGTGGTCGGCTAGGCTACAGGGAAGCCCTTAAAAGCGGCTTCCCTGCAGCTTGCCGCCAGTTCGTATTACATTCAGCTAAGGAGAAATAAAGGTGCTGAACAGTTCCTACGTCTCGCCTCTTCATTCCCACGCGAATCTAACACTGGCGACAAAGGTGGTGGAAGAAGGACAACAGGACAAAGGCACCTCATGGCATCCTTGGCCATCTTAGAAGCAAGCACCGACCTGCTCCGGCCAAACTCCAGGATGGCTACTCAAACTTCTCCCACTCCAGCAATCTTCGATCCGAAGACCGAAGAATGGACAACCTACATGAGCCGTTTTCGCATGTTCCTGGAAGCCAACAATTTCCAGGATCTGCCAGACAACAGGAAGAGGGCTCTCTTCCTCACCTACTGCGGGCCGAAGATCTACAAAATGTCTCAAACCCTTGTGGCTCCCACGGACATTGAATCTATTTCTTGGACAACACTCCAGACGACCCTGAAGGAGTACTACGTGCCTGCAGCAACCCCGATGGTCAGCAGGAATGAGTTTTATCATCACCACCAATGCGATGGGGAATCAATAAATGACTTTGTTCCAAACTTCGGGAGATCGCAACCAAGTGCGAATTTATAAACCCGGAAGAGATGATGAAGGATCACATCATCCTAGGCATGAGGGATCTTAATTTGCAAAAAAAAGTTGCTGATCAGACGGGGGGCAACATTCAAGGATATCGTAGAGGAAGCCCGAGCCTCCGAATCCTCAGACAACTCAGCTGCAGACATCCGAAAGACCGGCACAGTCCATCACAACCACAGGGAGCCCGACTGGATGACCGAAGTCCCCGAATTCGAAGGAGAATCAGAGGAGGACGAAGGGGTGCACCGATTGCAAAAGGAAAGAAGGGTAAGCCCCAGAGACTGTGAAAACAGGTAATTCCGATGCTCGGGTTGCCTAGGGGGCCATGCCAGGGCAGTGTGTAAGTTCAAAGACCCCATTTGCCGCCGCTGCCAGTAAAGAGGGCACATTGTGGAAGCATGCAGAGCCACCCAACCTACCCCATACCAGCCAGCCCAGTACCAGCCCAGACAACCCATGGGGCCAGGAAGACAAGGGCAGAACCGTCCAGGGGGCCAAAGGGGTAGGCGCAGAGAAGACTACAAATACCAGGACAGCCGGGGGATCTATAACACTACTGTAGGTCACTCTGACACGGGTCGAGGAGAAAAATTCCACATCACCGTGGCCGTTGAGGGGATTCCCTGTGACATGGAACTAGACACCGGCTCCATTTTCACAATTATGTCCTGGGGAACCCTAAAACAATTTTTACCAGCAATCACAAAGAATCAACTCAAGCCGCAACACATTAGACTCAACGATTTCCAAGGAAATCCTATTCGAGTGCTGGGCCAAGCAGAGATACCAATCACCTTCAAGGACTTCAGAGGGAAGCTACCTTTAACGGTCGCCGAAGGACACAGACCGACCCTGCTGGGAGTGGAATGGCTCAAGCCTCTCGGCATCGGCATCACCGGGCTGCATCAGATCAGGGGGGACAAACTGGACAAGCTGCTAGTGGACTTCCAAGGTGTGTTCGCTAGACCCCAGTGTCACCCCCATTAAGCTAAAACCCCGGAGAGTTCCCTTTGCACTCCGACCAAAAGTAGACGAACAGTTGGACAAATTAATAGCCCAAGGGATCTTAGAGATGGTTGATTACGTGAAATGGGAGGCCCCCATCATCACCCCAATGAAGCCGGATGGCTCGATTCATGTGTGCGCAGACTATAAGGGGACCATTAACAAAGCCCTGCAGCCCAACGCTTACCCTGTGCCCGTGGTGCAACACTTATTGCACTCCCTGGGAAAAGGCAAGATTTTTGCTAAATTAGATCTGGCGCAGGCATACCAGCAGTTGCCTGTGGACGCAGCCACCGCAGAAGCCCAGACTATAGTCACCCACAGGGGGGCTTTTAAATGCACCCGCCTGCAATTTGGGGTAAGCGTGGCCCCAGGACTGTTCCAGAGCATGATGGAACGTCTGCTACATAGCATTCCTGGAGTAGTCCCATATTTTGACGATGTCCTCATCTCGGCTGAATCAGAAGACCAACTATTGACAAGATTGCGAGAGGTGCTAGAGCGATTCCAACAAAGGGGTCTCAAAGTTAAACGGGACAAATGCAAAATTGGGGTCACCAAGGTAGAATTCCTGGGGTTCCTTATAGACGGGTCCGGAATTCGGCCCACAGACGCTAAAATTAGAGCCATCAAAGGTAGCACCAACCCCCACAAACAAGGCAGAGTTATAAGCGTTTCTGGGCTTACTCAACTTTTATGCCATTTTTTTGAAACAGAAGGCGACCGTCGCGGAGCCTCTTCATAGACTCCTGGGAAAGACGGCCATGTGGACATGGGGACAAAGAGAGGCCAAAGCTTTTGCAGCCGTTAAAGATTTACTTTCATCCAACAGCATCCTCATGCAATACAGTGAGACCCTCCCCCTACTGCTTACGTGCAACGCATCACCTTTTGGAGTGGGGGCTGTCCTCAGTCACCGCCTCCCAAATGGAGCGGAAGCCCCCATCGCCTATTATTCCAAGACACTTTCACCAGCTGAGCGGAACTACAGCCAGTTAGACAAGGAAGCACTTGCTGCAGTGGCCGGCATCAAGCGCTTCCATGAATACCTCTACAGCCGCAAATTTGAACTTGTGATGGACCATAAGCCCCTACTGGGATTACTGGCAGGCAACCAACAAATGCCGCAGTATATGTCGCCCAGACTGACCCGCTGGTCCATTTTTCTGTCCGGCTACAGCTACACACTAACCCATCGACCAGGGAAAAGCATCGGACACGCAGACGCCCTCAGCCGCTGCCCAACACCGGACCTCGTAGAGGACCCCGCACCTGTGGCCGAGATACTTCTGATCGACATTGAACGAACCAGCCCCATCACATCCCGAGACATCACAGAGCACACGGTGAAAGACAAGGTGCTGTTCAAAGTCATGAACTGGGTGTTAAGGGGGTGGCCACAGGAGGAAGAAGGGGAAGACTTTAAGATATTTAAAAACAAACAAATCAAACTGTCCGTTCTAAAGGGGTGTTTACTATGGGGGGAGAGAGTGGTCGTACCCAAGAGTCTGCAGAAGAGGGTGATGGGAACCCTGCACATAGGACACCCGGGGATAGTGAGCATGAAAGCACTAGCAAGGAGTTATCTGTGGTGGCCAAAGTTGGACCAAGACATTACTGAGTGGGTAGCGACCTGCCTGCCATGCCAAGAAACCTGGCCGGCTCCACCTCGGTCCAACCCACTGGAATGGGAAATACCCAAGGCTCCGTGGTCAAGAATCCACATTGATTTTGTGGGACCAATAGCGGGGCAAACATTTTTGATTGTTGTGGATGCCTATTCTAAGTGGCTGGAGGTGGTGACCATGCACACCTCAACTACAGAAGCCACTATACGAGCCCTAAGGAGGATTTTCATAACCCACGGTCTGCCAGACGTCTTAGTGTCGGACAACGGTCCCCAACTGACAGCCAAGCACATGGAATCATTCCTAGCCGACCTGGGAATAAAGCATGTGCTAGTTTCACCATTCAGTTCGGCTAGCAACGGCCGGGCAGAGAGAATGGTGAGAATGACAAAAGAAACTCTGACCAGAATGGGCCCAGGAAACTTGCAAGAACAGATCAACCAATTCCTGCTGGCCCAACACATCACACCATGTGCAGCCACTAACCGGAGCCCGGCCAAAATGTTGATGGGATGAAAGTTGAGGTCCCAACTGGACAGGCTGAACCCCAATTATCATCCAGAGACACCCCTGGATTCAAGCAAGCTCACCCGGACACTAGCAGTAGACGAGCTAGTATTCGCCCAAAACTATGCCGGGGATCCCAAGTGGATGAAGGCCACAGTCATAGCTGTCACCGGGCCAAAATCCTACCAAGTTAAGCTGGACGATGGCCGAGTGTGGCGAAGACACATCGACCAGCTCAGGAGTAGGCTGGGAGACTCCTGGCTTCGACAACCAGAGACCGACAAACAGCAAGACAATCCGGCACAACGCGAGTCTCTGCCCCGAGGACCATACAGAACAGACAACCAGGACAACCATGCCGGGAGCCAGGTCCTAGCTACAAGGAACCAGGAGGAGCTGTTCTCAAACCTGGAGGAGGAGCGCAGACACCTACCTGCAAACGCCGGAGTCCAGCGGAGTCAACCGGGACCAGAGGACGGAGACACGGAGACTTCAGCCGCCACGCCTGGAGGCCGGTTCCAGATTATTCCACATGCAGGTACCGGAGCAGCAACAGGCATGTCCGCACCAGTCAAAGACTCCCGAGGAACTGAATCGCGCAGGCCCAGTAAGACTTTAAGGTGTCCTGCGTACTTGCGCGATTACGTGACTTACGTCAACTCCAGATTGGACATTCCAAGAACTAAGAGGAGAGGGGTGTTACGTACTGCCATACGGAGTAAATTTGCATAGCTGCCACTGATTGGCTAATACAGCGGCGGGAGAATTAAACTGCTGTCAGTGGTCGGCTAGGCTACAGGGAAGCCCTTAAAAGCAGCTTCCCTGCAGCCTGCCGCCAGTTCGTATTACATTCAGCTAAGGAGAAATAAAGTTGCTGAACAGTTCCTACATCTCGCCTCTTCATTCCCGCACGAATCTAACAAGAACAGTTGCAGGAATTGGTTATGTTTATTCTAAAGAAAAGAAGGAGGAGACCATTGGTAGCAGCATTGCAATGTTTGAGGGGCTGCCCATTTGTAAGAAAACCACCAAACTCAGAGAGCACCAAGCATCCCTCCTCCTCCTCCTCCTCCTCCTCCTCTCCACAAGCCCCCCTCTCTTCTAGCACTGATGATGCTATCTAGTTGGGTCATGAAATGTCTACAAGAAAGCAAGCAACCCCAGAGAGCACCAAGGACCCCACAGACTTCCTCCTCCTCCTCTCCATAATCCCCCTGCCTTCTGGCATTGATTATGTTGCCTAGTTGTGTCATGAACTGTTTGCAAGAAAGCAACCAAGGTCACCAACTACCAAGGACTCCACAGCTCTCCTGCTCTTTCTCCTGCTCACCCTCCTCCTCCTCCTCCTGTCCTCCTCCTCCTGCTCTCTGCAAACCCTTCTAGCACTAATGATCTTACTTAGTTTGGTAATGAAACATCTGCAAGAAAACCACCAAGCTCAGAGAGCACCAAGGACCCCACAGTCCTCCTCCTCCCCCTCCTCCTCCTCCACAAACCCCACTCCCTTCTAGCCCTGACCTGCCACCTATTTGCTTTGACTGTTAGTAGTTCAGATTCTTGTAGAGAGTGTTAGCTTGCAATAAACCTGTATTCATTTGCATGGCCTTGGCTCCTCATTTCCTGTGCTGCTCCTTAGATTTCCCTCTGCAAACCTTCCCCTTGTTCTTGTCCCAGTCAGGCGCTGAGAGAACCAATTTGCATCCTCTTCCTGGGATAGGAAAGTTGGCTGATCTCTTGGTTTGCTGAGGACCTACAGGAAACGAAGCCTATCAAAAGAATCATTTGGGGTTCCAACGCGAGCTGGGGTTGCGCAAGAACGAATGAAAATGAAATCCAGGCACCTGTGAAGAAAGGTGAGTTATTTTTTTTATTCCAGAAAGCAAAGAGGTCTGCTTAGGGGGGCAGCTACAGAGAAAATGGGCTACCGAAGGATTGTTTTATAGGGGAGCTTGTCCTGGGTGTGGAAGTGTGTGTGTGCTGATTGTAGGTAGGGTGACACTTGAGGGGCGTGGGTGGGTGGGTGGGTGTCTGTGTAGGCACCTTTATTTTGGTGAACATGCAGTTCTGCTTGGGAGACTGTTTTAATTAACTCTATTTGTGTTTACAGGCCTTCTCCTTTGATATGTGGATTAGGTCTAAGGTAGCTTATTTGGGGGTTTAAGCAAGTTTAAGTAAAAGATTTTTCCCCGTTGGCTATTTTTACTTCGTTTCAGCTTGACTGTCAATTATCTAGTGGAGACGCTGATTTTCAGTCCATTGTGGACTCTGTTAATGTTTAAGGGAAGATGGAGACAGTATATAAGGTATAAAATATATTTGGATATAAAACTTACCACAAGCCAGAGACTCAGGGTTGCTGGGGCTGGTGGAGAAAAGCGAATCTGACCAAGCCGTGGAAGGGCTCACCTTCGAGCCTAACCTGAGCTGACCACAAGAACAACATATCATGAGGTCACCACTCCTGTTGCATCGGTATTTGTCATCCAACAGTTTTGTTTAAAGTTGCGCAATCCCTTCTGGCAGAAGGCACAGCCGTCATTTGGCCTCTGTTTGCATAACGTTGTGTGGATGGCTGCTCACATTCACCACAGTCTGAACTCTCCATGGGTGGAGCTGTGCTTGCCACAAGGTCTCGCCGAGTTATTTGGGCTTTCACAGATTAACAGAGTTGGAAGGGACCTTGTAGGTCATCCAGTCCAACTGCCCCCCCACCCAAGCAGGAGACCCTACACCATTTCTGACCGATGGCAGTCCAGTCTCTTTTTGAAAGCCTCCAGTGATGAAGCTCCCACAACTCCCGAAGGCAACTTCTGTTCCATTGGTTGATTGTTCTCACTGTCAGAAAATTTCTCCTTATTTCCAGGTTGAATCTCTCCTTGTTCAGTTTCCATCCATTATTCCTTGTCTGGCCTTCAGGTGTTTTGGAAAACAGCTTGACCCCCTTCCTCCTCTCTGGGGCAGCCCCTCAAATATTGGAAGACTGCTATCCTGTCTCCCCTGGTCCTTCTCTTCTCTAGACTAGCCAGGCCCAGTTCCTGCAACCATCGTATGTTCATTGTATGTTCATTGTACATTGCTTCCTTTTGGCCTGTGGTCTGCAGGGAAAGAGGAAGTTGTGTCTGGCTTGACTTTGGGGTTAGAGCCATGCCTTTCTAGGCTCCTTCTCTTCTCTAGACTAGCCAGGCCCAGTTCCTGCAACCATCGTATGTTCATTGTATGTTCATTGTACATTGCTTCCTTTTGGCCTGTGGTCTGCAGGGAAAGAGGAAGTTGTGTCTGGCTTGACTTTGGGGTTAGAGCCATGCCTTTCTAGGCTCCTTCTATTTTTATTTATTTTATTTGTTTGTCAAACATGTACAAGATAGCAGGTATAGGTATAATCATAAACATAATCAAAGTGAATACAGATAGATGAGGACAATAGGACAGTAGGACAGGGACGGTAGGCACGCTGGTGCGCTTATGCACGCCCCTTACAGACCTCTTAGGAATGGGGTGAGGTCGACGGTGGACAGTCTAAGGTTAAAGTTTTTTTGGTTTGGGGAAGAAACCACAGAGTCAGGTAGTGAATTCCAGGCATTGATCACTCTGTTGCTGAAGTCGTATTTTCT
>QLTV01001163.1:46654-59414 GCA_003457575.1 Thermophis baileyi | reverse complement strand
TGGGCCGGAAGGCCTGTTTTTCGTTCTCCCCAGGCTTCAGAGCCTTTCTAGGAGCCTGGGGAGGGTGGAAATGACCTCCCCCCCCCCGGAGGCCCTCTGGAGGCTGGAAATGGCCCATTTGCCTACTTCCGGTGGGACCGGAAGGCCTGTTTTTCACTCTCCCCAGGCTCCAGAGGCTTTCTAGGAGCCTGGGGAGGGCAAAAATGGCCTTCCCCACCCCCCACTAGACATACCCAATTCCTGCAACCATTCATCGTACGGTTTAGCCTCCAGCACCCTAATGATCTTTGTTGCTCTTCTCGGCACTCTTTCTAAAGTTTCAACCTTTCAGTATTGAGAACCAGGAGTTAGATCCATGGGGCAGAGACCAATCATGTGAGTTTCAGTGGAGGCAACTGCAGAGGCTTACACTGGGTGGGAAAAATAAAAAAGCAAGATTGGGTAAGACCGTCCTGGCTAAAAAAAAGTTGATGGAACCAAGTTGAACCAGTAACAAGATGCCACCCCAGAAAGACAAATGTCCTCCTAGGTTGCCTCAACAGAATGACCATTGTTAAGTTGGGGTCGAATGAAGAGGCAGGACCAGCATAGTGAATTCAGTTCTTTTTTCAAGACTTGTTACATCTCTGTATGACCTGTTCGGCAGGTCCCTCTTTTAAGGGTAGCTGTCAGGCAGCTCAGCCAATGAGGTTGCTCTATTCTCCCGCCTTTCGATTGGGCCAATCACGTTAACCCTGTATTGTTTCCTGCTTCAACACGGACCTTAGTGAAGCCTTCATCCCAGGCTTCACTCCCAATTACCATATTTAACAACCATGTGAAGATCAAGAGAATGTCTATGGAGATTCTCAGTCATCCATGTCATGGTTATCCAAGATCCCTCTCACAGTCACTGCTATTAAGCCTGGTTTCACCCAGTCCATATGTGTACTTTTGGTTTTTCTTGCCTAAGTGTAAGACTTTACTTTTCTCTACGTTGAATTTCATTTTGTTGGATAGGGCCCAGGGTTCACGTCTGTCAAGATCCATCTGGACCTTGAGCCTATCTTCTGGGGTGTTAGCTACTCCTGCCAGCTTAGTGTCATCTGCAAATTTGGTAAGTTCCCCTTCTATTCCCTCATCTAAGTCGTTTATGAAGATATTGAAGAGTACTGGGCCTAAGACAGAACCTTGTGGTACCCCACTGCTTACTTCCTTCCATGTAGACGTAGACCCATTAAGGACTACTCCTTGAGTACGGTTTGTCAGCCAGTTACAAATCCATCTGGTGGTGATTATCTAGCCCAGTAGGTTGTGGTCTACTTTGTCGAATTCCTTACTGAAGTCTAAGTATATTAGAGCCATGGTGGCGCAGTGGTTAGAGTGCAGTACTGCAGGCTACTTCTGCTGATCACCGTCTGCCAGCAGTTTGGCAGATCGAATCTCACCAGGCTCAAGGTTGACTCAGCCTTCCATCCTTCCGAGGTGGGTAAAATGAGGACCCAGATTGTTGGGGGCAATATGCTGACTCTGTAAACCACTTAGAGAGGGCTGTAAAGCACTGTGAAGCGGTATATAAGTCTAAGTGCTCTTGCTATATTATGTCTGCCATATTTCACTGCTCTACTAATTTACTGTAGTCCCTATGTTGAAGAATTTCAGCTAAGCCTGGGGGGAAATTGCCTAAGATGAGAGCTGTTCAGCAATGGAACAGTTGTGTCAGGGTGAGCTCCAGGCCTCCGGCATGGCGCTGATAAGAA
Organism: Thermophis baileyi; assembly: GCA_003457575.1. NCBI lineage: Eukaryota > Metazoa > Chordata > Lepidosauria > Squamata > Dipsadidae > Thermophis > Thermophis baileyi. The sequence continues at coordinate 57,675 of QLTV01001163.1, read as the reverse complement.
CTAGATCCCTGAATTTGTGACCTTTACAAAGAGGCCTTCTTGCCCACCTCAAAATATGAGTCACCAAGGAATTCAGGCAAGGAAAATGCATTTAAGGTGTTGGGGACAAGTCTATTTATAGTCCACAGAAACAAATGATGCATGCACTCTGTCTCTGTGATACGTCAGAGAGCAGCGATCAAACAATAAAAGACTCTGAGTATACCTGAACAATAGAAAACGTTGATTCTAGATAACATTCCACAGGAGTCAAATGTATGGGGTACATTTACTCTTTCCCAGCTGGGTTCGTATCTTTCTTAAAACTTACAAGTGTATTCAAAATATGCTCTCTATTGTTCAGTGCTAAAAAGACAAGTTCTGGCATCCCAAACAGTTGGCTTTTGCCAAAAAGAAGAAAAAACATGTTTTGTTGAACTTATAACACAAGCCTAAACTTAAATGAAGATTGGCCAAATGTCACTTTTTAAAATGCTAATAATGAAGTCTAGAATTTGAGGTAAGATCAGGAGATGGTGGCCTCTCCTTGGCTGGAGACCTTTAAAGAGAGCTGTTCGAGAAGCCATCATGTTGCTTTGGAAGGGGCAGAAATGCCCCCCCACACACACACATTCAGTGTATGCTCCTTCAGAGCCCACTCCTCATTTTGTTTTGTCACACGCCTTCGACTGCATTCAACACAAAAGCCAATGAAAAGGCTGTAGGTTGGCTGAGAATTCCCTCCCTCCCTCCCTCCCTCCCTCCCGTCCTTCCTTCCTTCCTTCCTTCCTTCCTTCCTTCCTTCCTTCCTTCCTTCCTTCCTTCCTTCCTTCTTTCCATCTCTCTCTTTCTCTCTTTATTTTCTTTCCTTTCTTCATTTCTGTTCCTTCTCTCTTTCATATTTTCCTTCCTTTTTTTCTTTTTTCCTTCTTTCTTTCCTTCTTCCTCCCTTCCATCTCTCTCTCTTCCTCTTTATTTTCCTTCCTTCATTTCTCTTCCTTCTCTCTCTTTTATATTGTCCTTCCTTTTTTCCTTCTTTCCTTTGTCTTCCTCCCTTCCACCACTCTCTCTTTCATATTTTCCTTCCTTCCTTCCATCTGTCTTATATTTCTTTCTTTCCTTCTTTTCTTTCTTTCTCCTTTCTTTCCTTTCTAATTTTCTTCTTTTCTTTCTGTGAATGGACGTCATTTTCTGCAGCAGGCTTCTACTGCCCACATCCAGGGAATCAAGTACCCTCTGTCTTTGAAAAGAAAACGGGAAGAGGCCGCAGGTCAAGAATTGCCCCACCGTCTCGCGGAGGGACCAGGAAACATCAGAGAAGGAAATGTTTGGCAAATTCCACTCTGTGGGTGCGAGAAAGTCACCACCTTGCAGGGCAGGAAGTCTCCTTGAAGTGAAGGGCAGCAAGGTGGGAGGAGGTGCTGGAAGGGAGAGGATAGGCTGGCAAAGGGGACTCTTCAGGGCAAGAGGATCAGGAAGGGACAGCTAATTCTGTGGTCAAAGCCACAGAAGCTGGAGGGGAGCCAACCAGCCATTTCCTTCACACTGGAAGATCTTGTCCCCATCCCAGGGGAGGATTAGGGCAGGCGCCTCACCCCATCTCTTGTGGGCCTTGGCCAAGAGATTGCCAGAATGGCACCTGCCCAAACCTTGGATGGGGCACACAGACGGCAACTGGGTCTCAGCTGATTTGGTTCAAGAGCCTTGGGTGAACACAGATAGGGAGTGAGCCCAGAGGGGTTCCTACCGGTTCAGGCCGGTTCTATAGAACCGTTAGTAACTTGGCGGTCTGGGTCACTAGAACTGGCAGCGACCCAGGCCTGCCATAACCCCGAGCAGGTTCTCTTGGTGGCGCCGTAGGTGCCGCCATCTTGGTTTTTGCTTCTGCACAGGTCGCGCGTGACCCACCCACGCGGCGTGCAATGTGTGCCCGCCCGCATGGCGCGTCCCTGAGCAAACCGGCAGTAGGAAAATCCAGAACCCACCCCTGAGTGAGCCACAGGCAGAGGGAGGATAGAGGAGGCTGCAGGTGCCCCCTCCACCTCACCTGACATGATAGCAGCCTTCCAATATTTGAGGGGCTGCCACAAAGAAGATGGGGGTCAACCTATTCTCCAAAGCACCAGAAGGCCAGACAAGGAATAATGGATGGAAACTCATCAAGGAGAGAAGCAACCTGGAACTAAGGAGAAATTTACTGGCAGTGAGAACAAATAACCAGTGGAACAGCTTGCCACCAGAAGTTGTGGGTGCTCCATCACTGGAGGTTTTCAAGAAAAGATTGGACAATGATTTGACTGCGATGGTATAAGTTCTCCTGCCTGAGCAGGGGGTTGGACTAGAAGACCACCAGGGTCCCTTCCAACTCTGTTATTCTATTTCTCTGTCCCTCGGGCTTGTATGGATCTTTCCTCACATTTCCAGACCCCCTTTGTCAGCAGCGAGGCCTGGCCCTGGGCACCTATCACCTGGAAGCAGCCCCTGAGAGCGGCAGGGACCCCATCCGTCATGCCAGAATCACAAAAATGAGATGACGCGCCCTTTTGGCCAACTATCCAGAGCGAAGCCTACTTAGCCTGGCGCAATCTCCGTCTCAGGAGGAGCTGTTGGCAGCTGCTTCAGGAATGCTGGCCAAATATTGACTCAGCCGCCAGGCAGCGGCCTGCCAGCCTGTCCCCTCAGGCTGTTTCCTGGCTGGGGAGGCCGTTCCTTACCCCAGGAGCACAGACTCAAGGGATGACTCACAGCTTGGCGGGCAGGGAGAGGGCAACACCCCAAGAAGCTTCTTCAGCTCTGACAAGATAGTGGGGGATGGAAGGACTACAGGAGCACCACTCGGGTGACCTTGAAGGCACAGTTAAACCTCCAAGTGCTTCAACAACCCTCTAAAAGGATGCAAATGACCAGCTGTCTGCAAGGAGTATAAATCCTTCCCTTCCCCACTTATCCTGTCAGAGCTGAAGAAGCTTCTTGGATGAGAAGCGAAAACATCTTCAAAGAAAAAACAAGAAAGTCCAGTTGCCTCCTGAAAAAAGCACCTTTGGGACAACCATGACCTGGATGACCGAGAATCTCTACAGACTTTTAGCCGTACAATTTGGGATGAACACCCCTTCGAACGGTGTGGGAGTAGGAATGGATTTCCAGAGGAAAATTGCAGACTATAGGAACCAGAAGAACCACTCAGGTGTCCCTGAGGATACAGATAAACCTCCAGGTGGCCTCAATGACCCTCTAAAAAGGGTGCAAATGACCGGCTGTCTGCAAGGAACATAAATCCTTCCATTCTCCACTGTCCTGTCAAACTAAAGAAGCTTCTTGGATGAGAAGCGAAACGTCTTCAAAGAAAAAACCGAAAGTCCAGTTGCCTCTTGAAAAAGCCCCTTTGGGACACCTGCGACCTGGATGGCTGAGAATCTCTACAGATTTTTGGAGTGGGTGATGCTAGCAACAGACTGGCCCAAATATGTTCAAAGGGTCCCTGCCCAAGATCCTTCCTGTGAGGTGGGGAGGCTGTAGTGGACACAGGGTGGCCAAGGCTGATGGACAAGTCCAACTTTCCCCACATTCTTAAGAATGCTGTCAGCAAAGGTCCTGCTTGACAGACAGTTAGGATGGCCAATATCTAAAGGCCCAGCCGGTAATTAGCCTGGAATGTAGAAGATTATGCCTTGCAATGAAAGGGAAGTCAAGGATAAAGTACAAAAACTAACCCATGAACAGAAAGAAAAATAAGAGCACCAACTAGCAGTCAGAAGGCATAAGGAAAACTCCTTAATTGCACAACATCTGGAAAGACCTAACCGGACTGTCAAGTGGGAAACAGTGGCCAGCCTAGACCAAGCTAAGTCCAAAAATGCTGGAGAATTCCTGGAAGCCTGGCTGGCACCCAGACAAATCGGCCATCAACAGGCACATAGAGGTAAATAACACCTACATAGTATTCAAAAGAGACAATCAAAAGCTAAAAAACTAAAACTTTTTCCCTCACCAGCAATCAGCACCCAAATAAGCAGAGAGTAACATCAAGATCAATACTAGGCAAACAAACAGTAAACAGCCTAATCAAAGAATCGCCAAAAATGACTTGTATGTAACCAGAGGGCAAACCTCAATCTCTCAATTTGTCTGGTATAGGCTCTCCTGCCTGAGCAGGGGGTTGGACTAGAAGACCTCCAAGGTCCCTTCCAACTCTGTTATTATATTCTCATTTTATTGTAGCACTGATGATGTTACCTAGTTGGGTCATGAAATGTCTGTAATAAAATCATCAAGCTCAGAGAGCACCAAGGACCTGAGAGTTGTCTTCCTCCTCCTCCTCCTCCTCCTCCTCCCCCCCTAGCACTGATGATGTTCCATAGTTGGGTCATGGAACGTCTGCAAGAAAACCACCAAGCTCAGAGATCTCACCAAGGACCTCATAGTTTAACCCTGAGCTACAAATATTATGTTGGTAGAAAAATGGCTACACTGCTCACTGGTAAAACCGGGGCTCATCCTGGTGGCCAGTTCAATCTGCTTTCCTCCCATCCCTTGAGTTGGCAAACATGGAGAGCCAGATGTGGGTTCCTCCCCGTTCGGACTGGTTCGCCTGAACCGGTAGCGACCCACTGGTGACGTCACAGTGATGTCACGGAACCAGTTCTGTCGGTGCCGGTCCGTGGGCGCCGCCATCTTTTTTTTTTTTTTGATCGACAGCCGTCCCTTTTCCAGGGCCATTTGAACTGAAGTCAGCCTCAATTTAAGGAAAGACAACTCGCCAAGCTGAATGCTTTACAATCTCTCTCTCTCTCTCTCTCTCTCTCTCTCTCTCTTTTTTTTTTTGGAATTTTTTTCAGATTTTTCGGCACTGCGCATGCGTGCGCCCACGAGGCACGGCCACGCGGTGCGGGAGGAAGCGAACCAGCGGCGAGGTAAGTTAGAACCCACCCCTGTGGAGAGCAGCATGAATTGTGCAGCCCTTCCAGCCATTGTCCTCATAACTTTTGCCACAAGGCCATTTCAGGGCAGCGGTTAGGGTCTCCCTGCAATTCTCCCCGTCCCCAGCATCACCTGCCAGGAGGAGAAGACCATTCCTAGAACATAGAACAACATAATTGGAAGGGACCTTAGAGGTCATCTAGTCCAGCTCCCTGCACAAGCTGGAGAGTCTATACCCGTGATGGCGAACCTATGCCACGCGTGCCACAGGTGGCACGCAGAGCCATATCTGAGGGCACGTGAGGTGTTGCCCTATGTCAGCTCCAGTGCGCATGCGTGCGCTGGCCAGCTGATTTTCAGCCTTGGGGAAGGCCGTTTTTGCCCTCCCCAGGCTTCAGGAGGCTTCCCTGAAGCCTGGGGAGGGCGAAAAATGGCCCAACAGGCCTACCGGAACTTCTGGTTTGCCTGTTGGGCCGTTTTTCGCACTCTGGAAGCTTCAGGGATGCCTGAAGCCTCTGGAGGGTGAAAAACAGCCCAACGGGGGGGCGCATGCGTGGGGATGCGCACATGTGCAGTGCGGTGTGCGTGGGGGGGGGTTGTGTGGTGGCACGCGCCCGCACTCCCATTTTTGGCACGCAAGAAGAAAAAGTTTCGCCATCACTGGTCCAGTCATTCCAGACAAGTGGCCATCCAATCTCTTCTGCAAAACCTCCTGTGTTGGAGCACCCACAACTTCTGGAGGCAACTTCTGTTCCACTCATTAATTGTCCTCCCTGTTAGGAAGTTTCTCCTTAATTCCAGGTTGCTTCTCTCCCTGATGAGTTTCCATCCATTGTTTCTTGTCCTGCCTTCTTTGGTGCCTTGGAGAACAGCCTGACCCCCATCCTCTCTATGACAGCCCCTCAAGTATTGGAAGACTGCTATGATGTCTCCCCAAGTCCATGATTATGATAGTTCATGATGGCTACTTCCTCCGAACCAGGGAGTCCAGGACTGGACTTTTTCCTGGCTGCCCTCCAAGGGAGGGGGATGCCAGAAGAGACCATGGCCCAAGACCAGAGCTGCCCATTCACACCATCCTTACATGCAGTCCTCGACTTACGGCCACAATTGAGGCCAAAATTTCTGTTGCTAAGCAAGACAGCTGTTAGGTGAATTTTGCCGTATTTTCTGATCTTTCTTTGCGCAGCTGTTAAGTGAATCACTGCCATTGGTAAGCTAGTAGCATGGCTGTTAAGTGAATCTGGCTTCCCCCATTGGCTTTGCTTGTCAGAAGGTCGCAAAAGGGGATCACGTGACCCCGGGACACTGCAACCGTCATAAGTACATGCCAGTTGCCGATCATCTGAATTTTGATCACAGGAATTTTGATCACAGGAATTTTGATCACAGGACCCTGGGGATGCTGCAACGGTCATAAGTGTGATTTTTCAGTGCCATTCTAACTTAATCTTCTCATCGTTCCCATCACCCACCTCCTCCCACAAATGACTGTATGACTGTAACTTGTTGCTTGTATCCTTACAATTTATATTGACTGGTTCCTACTATGATTTGATTGCTTATTTGTACCCGGACTATCATTAAGTGTTGTACCTTATGATTCTTGACGAACTTATCTTTTCTTTTATGTACACTGAGAGCATCTGCACCAAGACAAAGACCTCTTCACTCGGTACAGCCTCTGCCATGAAGCCCATCCTGATCTGCCTCCTGCTTGGGTTCCTGGGGGTCCCACCCCCCCACCTCTGGTCAAGAGAACGGTGAGGGGCACAGGCGGGGACAGTCGCCCCTCTGCTTTTTTTCCCTCTTTCAAGCGTCTCCCCATTGTCCCCAGCGGGTGAACTGAGTTTGGAGGAGAACCAGATCACGGCCGTTTCAGTTCCCACCCCATGCCAGGATGGGGTTGAAAGCTGGTCTTAGCAATGGGGGGAAGGCGCAAATAGAGTCTCCCTGGCACAGAACTGGCCTGGCCGAGCATCCCCTGGCATGTTGTCTGAGCCTCTGACTGGGTTTTTTTCTAATCCCGGTTAAAGATTTCGCGTGTCGCCTGAGCCCAGTTTGCGAGATCATTGGCATCAAGGCAGCTGGCCTTCTTCTCAACCTGCCTGTCATGGCACTGCCCTGGAAAGAAAGCTTGATGGACCTGGGTTGGCAAGTGTGGTGGGGGAAGGAACCTGGATGTCTTTTGCTGCCAACTTCACCCCGGCAATTTATTATTATGGCTCACCACACAGTCAGCCAGATGTTCAGGCTCAGTTAGAGGAATTAACTAGTGGAAGGGTTTGCCTCCAGAAATTGTGGCTGCTCTGTCACTGGAGTAGGGCCAGGCTCAGCTCCTCCTGCGAGGACCCTTGGTTTGTGCCAGGCTGCCATTCCCCAGCTACTTGGCATCAGTTTGGGCAGAAATCCCAGAGCAGAAGTAACTTGATAGCAGTTTTCCAGTATCTCAGGGGCTGCCCCAAAGAAGAGTTGGGGGTCAAGCTATTCTCCAAAGCACCAGAAGGCAGGACAAGAAACAACGGATGGAAACTAATCAAGGAGAGAAGCAACCTGGAACTAAGGACATCTTAGAAGGGAGCTTTCCTCTGCCACCCTCCCTGCCAAGATGTGCGGTTGGCATTTGGGATCGCTTCCTCAAGAGCATCCCAACCCGATGCAATGGTTAATTTTAATGCTCAATCCTACCGAGTTTGCAGCTGGCTTTAAACCTTTTTCTCACTTTACTCTCCATTCTTCACCTGTCTCGGCTGCCAAGGGACCTCAGCAGTCGGTCGTACGCTCAGTGGAATAAATCCAATTTCAAATAAACGGTCGGGAAGGGCATGGGGTCTCCTGCTCGAGCAAGGGGGTTGGACTAGAAGACCTCCGAAGTCCCTTCCAACTCTGTGATTCCACGTCCTAAATCACGCCAAAGAGTAAGTCACCACACTATAAAAAAGATGTTGAGACTCTAGAAAGAGTGCAGAGAAGAGCAACCAGGATGATTAGGGGACTGGAGGCTAAAACATATGAAGAACGGTTGCAGGAACTGGGCATGGCTAGTCTAGTGAAGAGAAGGACCAGGGGAGACAGGATAGCAGTCTTCCAATACTTGAGGGGCTGCCTCGGAGAGGAGGGGGTCAACCTGTTTTCCAAAGCACCAGAAGGCCAGACAAGGAATAATGGATGGAAACTGATCAAGGAGAGATTCAACCTGGAAATAAGGAGGAACTTTCTGACAGTGAGAACAATCAACTGATGGAACAGAAGTTGCCTTCAGATGTCGTGGGAGCTTCATTGCTGGAAGCTTTCAAGAAGAGATTGGACTGCCATTTGTCAGAAATGGTGTAGGTTCTCCTGCTTGGGCGGGGGGTTGGACTAGAATAGATGTACCTAGAAGGTCCCTCCCAACTCTGTTAAGCTGTTAATCTAAGTCGGTGGAGGCTAAGTGGAGACGTAAGCACGCCTCGTACCCAGCTGGCCCTGAGCTGGGGGATTGCTCAGCTGGCCTGGAGAAGCCATGGTTTGCCTGGGGCTAAACCGAGTTCCCCTTGGCCCGGCTGCTCCCTACCCGGCCGCTTCTCTCCAGCAAGCAAGGATGGCTCCTGCCCCATGGGCCCCCGAGGGCTGCAGATGCCCAACTACTGCATCAAGGATTGCAGGACCGATGACCAGTGTCCGGGGAAGAAGAAGTGCTGTCCGTTCGGTTGCGCGAAGTTATGTTTAGTCCCAGTCCAAGGTGAGCTGGGGGCTGAGGGGCTGCCAGAGCCACCAAGGCAGAGCTCCTTGCCCCAAGGACCCTCCTTGACCCTCCTTGACCACAAGCGGGGGTGGAGCTGCAGGTGGCATCCCTCCTTTGGGGAGGCAGAAGAGAAGGAAAGGTTCCCCCGCAAAGGGGGCCGGTTTCGCACCCCTCCTCTAACGGCCCTTGGCCAGGTAGAAAAGGACGGCGGAATTTGAATGGGGGCCCCGCAAGCACGGGCCTCCTATTTACAGGTAGTCCTTGACTTACGTCCGCAATTGAGCCCGTGTTGCTAAATGAGACACGTGTTCTGTAGATTTTGCTCCATTTTTACGACGTTTCCTGCTGCTGTCGTGAAGTGAATCACTGCAGCTGTTTAGTTAGGAACACGGTCGTTAAGCGAATCCGGCTTCCCTCGTGGATGTTGCTTGTCAGACGGTCGCAAAAGGGGGTCACGTGATCCCACCCCCGGGGACACCGCAGCCGTCATAAGTATGAACCGGTTGCCGAGCGGCTGAACTTTGATCACGTGACTACGGGGGTTGCTGCAAACGGTCGTAAGGGTGAAAAATGGTCGTACGTTTCTCGCTGCCGTTGTAACTTTCAACAGTCACTAAATGAACCGTCGTATGTCGAGGACTACCTGTATTATTTATTCGTTTTCTTTATTTACACATTAACCTCGACTTACATCAACATTTCTGCTGCTAAGCAAGGCAGCTGCTAAGTGAGTTGTGCCCCATTCTACGCCCCGTTTTGCGACGGTTGTTAAGCGAATCACTGTAGTTGTTAAGTGACTCGTGCAGTCATTAAGCGAATCCGGAGTCCCCCTCTTGACTTTGCTTGTCGGAAGCCGTCTGGGACGGTCACAAATGGAACCGTCATAAGTCCGTGCCAGTTGCCCTTCAGTAAGGCCAAAGGATTTGAAAGAATACAGTAAATGTTGTAAATAAAAATGGTGACAGCTCACAAAGGTGCAAATAGAAATAGACATTATTTCCATAGCAAGGGAGGTAAAGCAGGGATGGTTAAATGGACTACTTTATTGAAAGAGGAAAATGTGTTGATATTTGGACATCACTTCTGGAATTTGGGCTTGTGAAGAAGAAGAAAAAAAAGGAAACTTTGACTTTGGTTTTGTTGATTAGAAAGATTTGGTGTTATAGAAAGCGCTCGTTATACATTCATGTGTAAAAACCACAAGTTGAGGCTGGAGCGTGTGTCTCTTGTACGGTGCCAGGAAGGGTTGGAAGTCGATGCCTCCTTTTCTTCCTTTTTTTTCTCTTCCCCCTTGGATGCCCCCTTTCCCTGTTCCCTTGATTTCCTATTTTCTCTCCTTTCCTTGTATTTTATACAATAAAAAATGGTTAAAAATAACAATAATAGGTACATGCCAGTTGCCAAGGGTCCGAATTTTGACCATGTGACCCGCGACAGTCGTAAGAGTGAAAATGGCCCTAAAGCCACCTTTTTCAGGGCCGCTGTAACTTCAAGCAGTCATTAAACGGACGGTTTGCTTACTCGTGTCAGGAGCATCCCAATTAAAATAAGCCATGCAGGGAGACCTCGACTTACGACGGTTCATTTAGCGACCGTTCAAAGTTACAATGGCACTGAAAAAAAGCGACAGGATCGTTTTTCACACAATGACCGTTGCGGCATCCCTGTGGTCACATCATCAAAATGTAGACCCTCGGCAACTGACTTGTATTTATGACGGTCGCGGTGTCTCCCGGGGATCACGCGATCCCCTTTTGCGACCTGACAAGCCAAGTCCGTGAGGAAACCAGATTCACCTAACGACCGTGGGACTCACTTAACAACTGCTGTGATTCACTTAGCAACTGCGGTGAAGAAGGTCATAAAAGCCGCCCAGAGTCCTTCGGGAGTTGGGTGGCATAGAAATACAATTAATTAAATTAAATTAAATTAAAATGGGGCAAAACTCACTTTAAAATGTTTCCCTTAGCAACAGAAATTTTGGGCTCAATTATGGTCGTAAGTCGAGGACTGCCCATATTAAATTTATATGCTGCCCTTCTCGCCAATGAATCGACAGTCTGCAAACCTCCTGAGTGCAGAGATGGGGAGGGGGAGGGAGGGGGCTGCAGGCTGGATGGGGACCATGCTGCCCTGGAGGCTGCAAAGGAGCAGGGCTGGGAGGGGCCAGGGAGGAAATGTCTGAGCCCCCCCCTTCTTCCCCCCACCCAGGGAGGCGGGGTATCTGCCCCCTTCTGCCCCTGAAGAAGCTGCCGGGGCCCGGGGGCTGTGAGGACGCCTGCGCCCAGGACCGGGACTGTCCGGGCACCAGCAAGTGCTGTGAGGCCGGCTGTGGGCTCAGATGCCTCAAGCCCCTGGCAGGTAAAGGGAGCCCGGGGGGGCAGGGGGGGCAGGGGGG
>QLTV01001163.1:6456-16522 GCA_003457575.1 Thermophis baileyi | reverse complement strand
TTATTTTAATGTTAGATTGATTGATTGATGAAATTTCTATGCCGCGCATCTCCCCTACAGGGTAACTCTGGGAGGTTTACAGATTATAAAGTGAAAAACAATTACATTGTAATAATACTAATAACATAATTAATGTTATTAGTATTAATAACATTATAATAACATTAACACCCAGGAACAGAGCAGGCAGTTACTAGGCTTGATGCAAATATTGATAGAATTACAGACCGTAAGAGTTTGTAGGCTCTGGGAGGTCATCTAGCCCACCCTCTAAGGAGTGCAGGAGGCTCCCTGACAGATGCTCCCGCCCCCCCTTTCAAACACACCAATAAAGCTTCTTCTCAAGGGTGTCCAGGCCAGGGTCAAACAGCTGTTAGAATTCTCAAAGTTTTCTCTAACTTAATCTCCTTCCTTATCGCTGAAACCTTTGTTTGCTGTTCTGTCTTTGGAACAATCCTTCCACACGAAGGATTGCCATTCACATGCTTGAAGAGAGCTGCTCCCTAACTCTCCCACTGCCTTCTCCTCTCCTCTCCTCTCCTCTCCTCTCCTCTCCTCTCCTCTCCTCTCCTCTCTTCTCTTCTCCCCTCCCCTCCCCTCCCCTCCCCTCCTCTCCTCTCCTCTCCTCTCCTCCCCTCTCCTCTCCTCTTCCTTTCCCTTCCCATCACCACTTCCCTTCCCCATTTTCTTCCCTTCCCCACTTTCTTCCCTTCTGCCTCCACTTCCCTTCCCTTCTGCCTCCCAACATCTCCTTCTTTGAATGCTGACCGACTCCTCTTGGTGGCCAAAGTCCTTCCTCAAATTCAGGACACAGAATTGAATGTAACATCCTAGGTGTGATATGAGCAGCCCAAAAGAAAGGGAATCCTGGCTTCTTTCCAGCCAAAGTCTGTACTTCTCTAGGGGTTTGCTTGGATTGTTCACATTGCTGGCTGGTGTTTGGCTTGTAGTCCAGAGATCCCCCCCCCCCGCTCCCGTGCAATGCTCCTCAGCTCCCCCCCCATCCTATTCGTGAGGTCAGGTTTTTTTCTATCCCACAATGGACTTTGCTTCCTCTGTCTCTTTTGAAACGGTCTTGCTGGTTTTACCTGATAGCCATCTTTCCATTCAGCGTTCCCGCACAGATGCGCTGCTGCTTGTCTTGTGACGCGTTTCAAAAGAATTTCAGCCGAGTGAAATTGCTCCTTGGAATTCGTTGGGTCAAAGTGCCTCCTTTGATTTGCTCTGGATAGCAGGCCTTGGCTTGCTTTAAAAGAATTGGTCATTAGGGGATATACAAATCAGGGCCAGATCTGACCACGTCACCCATTTCATTTTTGTGGTCCAGTAAGATGTTGAGCTGAGCTGATTTAGAAAACCACTTTGAGCTTTAACATTTCTTTCTAAACCATCAAGTCTCCAAATCAAATAGAAATATATTTGGATTGGAGATTTTGATCCCAATTTAGAAACCTAATTCAGTCTTGTCTTCGGTGTGAAATTTGGCTGGATTACTCTATTGAATCTCCTTTAAATTGAAGCTTTAAATCTCATTTAAACTGAAGGTTTTGTTTCCAGAAGGGGTTTTGTTCCCTTTTTCTGCCAGGAGAATGGAAGCAAAGGGGGATATTCCCCAGAGCCCCTCTTAGCCCAAAGTGATGAAAGATCCTGAGACTAAAATGTATGATGAACAGTTGAGGGATCTAGGTAGGTCCAGCCTTCAAAGAATCCAGGGGGGGAAGGCAATTGAGGGGCTGCCACAAAACAGAGGGGGGGTCACTTATTCTCCAAAGCACCAGAAGGCAGGACAGGAAACAACTGGTGGAAACTAATCAAGGAGAGAAGGAATATCGAACATAGGAGGAATTTCCTGAGAACAATTAATCAATGGAAGGAGCTGCTTCAGAAGTTGTGGCTGCTCCATCACTGGAGGTTTTGAAGAAGAGATTGGACTGCCATTTGTCTAGAATGGGCTAGGGTCTCCTGCCTGAGCAGGGGGTTGGACTAGAAGACCTCTGTGGTCCCTTCCAACCCTAGGATTCTATGATTCTATGAGGTGCAGCACCAGCATTCTGGTGTGACGTTTCCCATTACGTCAGGGCTTCAGGCTCCCTGAGTTTCAATTAAAATGTAACCATGTAAGGAACAAAACAAAACAAACCCCAAACCAGCCCAGGATCCAGAGGGATCCTCCCTGTGACACCCCCGAAGCCCCCGAGGCTCCGGGTGCGAATTCTATTAGGGTGGGGGTCTCCAACCTTGGCAACTTTAAGACACGTGGACTTCAACTCCCAGAATTCCCCAGCCAGTTAAAGTTCCAACTCCCCAGGGGTTGTGGGTCAGATTCAGGCTTGACAGCTGATGGGTACATTAATTGGAACCTGACATTGTGGACACCCCAGTCCACAAGTCTTAAAGTTGCCAAAGTTGGAGACCCCTGTATTAGGGGGCTGTGCCATCCCCCCACCCCCGCCCCTAGAGCACCTACAACCGAGCCAAGTTTTGAGTTTCCCGAATCTCCTCTCTTGCCAGTCGAGGGGGGCTGCAGCACTTTCCCCAACGATTCCAAACGATGCGGGGAGCCTAAACACCGTTTTTTCTACAACGTCACCTCCAAGAGCTGCGAGCCTTTCGTTTACCATGGGTGCCCTGGGAATCGCAACCGCTACCACACCATCGAGGAATGCCAGCGCTACTGCGGACAGATTGGTGAGCCCGGCTGTTGGGCAGGGAGGGGCAAGGGAGGGCCTGTGGGAAAGGCCCTGTCATCCCTTGGCACACCTTTGGGCCATGGGGGGGGCAGGATGAGGAGTAGCAGGGGTCTTTGGGAGGGGGGTCTCCTGAGCCCCTCTGGAAAAAGGCCCAATCCAGCTGCGTGCCTCTTCTAAGCTTCTGTTGGGGGTTCTGCCCTTGCACGATGCAGCCCCCCTTGGCTGGTTCTCCTTTGGTGCATCTCAGAGGCAAGTATGGGGTGGGGGAGGCTCCCCTCTTTCCTGCACCTGCTCTACCCCCACCCCCCCACACTGACTCTGATGGGGTTGCATGAGTGGCGCTTCCCAGAGCCCATGGGTTGGTTCTGTTTTGCAGAAAAGCCCGGCTTCTGCCCGCCAAGCCCTCGCGGCGCCTTGGTGCCATGCCTGGCAAACTGTTTGCATGACGGCAACTGCCAGGAGACGGAGAAGTGCTGTTCCTACGGCTGTGCCTTGCGCTGCATGAAGCCCGTCACAGGTGAGACCCAGAGCCAGATACTCTCGGTGGGGGGGACGTGGGACGTGAGCAATTCCGTGGCTCTGTCTTGGCAGGCCACAGTAGCCACTGGGGCCCTCCGGGGGCACCTGGCATGCCAATGGGGAGCTCCTGGCACATCTGGAGATGTTGGGCATGGTTGAGGGCACCGGGGCCCACCCGATGTTTGGGGACTGCAAGCCCAGTCAGGCCACGTGGGCAGTCGGATAAGCACCAAAAATTCCAGGGGATATCATGTCATGTCACCATCACTAGTACACTGCCTCTTCTAAGGATTCGAACTGATTTGCAGTTTGCCCTGAGCCCAGCCTTCTGGGTCCCTGATTCCTTCCTTCCTTCCTTCCTTCCATCCTCCCCTTTAAAACATGTATATAGCTGCCGACCTCATGCCAACCTCTATCCCCTCCCTCCCCCCTGCAGACCTCTGCCAACTGCCTCCTGAACAGGGGCCTTGTGATTTAAAATTGCCACGCTGGTTTTATGACCCAAAGACCCAAAGGTGCAAGAGATTCATCTTTGGGGGCTGCGCAGGGAACGTCAACAACTTCAACAAACGCCGGGGGTGCCGGTTGAGGTGCCGCAATAGAGGTGGGTATATGGTGCTTGAGGGGGGGGATGAAAGGTGGGAGGCCATGTGGGAAGGAGCAGAAGGTCCTGCATTCACAGCTTGAGGGCTGTGTGCAAAGAAGAGGAAGGGGGAAAGGAGAGTTCCCCCCTTCGAGATTCTGCTGGGGGATCCGGCCCTCTGGCCAACAGGAGAAGGAGGACCCTGGATCTCTTGGGAACGCTGTCCATCCTACATGCCAAACGCCCCACCCCCGCTCCACCCTCAAGCTAGGTGGGCACCACTCACCCTTAAGTCTGCCCCAGAAGAGAAGGTCCGCTTCCCCCAGGGAGGGGGGCTGGAGTACACCCAAATGTAGGCGCCTAGACTGGCCCAGGTGTCACGAAGGCAGAGGCTGGAGCAAAGCAGCCCCTCACAGCAGGGGAGGGGGGGTCCCTCTGGTTCTGGGACAGGCCAGCCTGGCAAGAAGGGGGGCTCTCCAACGGCTCTGGAGGGAGGGCTGGGAAGCCCCCCTCCTGCAGACGCCCAAGGAAGACCGTCCTTCCTGACGCCTCCTTCCCTTTTCCAGGGTCTCCCTAAGGGCTCCGTGGATGGAAGCTCGGCCTGCTTTGCGCTGAACGAAAAGAGAGGCCGGTTCAGGATGAGACCAGGCCCAGAAAGCCTCCAGGCGCCTTTCAAAGGGGGGAATTCTGGAATAAATTATTGCCCGAAGGAGACGGTGGTCCCAGATGCTGTGTGTGCGTTTCATAGGAGTCTCTTTTCCTGGCAAGGGAAAGGGGGCAGAGGCTGCCCCCCCTTCACCATTAAAGCATGGAGTTTGCCAGATCTGCCAGGTACGTTTATGGTGGCCTCCATGTATCTGTAGAAATTGAACCAATAAATAAATAAATACACCCACTTGCCACAGATCTGGCACACCTTGCTGGGTGCCCATCAGGCTCCTCTTATCAGCGTTTCAAGTAATGCACCCATTGAAAGCAGAACTCCGAGGCAGGCAGATTCCTCAAAGAACAGGTTTAGGGGTGGGTTCTAACTTACCTCGCTGCCGGTTTGCTTCCTCCTGCGCCGCGTGAGCACGCCTTGTGGGTGTGGGCACGCCTCGTGGGCGCGCGCGCGCTTCACGCATGCATGCGCAGTGCTGAAGAATCCGAAAAAAATTCCAAAAAAAGAAAAGCCAAAAACAAAATGGTCCAATGTGCACGGTTATCTTCCGGTACCCATCTTCCCATTTTATGTTAGGGGTCCACTTGTCTAGCCATGCAAGCCCCAGAATGATTGCTACAGACATCTTGGGGGCAACTTTGAACCAGATAAGTTCGTGGTGGCGTCCCATCTGCAAGTCTACCAATTCGGTGAGGAGAGTGGCAGGGGCCCCCCGATTAACGATCCGTCCACCTGTTGGAAGCGGATGGGGTTCGCTAGGGGCCTGGTGCTGATCCCTAGCTTCTCTACCACTGCTTTGCTGATTAGACACCTCGAGCAGCCCGTGTCTATCATGGCATCTACCTCTCCCTCCTTCCCCGTCCCTGGCACTGAGATCTTTGCCTTAATGAGGAAGGGGTGAACGGCTTCACTCACTATCAGGTCGTCTTCGCCACTGCCTCCCTCGTCCCATCGCGGGGCCGATACCTCCACGGGTGATGTCTCAGCGTCGTCAGAGGGGGGAGGGGACTCCTCCGCTTGGAGGGCCAAGTGCCCCAGCTCCGGTGGTTTTGTAGGCCTCTTCCTGGTCCCAGGGGTTGGCCTAGTCCACAGCAGCGCAATTGGGGCCGGCGCCAGGCACTCTGTGGCTCGGTGGCCAGCCTGACCACACCGATAGCATTTCACTGCCCACATTGATTCAGGGCTTGGGGCGGCGGTTTGTTTTGGGGGAACCTGGCGTCCCAAAGGCCTTCTAGCCCACCCAGGTGGGGCGTGCAACGGCGGCACGATGCCGTGGTTTGGTGGCTGGGCTGGAGTTGGCAGTCTCCACGCTCCCTGCTGCCAAGGATGTGGGCTCCCTAGGCCGGCTTGGTGGGTCGCCCGTGGCTCGGGGTGGGGGGGGGTCCCTGTAGGCTTCGCCCCAGTGTGGAGGTCCCCTGGGATCCTGCTGGCCGCGGGGTGGAAAGAGGCTTCCTAGCCCACGGCAGCGCTATTGGGGCCGGCGCCAGGCACTCTGTGGCTCGGTGGCCAGCCTGACCACACCGATAGCATTTCACTGCCCACATTGATTCAGGGCTTGGGGCGGCGGTTTGTTTTGGGGGAACCTGGCGTCCCAAAGGCCTTCTAGCCCACCCAGGTGGGGCGTGCAACGGCGGCACGATGCCGTGGTTTGGTGGCTGGGCTGGAGTTGGCAGTCTCCACGCTCCCTGCTGCCAAGGATGTGGGCTCCCTAGGCCGGCTTGGTGGGTCGCCCGTGGCTCGGGGTGAAGGGTGGTCCATGTAGGCTTCGCCCCAGTGTGGAGGTCCCCTGGGATCCCGCTGGCCGCGGTGTAGAAAGAGGCTGTGTCCCCACTCAACTGGGGCCCCAGATGCTTCCTTGGAAAGGAGAACGTGAGCTGGGCCAGGTTCCATCTAGTGGCTTCGGGTCCCGAGGGGGGATTTGTCCAACTTACGCTTAGGCGTCCGAACTGGTCGTGGAGATCCATCAGCGATTGACTGCGAGACAGCGGCTGGGATCCCTCGCCTTTGGACTGACCGGTGAGCGTGATCTTCTGTTGCCTCCACTCACGGGCCGTGGCTAAACTCGCGCCCAGGTGAGGCTCCCACGCTCGCTTGGGGGGAGGACTCAGCCCCCCAATTACTCCTTGAGAGGTCCGCTCTGTCTGAGAGAGGGGCTCAAGGTCCGGCTGTTTGCGCTGAGCCCCTGACTGGCATCCTCTTTCTGCGGTCTCTATGGCAGCTGCAAATTCTGGGGAAGGAGAGTAGCGGATTCTGATGCGTCCGATGGATTCGTCCTCTACTCGTTCCCCTGTGGCTTGCTCCATCTCCTCCAGTTTCTCCTCGATCTTCCCTGAGTTTTTGCACCGCCCGTTGCTGGGTCGGCGCTGGGGCTCAGGACCCCAAACAGTGCCCCAAGGTTCTGAATGAGTTTTTTAAGGGAGATTCGGGTTAGTGTCAGGGTTCCAAATAGCATCCAAAATTAAATCAGAGTCCGAGGCAAACTATTCCTCGAAGTTCCAATTTATTAGCAGAGCCATGTTGGCATGGCTGGGAGAAACCCGAATCTGACGCTATGAGGGTTTCTCCACCCAGTTGAAAGATCAAGCCCCTTGTCCCCACACCCACAAGTTCATCATGTTAGCCAGTCGTCTTCTGCCAACATGTCAGTTCCTCCCCTCAGCTTCCGGGCAGGTGCTGGACAAAGAATGACCTTGAGAATCTAAAGGAATTTGTTATGGCTACATGTCTACATCCCTCATGCAACAGCCCCTCCCAAATTCCCACAGCAAGAATACATTCTCAAGCTTAAAGTGTGGCAGGCCAAAGTCTCTAATAAAATATGGCTTCGGCCTGACAGTAATAATAATCCTTAATTTGATCAGTTTTGTTTTTATTGGAATGTATGGCGCCCAGATGCCACATTGTTCATGCATTGATTTGACATTTTTATAAAAAATAAAAAAATAAAAAACTTGGGGGGGGCGAGAAGTTGTGGGAGCTTCATCACTGGAAGCTTTCAAGAAGAGACTGGACTGCCATCTTTTAGAAATGGTGTAGGGTCTCCTGCTTGCGCAGGGGGTTGGATTACATGACCTCCAAGGTCCCTTGCAACTCTGTTAATCTATTATTCTGTTAAAAGAATGAAGCAAAATATTTTAACATTGGACATGTTGAATGTCACATTCTGAACAATAGATCCAGACGTTAATTGTAATGGCTGAGAGATGGGCTGTCGTAGAAGTCTCGTTCCATGAAATGTCTGGCATCTGTACCGTATTTGGCTTCGCCTAGGCGAGCTGTGTGTTGCAGGCCATAGTTGGCGATGGCAGGGGAAGAACCATTCCCAAAGACATGCACTCGCATTCTATACTCTGTGATCCGTTGGTTGTACTGTTCGTCGCTGAACCACAGGAAACATAGGTAGTTGTGATGATCTTCCCTGACAAGGAATGAGTAAAACATCTGCTGGATGTCGGCCATGACGGCTATGGCTTCCTTTCTGAAGCGGATGAGTACACCTAGCAGGCTGTTGATAAGATCAGGCCCTGTGAGAAGGACTTTGTTCAGAGAGAGGCCTTGGAACTGTGCACTGGCATCAAAGACTGCTCATATCTGACCTGCTTTTTGTGGATGGTACACTCCAAAGAATGGCAGGTACCAGCATTCTTCATCTTTTCCCAGGGTTGGGGAAACTCAGCATGCCCGTTCTGGACCATTTTGTCCATGAACTCCACTAGATGAGCTTTTATTGCAGGCTTCCTGATTCGTCTCAGACTGAAGAGGCGAGAGAGAGCTTGCTCATGGTTGTTCGGCAGGCGCTGCCTGGTTATGCGAACGGGTAATGGGGCTACGCAGCTTCCGTTAGCATCCTGTTGAAATTCCTTATCCATGAGCTGCAGAAATTCTTTGTCCTCTATTGGCAAGGCCAAGTCATTGTCTTCTCTGCTGGTCTGGAACACTGTTGCTCCTAGGACAGGGTTGTTTGTCGAAGTCGTGAAGTGTTCTTGGCATGGCTTCAAGTGAGATGCTCTCCCATTACTGAGAATGGAGGTCGTGAAGACATTAACCTGGGTTGGGGCCTGCAGCCGATCAACACAAACCGTTCCTAAGATGGCCCATCCGAGTTCTGTCTTGAGGGCAAGTGGGGAGTCTATTGGGCCTCTTACCATTTCATGGGGAGCGAAAGCGTCCGAGGCGTCCACTCCCAACAAGAGCAGGATTTCGGCTTCAGGATCTAGAGCAGGAAAGTGATTAGCCATATGCCTCAGGTGAGGTATGTTGCTTGCTACCTCTGGTGTTGCAATCTGACTGCGATTATCTGGTAAAGCGTCCCATTCTAGCAATGGCGGCAGTGGGAACTTTGCACTCCCATCTAACGATTCTATGCAGAATCCAGTTACTTTCCTCCCCGCCGTGCGCTGGAACCCAGTGCACGTTGATATCGTGAAGTGCGTTTCCTCAGTTTGGAGGTCAAAGAGGTCGAAGAAGGCTGACCTGGCTAATGATTGGTTGCTTTGTGTGTCCATACATCTTCAGGGCTTTTTCTGGGCGTCCAGCTGGGTAGACTTTAGCTAGGCAGATCTGGTGACATGAGCGAGGGGATGGTGAGTCACCGCATACTGACATGCAGTTGACACTCGTGGCTGCCTCTGGGTGTGCTTTGATGTCGTGCTGAGACTCCTTGGTCAGAGGAGGGGTAGGAGTCGGCCGTGATGTCGACTCAGAGTCTGGATGCAGGGCGCCTGGGTGCTGGTTACTTTGCACAAGGAACATTGCACCTTTGCTGTGCAAGCTTTGGCCATGTGCTCCTTAGATTCATAGCAAGGGGAACCTCAATAACTTCATCAGACCTTGGAGCTGCTGGCTGATGTGCCCCAAAAGAGGTGGGTGTGCGGTGCTGCACGTGGGAGGGGCTGAAAGGTGGGAGGCCATGTGGGAAGGAGGAGAAGGTCCTGCATTCTCACAGTGGGGGCCATGTGCAAAGAAGAGGAAGGGGGAAAGGACCCCTCCTGCTCCACCCTCAAGCTAGGTGGGCTCCACTTGCCCTTAAGCCTGTCCCAGAAGAGAAGGTCCGCTTCCCCCAGGGAGGGGGGCTGGCCTGCACCAAATGTAGGTGCCTAGCAGGGGTGGGTTCTAAAAATTTTTACTACCGGTTCTGTGGACATGGCTTATTTTGTGGGCGTGGCTTCATGGGCATGTGACTGGGTGGGTGTGGCTTCATGGGCATGTGACTGGGTGGGCGTGGCCAACTCAATGTCACTCACGTCAAGGGGTGCCTCGCCTGGCCCCTCCCCTCCCAGCCATTCCTTGTCACACCCAGCCTCAACGTATCTATATTCTGTAAAAATGTTGTTCACCTTTTTTCAACTTTATTATCTACATACTATAGATGTACTTTCATGGACCACTGAAAGGAGGAAATGGCTCACATGCTTTGCCCAAGAGTGTGATAGGCAACAGGCTTTTAAGGGGCTGCCAGAAAGAAAGGGGGGCAATGTATTTTCCAAAGCACCAGAAGGCAAAACAAGAAGCAATGGATGGAAATTGAACAGAGAGAAGCAACCTAAAACTAAGCAGAAACTTCCTGACAGTGAGAACCAATATAGGTGCAGAAATATTTCAGTCATAATTACA
>QLTV01001162.1:1022253-1041314 GCA_003457575.1 Thermophis baileyi | reverse complement strand
AGTGGAGGAGCTCATCGCTCCAATAGCCTTGTCCACTTCCTCAGGAGTCACAGGCTCAAACTCCTCCCACAAAATTGGATTAAGACCTGCCCCTGTCATCTCAGCTTGACTTGCCCAATCAGAGTCCAGGTCCATCCGAATCTGAGCGACTTTATCCGCCAAATACTGTACAAATTCCTCAGCTCTCCCCTACAAAGGTTCCTCCTTTCCCTCAATGTTAAGGAGGGAACGAGTTACCTTGAACAGGGTGGCTGGGCGAGAATCAGCCGATGCAATAAGAGCGGAAAAATGCAACCGTTTTGCCGCCCGTATCGCCCGTAATAGATAGCATATTTACTTCTTCTTCCATCTTTTCATTTGTATATAGGTCTTACCCTTCTAGTTGTTCTTATCTCTCTCTGTCCTTTTATTTTTGCACCTTTTCGTTCTGCCCATTCCTTTTCACCTTCTGTCTTTCTTCTTGATCTAGGGCTTTTTCTTCTATTTGTATTTCCTCTTGACTTTTACTTTCTATCTCCTCTCTGCTTTCTTGTTCTTCATTTGCAGTAAAATGGTGTTCAAATAATTCATGTGCTTTATCTAGTGTATCCACCCTAAATTTTTTATCTTGCCAGGTGACCAGAATTCCTTCTGGTATCATTCATCTAAAAGTCACGTTATATTTAATCAGTTGTGCCATCAAAAATTGGTATTGTCTCCTCTGCTCTCTAACTCTCCTGGGGATCTGTTTTAAAGTCACGATTTCTCTCCTTTTATACTCCAAGGATTCCTCTCTAGTTCTTTTATATATCTCATCTCTCAATGTCTTTTTAGTGAATCTTATGTGCACCTCATTTGGTAGTTTATGTCTTCTTGCATAGTTCGTATGGATTCTAAATATTTCATCAATTTCCCTTTGTACATCTTGTTTATTTTTCTGTAGTGCTCCAGCCAGCAGTTCTGTCATCATGTTGGCCAGGTCTTCCTCTTTCTCTTCCACGATATTCTGGAATCTCAAATAGTAGGCCACCTTTTCCACCTCTAAAAAAATTACTGTCTCTTCTAATTCTCTATTGGCCTGTGATAGCTTTTGGTCCATTTCCTCCATTTTTTTTCCTGTTTGCTCAGCCTTTATTTCTATTTCCTGTATCCTCTGTTCATTCTTCGCTATCATTTGCTGAAAATTCCCTATCTTTTCATCTATCTTCCGTATATCTCCCTTCATCTCCCCCATTTCATTTTTAACCTTGTCGTGGTTTTTTGACATAGCTTCCTGACTTTTGGTCATTACTTCTTGGATTGATAGTATACTTGCATACTCTGAAGGGAACATGTTTTCTCCAGACCTAGCATACTTTCTATCAATCTTTGATTGGATGGGCTTGATGTTGCTGCTGCTGCTGCTGATGAGGGTGTAGATGCAGCTTTCTTTCCTATCTTAGACATATTCGATATACTTGTCATCCCTAATATTCAGCAATAAGCTTGTCAAAGGGGGAAAGACAAAAAGGTTATATCTACACAGAGAAAAACTATTTCCCACACCCCCAGATGTACCTCCTTCAAGTCTCTGGTATTGTATCTATAAAGATATACCCACAATCTAAGATTTCCAATCACCACTGTTTAACAAAAAAAAATATTTGGTCTACAGTATTAATTGTCCTGTCAGGTCCATTAATTACTCATAGATCCCTTAAGGGTAGGTGCTTCCTTTATTCTTCTTCCTCCAGCAATCAAATTTATAATCCACATAGGTCTGTCCATGCTGCTATTGTTATATTCCTTTTGCAAATCCTTTTAACAATTAAAATATATAGTCCACCAAGGCCCCAAAACCCATCAGGTCACTGAGCTTTCCTTTCAGAGCAGTACCTAGATGAAAACACAATTTCCAAGTTCACAAAGAATACTTTCCCTTCTTCTTTCACTTTCCCACAACTCAAGCTGCTTGATGTCCTCACCAATTGTCACCAATTGTCTCTGGATATCTGAAAAATCTTTATGGAGTCTTTATGAGTCTTTATAAATCTAATCACAGTCACTTCCTCTTCTTACAATCTCTTCTGGACAGTAGATGGCACCCTTACTCTCTTTTAAATGCTCAGAAAGTTTCCCCTCAAGCGTTCCAAATCCGACGTCAATCCAAAAAGTACTAATCAGTCCATTGCATACTAATAAGTCCAATAAGTATTAATGCATATATTCCTACTAATCTTCCAATATCTAAAGTTCTTTCAAGGTAGTTGGCCCGGGCTTTCCTTTAACTCAAGCTTAGTTCCTTTATGGTCATTTCTCCCATTCTTTTCCGGATCTGTCAGTAGCTCTAAAAGCTTAGTCGCTGCTATATTCAGGGAGCAGATATCCTGCTCCACTTTTTTTTTTTTGAGTCCCACTTTTCACAACGTTTTAATCTTAAATCAGAATAGCTTCACTTGCAGAAAGTTAGAAGTTTCTCACCCAGTACAGTCACGTTGCTCTTTGATTCTTCCCTTCCTGTCTCTCACCAAGCTGTCACAGCTTCGGGTCGGCCATGTTGACCGTCTTCTCTCCTGTCAGCTCCAAGGGGTTTCCCCTAGTTCTAGTGGGAGATTGCCTTTCTCCACGCAGTCTTCGGGGCTTCCCCTCTACCTTCGTCAACCCCTCCAGGGTTAACTTTGACCATTGAAGGTCTCCAGACAGGTGAAATTGGATGGGAATAACGGAGCCCCATTTCCCCGTCCGCCTTGCTGTGATGTCACTACCGGACGTCAGCCCAATTGGTTTTTTGATACTTTACATAGCACCTCAAGTACTGTTCTGTCATTGCATTAGTACGTTCTACCACCCCATTAGTACTCAGATGAAAAGCCAAACTAAGCCCCTGGGAAGACCCAATTGATTTTACAAACTCCCTCCAGAATTTGGCCATAAACTGGATCCTCCAGTCAGATATTATTCACTTTGGGACTCCATGCAGACAGTAAATGTGCTTCAGGAACAGCTTCGCCAGTTTATGGGCTGAAGGAAGGCTGGAACAAGTAGTGAAGTGGCCTTGTTTGGAAAAAAGGTCAATCACTGTCCAGATTACGGTGTTTCCTCCACTTTCTGGGAGTTCTACAATTAAGTCCATTGCTATTTCCTCCCAGGGTTATGACGGCTTGGCCACTTGTAACAATCCGGGGGGGGGGGGTTCCCAGGTTTTTTTTTTTTTCATTGCTGCACATGTCACACAGCTTTTTACATAGCTCTCAATGTCATTTTTCATCACTGGCCACCAAAACTGCCTTCGCACCAGATGCCATGTTTTTAGAAATCCAAAATGGCCGGCTTGCTTGGCATTGTGGTTTCTTTGCAGAACTTGGATCCAGAGAGTGCTGGGGACATACAACTTTGGACCTTTCCATGCCAACCCATCTCGGTAGGTCAAGAGTTGTTGGTTGTCCCTGAACCAGGGGTCAGTTTGTAGCTCAGCTTTGAGCTTTTGAGTTAGCTCTTCTCCCGGCTCACACGATTGTCTCTGAGTTTGTTGCCTCATGGTGACTTCCACTGCTTTCTGGGAGATGGGAATGATGGCATCGACCACTTCTTCATGCTTACTCTTGTATTGGGGCATATGGGACAGGGCATCAGCTAGGAAATTCTTCCCACCGGGGATGTATTTCAGTGTGAAGTCAAACCGGTTGAAGTACTGTGCCCATCAAATTTGTTTGGGAAGTGGTTTCCAAGGGGTCTTAAGGGCCTACAGATTTTTGTGATCAGTCCATACTTCAAACGGCACTTGGCTCCCTTCTAGGAAGTACCGCCAGGTTAATAGTGTCCAATGGACCGTGAAGGCCTCTTTCTCCCACACCGCCCACCTTCGTTCAGGGTCAGTGAGTTTTCTGGAGGTGTAGGTACATGGTTGGAGGTTTCTCCTCCTTGTTATTCTGGAGGAGGACTGCCTGTACAGCTACATCAGTGGCTTCCACCTGAATGACAAATGGCTCCTTGGGGTTTGGTTTCCTTCGTGAACAGCCATTTGAGTTTCTCAAATGCCCCCTGGCACTCCACAGTCCACTCTAGCAGCTGGCTAGACTGGACTCCTTTCTTTGTCTTTAGCAGTTTGGTGATGGGCAGGGCTGTTTTGGCAAAAGAGGGGATGAACCACAGGTGGGATTCAGCAAGTTCTCACTGGTTCGCCCAAACCGTTAGTTAATTGCTTATGCAGTTAAAAATAAAGTGCCAGAGAGGTTTTTTTTTTCTTTCTCTCTCCCTTCAGTTAATAGCTCCACTTAACAGTTGCAGCTGGAATGCAGCCGATAAACGCTGAATCAAGTCAATAAACAACAGAAACTGACAGGATTAGGGATGGGATTAACCTCTTCCCTTCAGGAAGAAGGACAAGATTACAAACATTTTCATTATAAACAGTATTAAGTAATACTTCTGTGATCAGCTGATACTCCCTGGAGTTTCCCAAGACCTTTTATAGCTGCTGCAGTGTTGGCTACTTCTTGTTTCTTCCTGGGGGGAAAGATACAGGAGGGGACAATGATGCAGCTTGATCATACAGGCCATGAATTTAATGCATGTGTGGTCAAGCCAGCTGTATTGCTTCTGCTGTGAAGCATCCAATTTAGAACATAGAGAACATAGAATAATAGAGTTGGAAGGGTTAATGGCTTTTGGCAGCATGCCCATGCTTTCAATTAGCCTGAGCTTAATTGTTCTGTTAGGAAATTTCTCTTTAGTCCTAGGTTGCTTCTCTCTTTGGTTAGTTTCCATCCATTGTTTCTTGTTATGCCTTTTGGTGCTTTGGAAAATAGATTGACTCCCTCATTTTTGTAGGAGCTCCTCAAATTTCCTGACAGAACAATTAATCAGTGGAACAACTTGCCTCCAGAAGTTGTAAATGCTCCAACATTGGAAGTTTTTAAGAAGAGATTGGATAATCATTTGTCTGAAGTGGTGTAGGGTTTCCTGCCTAAGCAGGGGGTTGGACTAGAAGACTTCCAAGGTCCTTTCCAACTCTGTTATTCTATTCTATATATAGGAACAGTGCTATTTTATTGTGCTATTTATTGTGAGTTGGACTAAGGAGAAATTTCCTAAGGGTGAGACTAATCAAGTTGGCCACGCCCACCCAGTCACATGACCACCAAGCCATGCCCACCAAGCACACCCACAGAACCGGTAGTAAAAAAAATTGAATCCCACCACTGGTGAACTGCCAGTAGAAGTCTGCAAATCCCCCAAAGCTCTGCAGTTGCTTGCGGGTTCGAGGGGGTTGCCACTCCAGGATGGCTTTTACTTTTCCTGGGTCTATTTCTACCCCCTCGCACAACACTCAATAGCCTAGGTAGTCAAGGTGGGTCTTATGGAACTCACATTTGGATAGCTTGGTGTATAGGTTCGCAGTCAGGAGTTTCTTTAGTACCTGGGGGACCAGTTTGATGTGCTCCTCCATCGTTTCAGTGAAGTTGAGAATGTCGTCTACGTACACTAGGATCCCCTTATACAGGTGCTCATGCAGCACCTCGTTGACGAGTTGCATGAAGACCACAGGGGCCCCTTGGAGCCCCAATCACACTACTTTGAATTGGAAGCTGCTCAGTGGGCAGTTGAAAGCAATCTTCCATTTATCTCCCTCTCTGATTCTCACTCTGTAGTATGCCTCCCTCAGGTCTAGCTTGGTGAAGATTTTCCCCTTCGCTAGATGGGCCAGCATGTCCTTCATTAGGGGGAGAGGGTACATGTTTTCCACACACATGTCATTTATCCCCCTAAAGTCCACATATAGCCTCATTGTCCTGTCTTTTTTTCTCTTTGAATAGCATGGGAGAGGCTACCTGGGATTTTGCCTCTGGCTAGTTTTTTGTTGATGTATTCCCTCAGCTCTTTCATTTCCTTTGAGATCATGGAGTACCTCTTGGGCTTAGGGAGTTTTGTGCCTGGCAGTATCTCAATCGTGCAGTTAGTGGGGCGATGGTGCAGTAGCCCGTCACATTCTTTCTCACTGAACACCCCAGCTAGGTCTCGGTATTATTTGGGGATTAGCTGGGTCCCTGGTGGTTTCTCTGATGCAGCTTTCAGGAACTCGTTTCGTTTATGTTTCAGCTGGTGCTGGACAGCTCCTCCCTCCCAGCTGCTCTGAGGGGGGAGAGGGCCTCTTCCTAGTCTCATTTTTCTCTCTTCCCCTTCCCACCAGATCATCGGGCCCCACTTGTCTAGCCAGGACAATCCTAGAATTACTGCCTCTGTCATTTTTGGGACTGTTACAAATTGGATGATCTCCCAATGTTGGCCCATCTCTAGCCACACTGGCTCAGTGAGGTGCATCACAGAGGAGCCTCCTATCAGTGATCCATTGACCTGCTCGAACCTCATGGCTTGGGGCAGTTTCCTCACTCGGATCCCTAGTTTCAGCACCGTCGGTAGGCTGATTAGGCACCTGGTGCAGCCTGAGTCTATGAGGGCATCCACCTTTCCCTGAATTCCTGACTTTGGCACCACGATTTTTGTGGGGATGGCAAAGGGGTGGAGGGCTTCACTTACCATCGGGTCACTTCTGCCCTCATCATCGCTGTCATAGGAGGCAGGCTTCTGGTCCCTCTTGACCAGAGTTCCCTCTCTCACACTTGAAGGGGGGGAGACCTCAATGGCCTGGCGTGCCAAGCTGGACTTTTCCTGACCCTTCCGCAGTGGTTTCTTTGGTTTGGACAATGTGGCCAGGGTCGCTTTTGGCTGGAGTGTGGGTGCCAGGCACTTGGTGGCTCAATGGCCCTGCTGGCCACACCTGAAGCACTTGACAGGGGCTCGGGCCAGGGCAGGAGGAGGTTCTGCGGGTGGAGCAACAACGGGATGGCAACTGAACCGACGGCCTTCTTGTATCCACTTGGGCTTTGGTTTGGGTCCACTGTGCTTCTTGCACTGCTTAAGCTCAGGTCCATCACTATGGCCATCTAGTACCAGTCATGAATCCGCTCAGGGACTCCCTAGTAAATGCAGGCCTACAGCAACTCTAGATCCAGTCCCTCCTTAAAATAGTAGATCAGCAGCTGTTCCAGCCAGTCTCTCAGCTTGCCAGCCACCCTGTGGAATTCCTGAACATACTCTTTCGCCGGTCAGCCCCTCTGTCTTAGGTCTCAAATTTTGGCTTCATCCTGCAGGGCTTGGAATTCATCTTCGAATCTGGCTCTCAGCTCCCCATGAAGGCTTCGACATTCCCCAGTTCTGGTGTGTCCTCATCATGGAGTTTTATCATCCACTCCATGGCTTCCCCTTCCAGGTTGATGGCCACAGCGTTCACATGGGTAGGCTGGGGTGTAGCAGTATAGGTGGGCCCACACCTTGTTCAGGAAGAACACCAATTTCTCCGGATCTCTGTCAGACATGGTCTTCATTGGTGGCGGGTCTACTGGCAGTGGAGGAGGAGGGTGCCCACAGTCTGGGGAACCAGACGGGCCCTGGATAGGAAGGCCATGGCGGATACCTGTGCCATCCAGGTGGGGGCTGAGGTTGCCCCGCTGGACTTGCTACTTGTTGCTGGTGGGGGGATCTGCCTTCGGCCTGGACTCGCTGCCCCGGCTGGCTGGGGCAGCAGGCTGGCCGCTCGGGCTGCTGAGGTTGGGCTTGGGTTCCAGTGGGTTAGAAGCGGCTGAGCCGACCAAGCCACTGCCACCACAAACAACCCGGCCCGGCACATCAGTTCCACTCCTTGGATCTCCATGTGGTGGTACCTCTCCCCCAGCCACTCTACCGATGGGCTGTGAAGGGTGGTCTTACATTCCCTGTGCTCATCCCATTCGGTGGTTCTCTTTGCTTTACATCTTGGGACGAGAGCGGCTGGTGATCAAGGGGACTTCAGGGGAAACTCCACTTCAGCAGCCTTTGGCACACGTTTGTGCTTGGCCTCCCCCTCTGCTCAGTAGATGTCCTCAGTGGCTAGGGCATCCTCCCGCATCACTGGCCTCTCGGTTCTCTCCACATGGACCTTCGGCCTGGCCACCAGTGGGAGGGCTGCTTTGCTGGAGTGGCTTGCCTGCTGTGCAGCCCTGGCTGGGACAATGCTAGGGTTAGCTGCCAGTTCACCCATCTTCTCCATCTCTGATGTTCCCTGAGTCTTTTCTGTCCCTCTGGTGTTGTCGGATTGGTGGCCGGGGCTCAAGACCCAGGGGTAGGTTTATGAGAATTGGTTTAATGTCAAGGCTCCTTC
This sequence comes from Thermophis baileyi, assembly GCA_003457575.1. Lineage (NCBI taxonomy): Eukaryota > Metazoa > Chordata > Lepidosauria > Squamata > Dipsadidae > Thermophis > Thermophis baileyi. The sequence goes on along the minus strand of QLTV01001162.1, from coordinate 1,033,159 downwards.
CCCAAACTTTTCTGTTTCCAGTAGAGATGACCTTGGTTCTCATGGAGAAGCTCTCTGTTGTGTCTAGTAATGCATTCCAATCTCCTTCCCCCCTTCCTCCTCTGTGAGGCAACTGAGGAAGAAAAAGATGGCTGCTGCCAGGTTCAATTTGAAGTTCACACTCTACTTCAAACATGCATTAATGGCATGCCTTTGTGCACTGTCTCAAGCTGAATGACTGTAACTAGTAATTATCCAAGTCTTTTTTTTTTAATTTTCAAAAAACCTTTATTAAAATTTAAAATGTACAAATACTTCTGTGATGAAAATACGTCCATAAAAATTGAACAATTCAACATCGTTATGACAGTACACAAATCTTACCTCTATTCTTATATTCTCAGATATTCCTATTTGATCAAATATATGTAAATATATTTATTTTGATGTATATCTTTCCTATTTTTATTTTCTATCCATTGATACCAGTTTTCCCAAGTTGAGTAATATTCCGAATCTTCCTTATTATTTAATTCTATAGTAAGTTTGTCCATTTCTGAACATTCAAAAATTTTCTGGATTATTACATCCTCTGTCGGTATAGTGGACATTTTCCAAGCTTGTGCGAGTACAATTCTCGCTGCTGTAGTAATATAGATAATCAAATATTTAATCTTTTTTAGGATATTTTCCTTTAATGATCCCCAGAAGAAACAATTCAGGCTTCAATTCTATTTTGCATTGCGTAATTTCATTTAGCCATTTTTGTATTTTAATCCAATATTTTTAAATTTCTGGACAGAGCCACCATTACATGAAAGAAGGTACTTTGTGCTTTTTTACATTTCCAGCAATTAGAGTTTAAATTGGGATACATTTTTGCAAGTCTTACTGGGGCTAAGTGCCACCGATAGAACATTTTATATCGATTTTCTTTGTATGCAGCAGATTTTGTTAAAGTGTAATTTTCCTTCCAAGTTTTTTCCCAATCTTCTAATTCACTATTATGTCCCACATTTTTAGCCTATGCCCGTGATGGCAAACCTATGTCAGCTCCAGTGTGCATGCGCGCGCTGGCTAGCTGATTTTCGACCTTGGGGAAGGCCGTTTTCGCCCTCCCCAGGCTTCAGGGAAGCCTCCTGAAACCTCCAGAGGGTGAAAAACGGCCCAATGGGGGGGGCGCATGCATGGGGATGTGCACATGCGCAGTGCGGCGTGTGTGTGTGGGGTTGTGTGCCGACACACTAGCGTGCACGTGCGCTCCCATTTTTGGCACGCAAGAAGAAAAAGGTTCGCCATCACTGGCCTATGCTATCATTGGCCCCTTTACAATTTCCTCTTCCAAATCAAAGTTTAACAAGAACTTATATATTTTAGATAATAATTTCTCTTCCAGACCTATTAATAATTTATCTAATTGTGTTGGATTCGGTTCAAATCCAAATTCCTCTAAATCTTTTTTGTATCTCGATTGTAGCTGAAGATACGGCCTCTGGCAATATGAATGTTTTGTATTTCTTGCGTTCCATATGAATGCATGCCACCCCATCTGGAGATCGTGTCCTTCTAATGTTAAAATTCTCTTATTTTTCAAGTTTATCCATTCCCTGACCCACACCAAACTTGCTGCTTTGTAATAATTCTCCCACACAGGGAGTCCAAGGCCACCTACTATCCTGTAGTGAAGTTAGTTTTATCCTCGCCTTTTTTCCTGCCCACACAACTTCATAGTCTTCTTATTTAATTCTTTAAAAAAATTATTGTCTAATTTTATGGGAATCGTTTGAAATAAATAGAGCAATTTTGGCAAAATGTTCATTTTAATTGTTGCGGTTTTCCCTAATAATGACAGTTGTAACGTCCCCCATCTTTCTAAGTCTTTCCCTATTTGTTGTATTAATTTCATTTTTAATTTTAATTTTTTAATGCTGAGCATCTTGCTCTTAGCCACACACCTAAATATTTCACTTTTTTCACAATTTGAAGCCCCATTCTTTTCTCGAATTCTACCTTTTGTTTCTCTGATAAGTTCTTGACTGACATTTTCATTTTCCCTTTGTTAATTTTGAGGCCTGTGACCTCCCCATATTTCTCTATCTCTTGCAATAATAACGGTCCAGTTTCCAATGGGTCCTCTATGACAAATACCATATCATCAGTGAATGCCTGGACTTTGTATTCTTCTTGTTTGATTTTAGTTCCTTTTATTTCCACATTTAGTCTAATTCTTCGTAATAATATTTCTAGATTCAGAATGAAGAGCAGAAGTCACAGTGGACAACCCTGCCTAACTCCTTTCATTATCTTGAATAAATTTGTGGTCTCCCCATTTATTATTACCCTTGCCTTTTGCATAGAATAAATCGACTCAATCATCTTTTCAAATTTGTCTCCGAATTTCATGACTTTGATTTGTTGGACCATAAATTCCCAATTCACATTATCGAAGGCTTTTTCAGCATCCAGAAAGATAAGGGCTACTTGTCTCTCTGGATGCACCTCATAATATTCCAATATATTAATTATTATTCTAGTATTATTTCTAATTTGTCTCATAGGAAGAAATCCATTTTGGTCTGTATGTATCTTCTCATTTAGTATTTTTTTTTAACCGTTCCGCCATAATGTTCATAAATATTTTATAATCCGAATTTAACAATGAGATTGGTCTATAATTCTTAGTTTGTTTTTTGTCAGTACCTTCTTTAGGGATCAGGGTGATATACGCCTCTTTCCATGATTCTGGTACCTTTGCTTCCCTTAAGACTTCATTGCATATTTCCAATAATAATAATTCCACCGATTCTCCTAAATGTTTATAAATTTTCCCTGGCAACCCATCTAGTCCTGGGATCTTATTACTTTTTTGTTTCCTAATTGCTTCTTTAAGTTCGAATAATGTTATTTCCTTATTTAGTACTTCCCTTTCTTCTTCTCTCAATGAGAGCGCAGTTTCATCCTTCAAATAATCACTTATTTTCTTCTGTGCTATCTCTTCCTGTCTATAAAGCTGTTGTGACCCAGCGCGGCAAACCCCCAGAAAGCGTCTCTCAATGAGAGCGCAGTTTCATCCTTCAAATAATCACTTATTTTCTTCTGTGCTATCTCTTCCTGTCTATAAAGCTGTTGTGACCCAGCGCGGCAAACCCCCAGAAAGCGACACACACACACTGTTGTTTCAAAAAAAAAGGCTTTAATACTAATATCTTCTTAGTATTAAAGTGAATACTAATTCTTTGCCAAATCTTTTTCCTCTTTCCTTTTTTAATTGATAGGCCAACCACCTCCCCATTTTATTGGCATGTTCAAAATAATTTTGTTTTGCAAATTTTAAATTCCTTGCCAATTCTTTTTGATCCAAAATATTTAATTTATGTTTAACTAGGGCCATTTTATTTTTAGTTTGTTCATCCCCAGGATCTATTTGTAATTGATTTTCTAACAATATATTATGATCTCTCCATTTATCTTTATTTCTTTTTGCAATATATGCTATTGTGATCCCCTTAAATAAGCCTTTGTGGTGTCCCAGAGGTTTTGTGTTGAAGTGTGGTGTTTCTTGTTATCTCTAAAAAATAATTCCAATTCTTTTAAAATCTTTTGAATATATTCCTTTTCTTTTAAAATTTGTGGATTCAATGTCCATCTACCTTTCTTCCTTTTTTGTCCTTTCCATATTATTTTGAGAGGGTTATGGTCAGCCCAAGTATTTGGCATAATCTCTACTGTTTCAATCTCTTCAACTAAATCTCCATTTATCCAAGCCATATCAATTCTAGACCAGGACCTGTGAGGATTAGAGTAGAAGGTAAATTTTGTTTCTTCTGGGTTTCGGACTCTCCATATATCTAATAAGTTTAATTCTTCTGCCATTTCAAAAAAAACTTTTGGTAAGGTATTCCTTTTTATTTTTGTTTTTTGGTCGTTTGCATAATCCTTTTTAATGTCCACTATTGCATTGTAATCACCAATCAAACAAACATTTTCATTTCCTATTTTTATTATCTTATCATACACATTTTTATAGAAGTCCCTTTGATTCTTATTGGGTGCATATATAACAACTAACAAAATATTTTTTGACCCATCCGTATTTCAATTATTAACATTCTTCCTCTTGTGTCTGTATATATATGTTTAGCTGTTATCCCCTCCTTGATTTATACCGCCACTCCTCCTTTTTCTTCTTCTGCTAATGTTGAATAAAGTTTCCCTAATTTATTGTATTGTAAATATTTTTCATCTTGTTTTTTAATGTGTACCTCCTGAAGGCACACAATATCTACTTTTTGTTTAACTAATTTTGAAAATATCTGTCTTCTTTTGGATGGTGAGTTTAAGCCATTCACGTTTATTAATTTCAGTTCCTCTTCCATTCTTAATTTTGTACCACTTGTTGCCTTCTTTGAGTCCTTGTTCTTACCCTCTCTTCTTCTCCTCTTTACTTCTGTCCCCTTGGTCTTTCTCTTGAGTCTCCTGTCATTGTTCATCTTGGTTGGCCGATTCCTCCCTGCTACTATATTCTTCCTCTAAGCCTACTAACTGGTCATAGAGTTCTTGTGCTTTCCCCATGCTGTCAATTTTAATCTTTTTGTTAGTCTCCTGGAATTCCTCCAGGTTAATCCATTGGAACCGTATATTTCTTTTATTTAATTGGGTCGCTAAGGAGCAATAATCCTTCCGTTGTTCACGTACCCTCCTAGGGATTTGTTTTAAGGTAATAATTTCTTTCCCTTTATACATCATCGGTTCCTCCCTTGTAATCCTGTATATAATGTCTCTTACTCTCTTATGGGCAAATCTAATATGAACTTCCCTAGGGAGATTGTGGCATCTTGCATAACTTGTATAAACCCTATACACGTCGTCCAATTCATTTATGATCTCTTGCTTTTCCCTTTGAAGGGCTTTTGCAATTAACTCTGCCATCAACATCCTTAGATCTTCTTCCTTTGCCTCTGTGACATTCTGAAACCTCAAAAAGAAGGAGGCCTGGTCCATCTCTAAATGCACCAGAGACTCTTCTAACTCCTTATTCAGTCCAATCATTTTCCGATCTACCATTTGTAGTTTCTTCTCAATCTGCTCTGTTCTATCTTCAATAGTTTTTATTCTTTCCTCATTTTTCTGGATCGCTTCTTGGATTAAGCTCATTTTATCATCCAATTTGTGTATCTCCGTCTTCATCTCTCCCATTTCTAACTTTAATTCTGATTTCATTTCTCTATGGTTTTTTGTCATATCTTCCTGGAGTTTTGCCATCGCTTCTTGTATTGTCAGTAATGTACTGTAGATTGCATCAACTGCATGTCTGGCATGGCGCTCTGTTTTTCAGTGGTAAGCATTCCTTCAATTGATCTTTGATTCAATGGGGATGCAGTCGCTGTTGAGATTGATGATGTGACCTTCTTTCCCATTTTCAGAGTTGTAATGGTTGTCATCTCTCTTATAATTTTATGTTGCTCACCTAGAATTTTATATATATTCTCCCAAATTACCATCCAAATTTGTTGATCTAGTTTGTATTATATATATTATATATTCCTATGTATTAAATTACTTTTCTTCTAGTATATATAATTCTGTCTCTATAAATAAGTATTAATAACTATTATTAAATATCCATAAATAGTACTAGTAATCGGTAATAACTACAATAAATATTAGGTATTAAATACAATAAGTACAATAAATAGGGTAAATACAGGGTTATTCAAAAAGAATGAACCAATTTCATGATGCAATATTTTATTAAGGAAAAGTAATACAAAACTCCAGCCAAGTCACAAGTATTCTGCTCACAATCAACTTTTATTTCCTGTCTTACAAGTGTTCAATGTGGCCACCACCTGCAGCATGGGCAACATCAATGCGATAAGAGAATTCCTCCCGTGGACTTCCACGGACTCCTCTCAAACGCAGCACGGATTCTCGCCACTTGTTCCTCCGAAACTCATGGTTGTCCTGGACTTCTTCCTTTACACAGACACCCACTCTCTTGAAACTGTCGAAACCACCTTCAAATGTTCTTAGGAGAGGGCGGGTTAATGTCAAATCACCTTTGAAAAGCATGCTGCACCTTGACAACCAAATTTGTTTTCGCGAACTCAAGAACACAGAATGCCTTTTCCTGAGGACTCGCCATTCCGAGGGTAAACAAACAACTGAACGTTGCCGGAAGAACAACGCAACTACATTGCCCCTGTGGCAGCCATTCAAAACTTAGATAACTCCTCTTTCAAATGGTCACTGACTCATTACATGACGATGCTTGAGAACTGAAGCAATGCATCATGAAATCGGTTCATTCCTTTTGAATAACCCTGTACAATAAATATTCACTACAACTCTATCTTGTCTATTTACTACGTTTCTTAAATAAATATAATCTTTATCAGGGTGGTTCAATATATATATATATTCTATAATATAAGTAGCCAGCTCTAAGAATACCAAGAAATATCAGGAGGATATAAATATAGGGAATTATAAAAATGTAAAAATATAAAAAGATGTATATATAAATATTATTAGTCCCTTTCTTCTCACTGTTACATCAGCTTCCGTCTCGCAATGGCAGTCTTTCTCTATCTGCACAGTTACTCTCTTGCCATCTTTCTTTCCCGACTGTCAATCTTTCATTTCTCCGTTGCAGCTCAAATCTCTAAGTTCCGAGACCCAATTCCATGTTTAATCTCAGAGGGCGAAGTATCACTTCTTTTGCCCTTTAACTGTCTATTGTTCTCTTCTACTCACTGTTCTGCTCCCAAAGTAAAAATGCCACCAAAGTTCCAGGATAGTCCTTCTCTGTTTGGAGACTCACTCTGTTTCCTTAAAAACTCTCCTGGCCGCTTCTTCGCCGGTCTTCCAAACTCAACTAAATCCACTGCTCGCGTTACCGCTGTTGTACTGTCTTCACCCCTCGCTTCCTTCTTCTTTGGTCAGCACACCACGCCTCCGGGTCTGCCATTAAGGCAGGCTTCTTCCACATCGGGTTGAAGGCTCTCTTCCTCACACAGTGGGAAACCACACCTTTCCACACTGCCTCTGAGATTTCCTCCTTCTTTTGTTTATCCCTCCAGGACAAAAACTTCGCCTCCCACGGCCCCCGAATGCCAGAAATCCTCTGTACCACATGACACGACGTCACCACCGGAAGTCTTAATTATCCAAGTCTTATGGATGTACAGAGCTGTCATCGCTGGAGTGTTCTGCTCCTATAAAATGAAAATATCTGCCTTCACTTTATTTTATCAAACAGCACCTAGAATTTAAGTCTAATGACAAGGAATTACAGTATCTCATAGGCAACAAGCTTTTACAAAGTAAAGTCTTTTGAGGGGTTTGGGGGATAGAGCAGAAATTCACAATGTAAATGAGGAGAGTGATGGAGTTGTAATGTATGTGACTAGAAAGAAGAAATACCATCTTATTTGAAGTGGTTGTAAAATAATAATAGGCAGACTAGAACTATAATGCTATTGATGTATATGCAAAGAACCTCAGCAGGTTGTAGTACTTAACTGATTCCGGGTGATTTGAGAAACTAATTAAATTTGATCCTATTGAGATGTAGATGGAGGATTACTAGGAACTCCAAGGTTGATGGCTAGATGGAGAAGTTGAAATAAATTATACATGGATGGAATCATAAGGGTTCAAGGTTGACTCTGTCTTTCCTACCTATGAAAACTCTTAGGGGATCATAAAGAGCAGCAGGAAAGGGCACCTTCAGTGTGGGGCATATGGCACTAGGATGCCAAAACGCATCTCTTTTCTTGCCCACCCCACTAAGTTCCCTCTACCCCGGTGTTTATTTTGTAGTTACCTATGTTCATTATGGCACCCATTGATGAACCTGAAAGGTTTATCTTCTCTATTTGGCTATTAAGCTTGTAACAAACTCTCAAAATGTCAGATGACCCCCCATTAGTCCAAAAGATTGGGATCTCTGTTATATATCATGGCTGTGCCACATTTGGGGGGAAGATGGGTGTCAAGGTATGCATACATATGCTGTGAAATGTGTTACAAGACAAATGTGGGTATAGCAAAAGGAAAAGTGGGTGCAGAAATTTGGTTCATCCACAGTAATCTCTTAAATTTTCTTTCCAACTATCCTCTTCTATGTTAACCAATCTTAAAAGTGCAAATTAAATGAATTACAGTAATGTTTCCCAAAGTGTGGTCTAAGGACTGTGAATTCCCCAAAACCCTCTTACAAAATCAAGCCAGACTATGTAAAGTTAAAAAAAAATTAAAATTGTGAGAAGCAGCAGCAAACAAACAATTGGCCCCCACATGGACCTTTCCAAGCAGCAGATTGGAGAGCTTGCTACAGGTAATGACCACTTGACATCAGGAGCATGAAATGGCATGGAACAGCATAGCAGGCTGGTGGTGAAGACTGGTGTGGTCAGAGATTAACTATTTTTGGTGCAGCTGACTGTTTGGCCAGCCCTTGAAGATATGGTAGTGAGGCAAAACTTGAATGGACCACTGCTTATTTTCCATCCTCCATTTCATGGTCCACTCCAGGAATAGGATGGCAGTGGGCTGGGCTGGGTGACTGTGGTGAAGTGACCATGGCAATAGCCCTGACAGTAGGAGTCCTGGCTGACTGGAGAACTCAGATGTCCAGGTGGATGATAGGAGCAGGAGTAGACAGTGATGCTATAGGAGATCCAACCTGCATCATGTGACTGCCAACTAGTCCATCTTGGGGACTTCTTCTCTCTTTTGGAGATTCAGGACTTGGATGGCTTGTTTTGATATGATTGTGGTAACTGGCAAGCTGAAGGAACATCTGGACTGGCAACAATATTGTGGGTTTTGAACTGTGCTGTTGGAGTGAAGCCAATTAAATGAAATGTGTCAACATTTGGAAGCTCTACAGAACTCAGTAAACCAATATTTTCCAGATAAGCAAAATCATGCATAGGTAAAAATACATTGAAAGTGCAAGAGACCACTAGGTGTAAATGCAACCAAATACAAACAGTTCATTGATTTATTTATTTTTCAGATTCCACATTGCAACCAACCTTTGAGAAATTACCACTTGTTGAGTTTTGGTGTAGTATCAAAGAAGAATATCCATAATTATGTGAAACAGCTATCAAAATATGTCTCCGTTTTCCAAATATATAGTATATTTACATGAAACCAATTTTTTTTCATATACTTCAACTAAATCATTGCAATAGATTTAATGCAGAAACATGACAATTCTTCTTCTGTTAAGTCAGATATTGAAGAAATTTGCAAAAAATTAAAACAATGTGACTCTTCTCATTAACTTTTTTATTTGTTAAAAATATAGTTTTTTCATGAATTTTTATTGATGTTAATATTTAATGAGTTTAATATTGTTACTTTGCAAGATTCAATAAATAAATATTTTACAAATGCATCAAGTTCAATTTTTAATTTAGTAAATATTGGTAATTATAATCCATAGAAACAAAAGCTCTTTTGGGTCCTCCATAATTTCCAAAAATAGGAAAGGGTCCTGAGAAGAAAAAAGTTGAAGAAAAACCAATTTACAGAAAATTGGTAGCAGTTGAGCAGGGAAATTGAGTTAGTACTCCTGGGCAAATTGGCTTTAATGGAATTTGAACTAGTGTCTTGAGTGTGTTATTCAATTCAAGATAAGAGAATGAAAAACAATTTGAGTTGAATCTCTGAATTTTTATGTTTTAAAAAATTGTTCATTGTCTATAAGAAGGAAGCTTCCATCTTGAGGAAGAGAATAAAAATAATAGGGGTGGTAGATCTTTTGAGAAAATTATCCTTATTGTCCTTCAGCTGATTATTTTCCAGGTTTAATTTTTTGAACTATTCCACCCTGCATCTCAGAGATAGGAATGAGGAAAGGATAGAACAGCAGATTAAAGATTTTCCAACATAAAGCCTAAGATATTCAGTAGAAAGCGTCCTACTCCAATTTAAAGATATAAATGTTCAAAAATTAAGTACTGTCTTCATTGCTTACTTTTCTGGGGCATCATGTTTGAGAAGACACTGAAGAATGGCCACTGCCTTTGGCCTTAAAGGTACTTTTCTGTGTCTGATCAGTGGGTTTCCCAAGAAAATTGATATAGCTGGTTGGCAAGCTTCACTTGTCCTGGGTGTCAGGCCGAAGCCATGTTTTATTAGAGACTTTGGCCTGCCATACTTTACGCTTGAGAATTTTAGATGCTATTTGGAACCCTGACACTGGGATTTAACAGATTAACAGAGTTGGAAGGGACCTTGTAGGTCATCTAGTCCACCCCCCTGCTCAAGCAGGAGACCCTACACCATTTCTGACAAAAGAAACTCTTCTTGAAAGTCTCTAGTGATGAGGTTCCCACAACCTCTGAGGGCAAGCTGTTCCATTGGTTGATTGTTCTCACTGTCAGAAAGTTCCTCCTTGTTTCTAGGTTGAATCTCTCCTTGATCAATTTCAATCCATTATTCCTTGTCTGTCCTTCGGGTGCTTTGGAGAATAGCTTGACTCCCCCCTCTTTGTGGCAGCCCCTCAAATATTGGAACACTGCTATCGTGTCTCCCCGGTCCTTCTCTTCGCTAGACTATCCATGCCCAGTTCCTGCAACCGCTCTTCATATGTTTTAGTCTCCAGTCCCCTGATCATCCTGGTTGCTCTCTGCACTTTTTCTAGAGTCTCAATATCATTTTTATAGTGTGGTGACCAAAACTGGATGCAATACTCCAGGTGTGTTCTAACTAAGGCTTTATAGAGTACTTTATTAGTACTTCCCTTGATCTAGATTGTATCCCTCTGTTAATACAATTTAGGATTGCATTGGCTTTTTTTGCTGCTTCTGCACACTGCTGGCTAATATTTAGCTGGTTGTCCACTAAGACTCCAAGATCCCTCTCACAGTCACTGCTATTAAGCCTGGTTTCACCCAGTTTATCTTGT
>QLTV01001162.1:996174-1007208 GCA_003457575.1 Thermophis baileyi | reverse complement strand
TTGCTTTCTTGCTTTCTGTAAGGAACGCCTCTCCGTCTAACTTAAGAAAGCGAGAACTTCTGAGCCAATGTAGTTCAAAAGGATCTTTTATTAAGCAGAAGTGAAAGCAGTCCATTCAAAGCAACGTCTTTAGGCAACGNTTTTACTCTCTCTCTCTCTGTAAGGAACGCCTCTCCGTCTAACTTAAGAAAGCGAGAACTTCTGAGCCCATGTAGTTCAAAAGGATCTTTTATTAAGCAGACGTGAAAGCATTCCATTCAAAGCAACGTCTGAATACCCTTAGGCAAAGCAGGTAGAGTTAAAGCAGTAGAGACCCCTCCCATTAGCCAGAATGCAGATTCTAGCCAATACACAAGTGTGAAAATGTTTTCTTTATCAACTGCTCTGGGAACCGGATAAACATACATTTCTCTGACCATCTTCTGTTATCCATTGAAGTGAAACATCCCACATTGCCCCTCATAAACCTTCTCCAAAAGTGAAGAGATCTCAGGATGTTTGGCGCCTGGGCATGGATTGTAAATCGTCCATTGACACAGGCAATGCTAATAAATCAAACCCAAGGCCCCCCCTTCTCTCAACTGAATGGCACGATCACTCTTTGGGATCTGACACACACAGTAGTTTTAAGTATTTCTAGTACACAAGAAGAACAGGCACTGAAATGAGCAGATCATTTCAGCATGGATTCAAGCAAGAATCTTCAGTTTTGGGGAAGGTTGTTGACACTATAGTGGAAGATCAACCTAGATGAAATAGATTACATGAACCAGTTTTAGTCTGAGTTCAGGACTGGGTTTGGGACAGAGACAGTATTGAGTACTCTCTCTGAAGATCTCTTTCAGGCCTGGATTAAATGAGTGTGCCTCTTCTGGTCATTTTAGATCTCTCAGTGGTATTTGATACCACTGATGATGGTACCTTGCTGGATGTCCTTATGACTACTCTTCAGGTCAAGAAACAGAGATCAGAGAGATCCCAAGAATGTTACTTTATTGTTGTGAGCTGTAATAACAGAATTGTGAAAGTCCCTTCAAGTTTATTTAAGTCATACCTTTATTAAAATCAAGGTTGAGTTAGACCACTCAATACCATTTTTATCTCTGGATGGGCAAGCACTACCTCTGAAGGAGCAGGTTCAGTATTTAGTGACCTTCTAGACTTGAAGCTCTTGTTAGTGCATTGCAGGTTTGCTGGAATGATCTCCTTGTAGAGATCAGGCTGGCTCCTTCTTGACAGCATTCAGAAAGATCTAAAAGGAGTACTGTTCCAGAAGTCATTCTAACCACCTGAGTCATACTTTTATTTTTAGCTGTTTTATTTTTGAGTGGTTATTTTATTGTTATTTGGTTTTTATGACCACCATGGATATTTTAAATTCTTTTTCTGTATATCTTATTAACCATCAAGAGTTATTTGATTAAGGTGGGGTACAAATTAAGCGTGTAGATAGACAAATAAATAAATATTTGTGCCAGCAAGTGTTCAAAACAACATTCATTAATTTACATTACTTCAAAACAAAATGTTTTCTTTAATTTACATATAATCCATTGCAATCAAAATGATAAAGCATTACACCTGAGCAAACATTGTAACGAATCAGATACAACTTCAGATAAATGTTGACTTCTAGAAACTCATTTGAGTCTCATCTATTTTTATTATTATCTTTGAGAACCAAAAGTAAGCAACATAGGTTGGTACATACTGGTATCTGTGGTGGGGTTGGCATGATAAGATGTTTTTTAAAAGTCAAGATGGCAGTCCTAGCAGTACAATATAACTGAAACCACACCACTTTTATACATATGTGATCAAATGCATGTACAAAGGGGCAGGTCTTCAATTACCTTGCTGTGATTCCCCATCTTGTCTTTTCTGACCTTGTCTGTGAATATTGTTGCTGATAGATCCATTGATCTGGTGAGTGCAAATTAAGTTAACTTGTTGAAATTTCCTACCTAATAAAATTCTACAGTATCCTGAATCATGTAGCAGAATTGTAAGGCTCAGAGAGACTGTCCATCAAAAAGGCCTGCTTAGCACAGAAAAACATGTAGTCAGCTGCTTCTAATTTAGGATTTGACAAGATTAGGTCCTCTTCACTTACATGTCACAAGGCAGCCCTTTATTAGATGAATGTTTGGCTTATCTAACACATATTTTGAGTGTTCAACTTTCAGAATTTTAATGGATGCTGGTTAAGATATGCTGCATTCAATAGTGTTCTTATCCATAAATCCATCCATACTGTTGAAAATTAACTAAAAGTTGTGATTCCCATTCCCTAGATGCTCTTCTAGGAGAGGGAGAGAGAGAGGGAGGGAGGGAGATGGAGGGAGAGGGGGACAGAGAGAGAGAGAGAGAGAGAGAGAATGAGAGAGAGTGAGAGAGAGAGGGGGGAATGGAATGGAANGCCTCTTACCTTTTTATTCTAGTTCTACAGAGGAATACTTTATCTCTGTACCTTCACACTATTCTACAACATTCACTACAATTTTTTTGTTGACTGACAAATGAAAATATTTAATGCAGATTTAGTGAATGCTTGTCTCTTGTAGTTTCCAAAGCTTGTATGTTTGTTTTACTGGCAACAGTAGCATTTGACTCATATTTCCACAAGGCTATAATATACAATCTATGTAGTGCTTTTTGATACTATTTCCAGCTCAGCTGGAATTCTACTACAGCAAAATCTGTAAGTACTTTCTAGGAAATCTGGAATAAATTCATAGAAAACTACAAATCTGTTTTCCCCCAACTTTTAATTTGGAATACAATAATTCTTCATTAATTATATGTCAGGGAGTGGAAAATAGAACATAGAATGTAAAATAACAAAATTGGAAGGTATTAAATCAGTGGTCAGGGCTGACAGGAATGGAGGCAGACTCAGAAGTAACAGCAAACAGCAAACCTTTATTTCAGCACCATAGAGCAGAACAGAGAACAGGCGGCTTGACAGCTCCTTTTATACTGGAGCTGTCAAACTCTGAGCCAATGACAGGGCTTTAATTTCCCGCTCGCCAGCTGCTTGCATCAGAGCCAATCAGGCTCAACTAGCAGCCGGCGCGGTCGTAACTGTGAGGACTTAACACCCTTCACCCCCCGGATGGTGCATGCATAGTCAGCAAGGTACGCGGGCGGCCGTCGACTCCACCCAAAGTGCCTCTGCTGAGGGCTGGCACCCAAAGAAGGACAAGGAGCCGGAGTGCTGCTCAGCGGAACTGCCAGAGACTCAGACGGTGCCATAATAGGAGGCCTGTGCAGCACTGGAGAGGCCCCGACTTCAGGTGAGGCAGGCGGCGGGAGCTCGACATTGTAAGGAGGACGAACGGTCTCAGGCTTAGCGGGACAGGCTGGGGTGGGGCGATGTTCGGCTGGATGGGGTGCATCGTCGCAGGGGACTCGCCGGCGAAGTTGGTTTATGTGGCACCTCCACAGTCTTCCATCGTCCAGGCGCACCCTATAAGAGCATGGGCCCGTTAGTTGGTCCACATGCCCTGAAATCCATTTTAAACCAGTTCCAAAATTCAGGGCAAAGATGGGATCTCCTGGGCTGAACTCTCTACTGCGGGTCGTGGTGCGGAGTTGTTGTCCCATGGCATAGCCGGGGTGTAGACGGTCGAGCTGGGTTCTGAGGCGGCAACCCATGAGCAATTCGGCCAGGCTCATGCCAGTGGCTTGACACAGGGTGGTATGTTGTGCCAGGAGATAGGTGCTGATACTCGCGTGCCAATTTAAATGCCCCAGGTGGCCCAAAGCCTCTTTAGCCGACCGAACGGCTCGTTCAACCAAGCCATTGGCAGCCGGGTGTGCCGGTGCCGTGGTGGCATGGCGAACCCCTAGCTTTGCCAAAAAGACCTGGAAGGTAGCAGAAGTGAACTGTGGGCCATTGTCTGTTACTAGGGTGTCAGGCAGGCCATGAGTGGCAAACAGGGTTTCCAGGATCTTAATGATGACCTCGGAAGAAGTGGTGGACATGTGTGCCAGCTCAACCCACTTTGAATAGGCATCCACGAGCACCAGAAACATCTGGCCGTGGAATGGGCCAGCCAAATCGAGGAGCCTTGACCAGGGGGATCTAGGGGCTTCCCAATCAAGAATGGGGGCCGCCGATGGGGCCGGCCTAGACTGCTGGCAAATTTGACATTTTGCTACCCAGGCCTCAATCTGTTGGTCCATTTTCGGCCACCAGGCATAGCTGCGCCCTAGGGACTTCATGCACACTATGCCGGGGTGGGCCGTGTGTAAGCAGTGGAGTATGGAGTCCCTGAGTCCTGGTGGCACTACAACCCTATGGCCCCACAGTAGGCATTCCTTCATGACCGTCAACTCATGTTGTCAGTTAAAATAGGGCTGAAACTCCGGGGCTGGGGGCACCGGGGGCCAGCACCTGTGCACCCAGTCTAAGACCTGAGAGATTAGGGGGTCTGTGCCAGATTGAGAAGCAATGTGGGCAGCAGTAACTGGGCCTTGGAGGTCATCTACAAGTAAGAAAGCAGATGCTGAAACAGGGTCCTCGAGGGGGAGGGGCAAGGGACAGCGGCTAAGGGCATCTGCATGGCCCAGCTTCCGGCCAGGGTGGTAGTGCAGCTGGTAAGAGTATGAGGCGCGAAACTCAAGCCACCAGGACATGTGGGGCGAGAGGATATGAGGGCTCTGTCTGTCATTGGCAATTAACCCCAGGAGAGGTTGGTGGTCAGTGACCAAGTGAAAGAACCTACCATAAAGGTAGTTGTGGAATTTACGGATGCCAGCGACACAAGCAAGGGCCTCTCTATCCAGCTGGCTATAATTACGTTCAGCCATGGAGAGAGTGCGAGAGTAGTAAGCCAGCTGGGCCTCAGAGCCATTGGGCAAGACATGACTCAGGACAGCGCCCACCCCATATGGGGATGCATCACAGGCTAACACTAAGGGAAGGCTGTCGCTGTATTGAACTAAGACAGCCTTGGAAGTGAGCAGATCCTTAACAGCCTGGAAAGCCCTAGCCTCGGAAGGCCCCCAATGCCAGGTAGTCTTAGCATCTAGGAGGCGGTGCAGGGGCTCTGCCACAGAAGCTTTATGTGGGAGGAAAACAGAATAGAAATTAAGCAACCCCAGAAAAGCCTGGAGTTGGGCCCTAGAGGAAGGGCGAGGAGCCAACTGAATGGCCTCAATCTTGGAGGGGGTTGGGTGGATACCCTCAGCATCAACAAGGAACCCCAAGAACTCCACCTTGGGGACCCCAATGCAACATTTGTCCTTCCGCAGCCTAAGGCCAGCCATCAGGAAACGGAGGAGGGCAGCCCTCAATTTGCATACAAGGTCAGAGTGGCTGGAGGCGGAGATTAGGACATCATCAAAGTAGGGAACCACCCCCTGCAATCCTTGGAGCAGCCGTTCCATGAGGCTTTGAAAAATGCCAGGGGCTACACTTACACCAAACTGGAGGCGCTTGCACTTGAAAGCCCCCCGGTGGGTGACAATGGTTTGAGCCATGGCAGTGGCATCATCCACCGGGAGCTGCTGATAGGCTTGTGCAAGGTCCAGCTTGGCGAAAATGGAGCCCCTGCCCAAGGAGTGCAGGACGTGCTGTACTGTTGGGACAGGATATGGGTTAGCCTGCAGTGCCTTGTTAAGTGTTGCTTTATAGTCGGCACAAATCCTGATGGAGCCATCGGATTTTAGGGGAATAACAATAGGGGTTTCCCATTTGGAGTGATCTATAGGCTCTAATACCCCTTGGGCGATAAGTTTATCCAGTTCAAGATCTACCTTAGGCCGCAGAGCCAAGGGGACGCGCCTGGGCTTCAAACGGATTGGGGCCACCTGGGGGTCCAAATTGAAAGAAATGGGGCTCCCCGTATATTTACCCAGGCCTGGGCTGAAAACATCAGCGAAGTCAGAGGCGAGGGCATCCAAGGTGTCATCGTTGGTAGCGTGGATGCTGGTGACAGCAAGGCCCAGGGCAGAAAACCAATCTAGCCCCAGAAGCGACGGCAGCTGGCCATTTACAATGATGAGAGACAGCTCTCCCTGGAACCCTGCATGAGAAACATGAAAAGACCCACAGCCCACAGTAGGGATTAGCTTGCCCTGATAGTCCCTAAGGGACACTAAACAAGGTTGAAGGCGGCTTTTGTCAAAGTTAGGCAATAAGTGATTGATGGTTGCCCAGGAAAGTAAAGATTTGGAGGAGCCAGTGTCGACCTCCATTTTGCAAGGTTGGCCTTCAAGGTGGACAGTGACAAAGAGTGAGGCGAATTGGACAGAGTTGCCTGGCTCACAGCCATGGTGTGAGGTTGAGTGGCTCTGGAGATGGAGAAACAATCATCTCTGGAAGGAGGAGGTCTTCTGTTGGATCTTGGCTGGTAGGCAGGTGTGGATCTTGGTGGGTATGCAGGTGCTGGTGGTAGATTGGAGGAAGGCAGGGAGGCTCTGCACACCCTGGACAGGTGGCCTTTCTTGCCACATCAGCGGCAGATGGCGGTTCTGAACCTGCAGTCAGCCCGACTGTGGTTCCCGCCACAGCCAAGGCAAGCTACCTGAGGTGATTTGTCACCTGAGGTAATTTTCCTGCACGTGGTTTGGAGGCGGCTAACATCTGCTTCTTCATCTGAGGGGACGTCTAACTCGGTGTCTTCGTAATGCACTGATTGGCTCCTGGGTTGAGCTGTCAGCGGCCGGGAATGCTGCATTTCAGTGACTGATTTCTCAGATAGCTCAGAAGCCCTGGCTTCATCTAGGGCTGTCATAAGGGTCAGCTCTTTTCGGGCCAGCAAACAGCGTTGGAGTCGCAGATCTTGCACTCCACAAATGAGTTGGTCAAGGAGGAGGTCGTCAAGATCTGAGAACTCACAGTTGACAGCGGCCGTTTGAAGAGCAGCCATGTAATCGTTAATTGTTTCGCCTTCTTTTTGGAACCGCTGGCGAAATGCGTGCCTCCTGGCGACGTGCGAAGGGGCTGGAGAGTAGTGGTTCCTTAATTTTTCTATCAGTGTCTCCCATGGAACCATATAAACAGGCTGCAGCGCTGTCAGGGCTCTGGCCATGGTGAACATTTCACGGCCACAGGAGCTGAGGAAATATCCCAATTTTCAGGTACCGGACAGCTCCGTGAAGTTGTTCGCCCTCAGAATGCATTCGAATCGGGTTAGATAATCATCCCAGGTTTCTGTGGCAGGCTCGAACGGAGCGAAGGCTGGTAATGTAGCCATCCTGAGAAGGACGGCTTTAAGCAGTCAGCATTCAGCGACCTTTAGTCGCCCAGCTAGTGACCAGTTCAGCTCGTACTTCAGCTCTAGTGACTCGCTCTCAAAAGGTCTTGATTCCGTGTGTTCCTTCAGGCTTCATCCCACCTTCGTTGCCAGTATTAAATCAGTGGGTCAGGGCTGACAGGAACGGAGGCAGACTCAGAAGTGAACAGCAAACAGCAAACCTTTATTTCAGCACCATAGAACAGAACAGAGAACAGGTGGCTTGACAGCTCCTTTTATACTGGAACTGTCAAACTCTGAGCCAATGACAGGGCTTTAATTTCCTGCTCGCCGGCTGCTTGCGTCAGAGCCAATCAGGCCCGACTAGCAGCCGGCACAGTCATAACTGTGAGGACTTAACAGAACAATAGAATGGAATAGAATAGAATTTTTTATTGGCCAAGTGTGATTGGACACACAAGGAATTTGTCTTGGTGCATATGCTCTCAGTGTACATAAAAAAAAAAGATAAGTTCATCAAGAATCATAAGGTACAACACTTAATGATAGTCCGGGTACAAATAAGCAATCAAATCATAGTAGGAACCAGTCAATATAAATTGTAAGAATACAAGCAAGAAAGTTACAGTCATACAGTCATTTGTGGGAGGAGATGGGTGATGGGAACAATGAGAAGATTAATAGTAGTGCAGACTTAGTAAATAGTTTGAGAGTGTTGAGGGAATTATTTGTTTAGCAGAGTGATGGTATTCGGGAAAAAAACTGTTCTTGTGTCTAGTTGTCTTGGTGTGCAGTGCTCTATAGCGTCGTTTGGAGGGTAGGAGTTGAAAGAGTTTATGTCCAGGATGCGAGAGGTCTGTAAATATTTTCACGGCCCTCTTTTTGACTCGTGCAGTATACAGGTCCTCAATGGAAGGCAGGTTGGCAGTAATTGTCTTTTCTGAGAAGGTTGATTAGAAAACAAGGGTTCCTTAAAGGAGAACCAATACATTATTAATTAACAAATAAATTGTTATATCATCTTTATTACTCTATAAGTAACTCAAGGTGGCAAACATTCCTAGATATTTCTTCCTCTTCCTATATTCCCCACAACAACAATCCTGTCAGGTGAGTTGGGCTGAGAGAGAGACTGAATGGCCTGAAGTCAGCCAGTCGTCTTTCATGCCTAAGGCAGGACTAGAATTCAATATCTCCTCAGGGACAGCACCTTAACCACTATACCAGACTGCCTTTCTAAATATAATAGCAATATAAAAGTGCCCGTTAAGAGCTTGCTGGTTGTTTGGTGTGGACAGTTGGACTATGAAAAGGTGGGACAATGAAGGACCAAAATGCATGTTATGATGAAGCAGAGTGTATCCCATAGATGTGATTCTGCTTATCTTCACCTGCTGCTTCCTGTTTGTTAGGAAGGGATATTTGATGTCCTCTAGTCCAGCCCACTACTCTATCAGGAGATCTTATACCATTCCAGACAAATGGTTGTCTAATTTCTTCTTGAAAACCACCAGTGATGGAGCACCCACACTTTCTGGAGACAGAATATTTTAATAGGCAATATGTCTGAATTGCAATACTCAAATATTCATTAGGCGTCTGCCATGTTGTATACATTTTGAAGTATCCATGAAAGACATACTGATTGTCAAGGCTCATGGTAGTCAATAGAAACTAAACTGCCCTGATCAAATTATAAAATATTTCCAAAAGGTTTTTTTGGCTTAATATTCTGTTTATCTGTATTTTCAGCACATTTTCCTGCTTTCATCAGCAGGCAGCTTTTATGCTGCTGATTATTTAAAGGTGGGGCACATTAGAAAAGGCACAGCTTCCAGTTATGGCAGTAATTCAAGGTGCCATGCTTTGCCTAGTCACTTAATAGTGAATTCAATTCATTCTGAGTAAACTAAGTAAATTGAGTTATAATAGAAATAACAGAGTTGGGACCTTGGAGGTCTTCTAGTCCAACCCCCTGCTTAGGCAGGAAACCCTACGCCACTTCAGACAAATAGTTATCCAACATCTTCTTAAAAACGTCCAGTGTTAGAGCACCCACAATTTCTGGAGGCAAGTTGTTCCACTGATTAATTGTTCTAACCGTCAGGAAATTTCTCCTTAGTTCTAAGTTGCTTCTCTCCTTGATTAGTTTCCACCCATTGCTTCTTGTCCTACCCTCAGGAGCTTTGGAGAATGGCTTGACTCCCTCTTCTTTGTGGCAGCCCCTGAGATATTGGAACACTGCTATCATGTCTCTCCTAGTCCTTCTTTTCATTATACTTTGGTATGAAAAGATATGTCAATGTACTTTAGGCCAGGGGTGAAATCCAGCAGGTTCTGACAGGTTCTGGAGAACTGGTAGCAGAAATTTTGAGTAGTTTGGAGAACCGGTAGCAGAAATTTTGAGTAGTTTGGAGAACTGGCAAATACCACCTCTGGCTGGCCCCAGAGTGGGGTGGGAATGGAGATTTTGCAATATCCTTTCCCTAGGAGTGGGGAGGGAATGGGAATTTTGCAGTATCCTTCCCCTGGAGTGGGGTGGGAATGGAGATTTTGCAGTATCCTTCCCCTGCCACGCCCACCAAGCCACGCCCACCAAACCAAACCACACCCATCAAGCCACGCCCACAGAATCGGTAGTAAAAAAAAATGGATTTCACCACTGCTTTAGGCTATTACCCCAATTCATCCCCTGCCAATTACATTACCAACATTTAATAACAATTCACCAAAAAAAGGGTATGATTTCACAGTAATTCATGTAATGCAATTTTTAAGCCATTGCTCAAACAAATTAGTGGGGGGGGGATAAGAACTACTACAAGTAGAAAAATAACAGATTCAGCCTTCCTTGCCAATATGAATGTCATTTTGTCATTGGCCAGCCCTTGGAAATCCTCAAACATAACATATCTATAGCCCCAAAATGTGTATTTTTAGAAAAAAGCTTTTGTATAGCTTTTGCAAATTAATTCATGTCTCTCCACAATAAAAGCTGAGATTCCTCTCTTAACTTATGTGAAATAGAAGTAATAAAGAAACTCATTATTATTATATACTTTATTCATTAAACATGAAACTCAGTCAATTGAACATTCAAAAATGCATCACAAATACCATTGACTGGTGCTAATGGTTGATATGGTTTGCTGCCAGCATCCTAGGTATCAACCAAGTACCTTCTTAAGATGTACGATGTTCCGAGTAGCGCAATTTTTTGCAGTTCCGCTGATGTTATTGCAGGAAGCTGCAATTCCTTGATGTATTTTATAAAATTCTTGGACATGGTACCAAGTGACCCGATGATAATGGGTATCACTGTTACATGTTTCATCCATAATCGCGTAGTTTCGATGGCCAGGTCGTGATATTTCATGATTTTTTCCAGTTCTTTTTCTTCGACTCTGGCGTCTCCTGGTACAGCAATATCAATAAACTGTACGCTTCGGCCCTCGACAACCGTGATGTCTGGCATGTTGTGTTCCAAATGACGATCCATCTGTATTCGAAAGTCCCACAAGATCTTCCATAATCGCGTAGTTTCGATGGCCAGGTTGTGATATTTCATGATTTTTTCCAGTTCTTCTTCTTCGACTCTGGCGTCTCCTGGTACTGCGATATCAATAAATTGTACATTTTGGTTTTTGACAACTGTGATATCTGGCAACACGCATGTTTCAAATGACGATCCATCTGTATTCGAAGATCTTCACCTTCTCATTTTTGATAACTTGAATAATAATTATCATCATCATCATCATCATTATTATCATTATTATGAAAACAATCATGTCACTGAAGATCACTGTCTTTGCTGTCAAAGTTTGGC
>QLTV01001162.1:921938-934705 GCA_003457575.1 Thermophis baileyi | reverse complement strand
GGACAGAAGAAGGCATCATCCCCACTCCGCATAAGCTCTTAGTTTTTAGTCTATTTAATTTTTGCAATG
This sequence comes from Thermophis baileyi, assembly GCA_003457575.1. Lineage (NCBI taxonomy): Eukaryota > Metazoa > Chordata > Lepidosauria > Squamata > Dipsadidae > Thermophis > Thermophis baileyi. The sequence goes on along the minus strand of QLTV01001162.1, from coordinate 934,636 downwards.
TTAATTATTCCTATATGTATAATTGTTTTTATAATTCTATTTTTATTGCATTGTAAGCCACTCAGAGTTATGCTGGATAGTATAAAATAATAAAATAATAAAATAAAATAAAATAAAATAAAATAATAAAATAAAATAAAATAAAATAACAAAACAAAACAAAACAAAACAAAACAAAACAAAACAAAACAAAACAAAACAAAACAAAACAAAACAAAACAAAACAAAAAAACAAACAAATACAAAATTATGCATATACCCACATATACTATATGACACAGAGAAAAAACACAGTCTAGTTCGGATGTATACATGTATATGGCGAGAAAAATGAATCTTGCGAGTTTACCAGATGGATGGTATAGGGAATAAAGCTGTTACAGAATCTGGTAGTCCTGCTAGAAATATTTCAAAACCTCCTCCCAGAGGGGAGCAACAGAAACAGACCGTAAAGTGGATGTGTGGGATCTCTAACAATGCTTTGAGCTCTAAGCACATAATGCTTATAAGTAGTATCCTGAGTAACAGGAAGCAAGCTTCCTATAATCTTCTCAGCTGTCCTTACCACTCTCTGTATTACACCACTGTTCATATTTTTATTTGGAAATTCTAGGAAAGAGGTTAAAATCAGATTGATTCAAATTGACTCTTCCTGCTTTATTGCCTTTTGCGTGGAAATGAACAAAAATCAGTAACACTATTGCACAGTAATATGATGCATTATATAAGACCCCATTTGTCATTATTTCTCATTCTCTGATTTCTCAACAAATAATGACTAGCATAGCATAGCATAGCATAGCATAGCATAGCATAGCATAGCATAGCATAGCATTGCAAAGCATGATTAGCTTTAAATAAAGATGAAATAAAAAGCGCATTTGTATTTTATAATGATGCTCCTGTTCCATAAGATAACTTTCTTAGTAGGGCACTGAGTAAATAAACTGAGTCCAGTAAATTAAAAAGTTATTTAAAAGTGAAGTTAGCTGAATAGATTCAAAGTAAATGACAGCAACAGTTTTCTAACAAGATCTTAGAAAATCAATTCCAGCCTGATATGACATGTCAATCACAATTTTAAAAACATGTTAAAGAATAACACTCACACAGAAAATAAACTTCTTGGGTCCATTATTTTAGTAGCAAGCATCAATTTCAGCTCTACTATGTATTGTGCTTGTACACAATACATAAATATCCAAGAATGAGAGGTAATTCAGTTTGCTTCTTTTCATCATTCCATTCAGGCAAACCTGGCTCAGCTCAGAAGAACTAAGATTGGTCAGACTTGGTTAATGCTTGGAGAGAAGACTATCCAGAAGACCCAGGCCTATGGACTAGACCAGGGGTGTGCAACCTTAAACACTCAAAGAGCCATTTGGACCTGTTTCCCACAGAAAAGAAAACACCAGGAGCCACAAAACCTGGGTGGGCGTGGCCAACTTGATGTCACTCACTCCCACCCAGTCACATGATCCCCTAGCTACGCCTACCCAGGGGAGAGAACCGGTTGTTAAAAAACACCGGGAACCACAAAACCCTTTTGACATATCTCTCTCATTCTCTCTCTGTCTCTGTCTCTGTCTCTCTCACTCTCATTCTCACTCTCTCTCTCCCCCTCTCTCACTCTCTATCTCCCCTTCTCTCTCCCCCCCTCTCTCTGTATCTCTCTCTCTCTCTGTGTATCTCTCTCTCTATGTCTCTCTCTCCCCCTCTGCCTCTCTATCTTCCCCTCTCAATCTCCCCCTCTCTCTATATCTCTCTCTCTCTGTATCTCTCTCTATATATCTCTCTGTATGTCTCTCTCCCCCCTCTCTCCCCCCCTCTCTGATTCGGATATGAGGCATCGAGCAGGCCATGAGGCACGCTCACAGTGCCTTGCGCAGCACAGTGAACTTTAGCGCACTTCACACTCTCCCTCTCTCTCAGAAATCCGAGGCTGGGCCAACCCAGAGAGCTCTCCTTGGGGCTCTTCGCTACTCCTTTTCTTTCTTCTTGGCAACTTTTTGGAAATCTGGGCTGGCTGAGGAATGAGCGTGAGCCGCAGCGGAGGCTTCCCTGAAGACGACCCTCCCCCCCACTTTTTCCTCTCGCGACCCCCTGGCTTGCTGTGGCAGGGCTGGGAGGGCGCACACGAGCGGGGAGACCCTCCTCAAGCTAGCGGCATGGCTCAGCCAAAGCGCAGCAAAGGCACATGGGGTGGGCAGGTTGACCGGCTGATAGGCGAGCATCTTTGGCAAGAGTGCTCTGGCTTTCTCCAAGCCTGACCCACGGGGCGGGCATGCAAGGTTCCGCAGGGCCAGCCCCCTTTTCCCACTGCCCTGAACTTCTTTACTCCTCCAATGGAATGGTGCCACTGGTGGTTTTGATTGAAAAGTGTCCTCCAGGCGGCGAAAGTCCCCCGTGCAAGTTTTAAAGCTGAGGCTGGGCGCTGCAGGCCCATCCCCCTTTCCATCGTCCCCTCCTCCTGGATCCCATTCCCACCCCGCCAACCCTCGTGTTAGCAAGGCTGGCGTCTGTCGCGGCTGGGTGGGGCCAGTGTCTCGAGGCAGCGAGCAGGTTGCGCATCTCCCCAAGTAACCGAGGCATGCCCAGCACCAACAAGGGCTGGAAGAAGTGCCAGCAAGAGATGAGGTGATGCAGAATCAGCCCCGGCCGCTTCTCCATCCCCTGCCGTTGCCCTTACCTTTTCAAGCCAGGCTAGGAGTGACTGGGAGGGGAGGGCCAGGGGTGGGGCCAGCCAGTTGTGGGATCACCCAACAGGAGTCATGGGTTGCCAACACCTGGACTAGACTCAAAAGGCAAAAATGGAGGAAATGATAAACATCACAGAAGAAGGCAACAGAAAATTATACCTTCCCAATAAAACTACTTGACTTATGACCACTATTGGGATCAGTATTTCTGTTGCTAAGCAAGGTGGTTCTCAAGTAAGTCATGTCTAATTTTACAACCTTTTATGCCACAGTTGTTAAGTGAATCACTGCAGACATTAAGTGAACTATGCAGTTGTTAAATGACTCCATCTTCCCACATTGACTTTGCTTATTGGATACAAGTTGGGAAGATCAAAAATGGTGACCACAGGCTACTGGGATCACTGCAACTATCATAAATTCATGATGGTTGCAACACACCCATATTTTCATCACGTGATTGTGGGGATGCCACAATGGTTGTAAGAGGAGGGACAGATCATGAGTCACTTTTTTCAGTGTTCCTGTAACTTCAAAAGATCGCTAAACAAATGGCTATAAGTCATTCATTTATTTAGTCTGTGTAATCATCAGAAGTTAAACTGAAATTGAAGAAAGCTTTATTTTAATTTAGTTAAAGACAGTATGCACTTTCTAGATGTTTAGACATGTAGGTGACACAATCCTTAAAAGAATAAAGAAATCCAGATCAGATCAGTATACCAATTATAGTAAAGGCGTATTAAATAAAAGTAAAAAGAAGATAAGAGAGAAACATAAAATTCTATGCAAAAATTCTCTCTAATTAAATCAGTATTCTGCTGGACCTACTTTATCCCTTGAAATTTACTCTAAGTATGTATCTCACATAACTGGATGGTCCAGTAAGGAGCCAAGAAGAACCAAGAAGAAAGGATTCTTCATGCTTGCACTGATTTCCCTCCCTCAGAAACAATTTGAAGGCAATCATGATTGTCTTCAGTTCTGCTGGTTTGAAATAGAAGAACAAAAACCTATAATCAACTCTCCAGAACTGAGTCATTCAAGTCCTATAGGAATATTATCTGTTCAAAATTACAGAAATAAGAAGACAAACTTCCTGATAATTGCCATAGTTGCAATGATCAATCTGGAAGGTATCCAGATTGGAGAATGCTGCCAAAGAAGACCTTATCTCAATAGGAGTCTGGTCTCAGTCCTCTTTTCAATCTTATCATAGTATCTTATGTTTTTAAAATTGCCTACCAAAAAATCTTTAAGGTAGAATACCTTTACTCTGGCTGAATCAGAATATAAGGTTTGGGTCTTGATAATTTAGATCTAGATACTTATGCAATTAATAGATATATATTTAAGGTTTTCCCCCCTTTCAATATGTCCCTAGAATGAATAATAAAGTGCAATATAAGATCATCTGGGCTATCCAAAAGTGAATGTTATGTTCCTAGAATTTGTCCAGTGATCTGAATTTAAAATAAGAATGAACCAATCCATTCAATGTCTTTAGTCCCAATAGCTCTGAGAAGTCATTGCAAATGTTTGTACTTTTATCAATAACTATGAACAGTTCTCATTCTCTGAATCTGGAAGAACCTTGCTGGAGAAAAAAAAAATATTTTCCCCTCCACAAAGAGGCAGAATTAACATTTTTCTTCAAGTCTGTGAACCCATGCTATGAGAAAACTTAGTAGTTTGCAAATAGTTTTTTCAATGTCACATTTCAGTTACAGAGTTATGGAACAAAGCTAATTGCTGTCTGTAGAGGATGCAATTTTATTCACAGTAAGATAAATTGGATTTCTAAGCTGTGATTTCCATTGTATTACCTCCATGTATCACAAGAGCTATCCTGATGCGCATAGCAGTAGAGCTGCAGTACAGCTTTATGTTTAATTCATCATCTTGCTCTGTGATCCAGGATAGTCAAAAGAAAAATCTAAATTTAATTATACACTGCCACCTACTTGAAGGGGTTAATGATTTCACCAGCTATTTCAGGTTCAAGTTCATGATATCAGAAACTGGGAGTAACCTTTCGTTATATGGGATATGAAAATAAAACATCCCCTTAAAAAATTAGGTATTTTTTTAAAGTAATCCATGTGGTTTTTTAGTTTGTTCTATGATAGGCTTTGACTGCTAATGTGGAAGAATATGAAATAAAAGAAACATTTCAGCTCAAATTCTTGTAATTTTATCTTATAATATCATCCAGAAAACAAGTTGAAGAGCAATGTGTGCCAATTCATGTTTCTCAGAATGCAAAAAAAGTTACTCAATGTCTCATTCATCTTTTTCTTTTAAAGCACACATTACTCATAAAGACCACTTCTTTCAAACCCACTCCAAAACCCAATATGAGGTCTTCCCAGAATAAGACTCCACTATGTTATACAGTTTACTTACAGGTAAGTATATATAAAGATGCAGATTTAGTATTGTAAATAACAATACTTGTTTATACCAAGAGTAGGGAATCATTGGAAATGATGGTTTTGTAGATGGAAAGGAAGGCATTGAAAATTAGCCACAATGATAACATTCAAAGGATTATAATACATGTTTGGGATCATGTAACAGAAGTCTGAAGGCTTTTATTTTAAATTATAAATAAGTCAGCAGAGCAGAACAACATTTCTCATAAAGAGAAAAAAATACATATTCATTTCTGTGGGTTGAACAAAGTATATATTTTACAATCTATGAATTGCAATACCATTTGAGTGATTCAGGGTACTAAAGGAATCTCTTTCAATATAAAACAAAATAGTATGTCAAGATCAATATGGCTAATTATGCAAAAAAACAAAATAGTTGGAATTGCACAGATCAAAATACCAGTGTCAAAGAAAATACATCCTTTCAACTTTATTGGCTGGCCTAAATAATATTAATTAAACTACCGGTACCATAACTATATTTTTAGTGTAATTGCAAGAAGTAAAACAGCATCAACTTTCCAGTTCAGTAAATTTCTAGGAAGTTAGGAATGGTTGCTCCCAAATAGGAGTAATACTTTATTTTGTTCTTGAGTTATTGTCCAGTTGTAAGCTCACTGTCTTGTCTCCAACCTTCTGTTGATAGGCTATAGTTATCTATACAGTATTCTAATGAGGAGTAATTTCATTAGGTATAATTGAAAATAGATAGCTTTTATGTTAACTGTATTTCTAAATCTACATAAAATGTTATCTGGCTTCAATTTTCCTTCTTAATATACTCTGGATCTCTGGATCATGTTATTTTGACCAAAAGTCTTAAGTCTGTATATCAGAACTTTTTTCTTTTGGAGTCAAATTTCAATTCCTCAGACATATTACTTGCATGAGAGATAATTAATAGGGATTTATGCAAATGTTTCTTCTAGGTAGTCAAAAACATGTTCTTAATCTCAAAGTCAAATTGCATTTATTTATTTTGTTTGTGCAATAAATTTTACACTTGTTAACACTCAAATTAATCAAAAAATGTTAAATCAGCCATATTAAACATTTCCACAGAGGCCTTAAGATTCCTCTTCTTGCACACCCCTCCTGCATAAGAGCAAATTCTTACAACATTGATCAGCAGTGGTGGGCTGCAAATTTTTTAACAACCGGTTCTCTGCCCTAATGACTGGTTGGGTGGGCGTAGCTGGGTGGGCGTGGCCAGGGGTTGTGATAGCACTCAGTCTCCTGCAGCACTCTGCCAGTCAAAACGGGGTGCGGGGATTAATTACAAAATTTGGGCTTTGCTTTGTGACATCCAGATTCAGTGAGCAAGGGGTGTGAACTGCACAGAAAATTCACTTTTGTTTGGTTATGAAGAAATATCCCCAAAGTCAGATGTACACTAAACTGACTTTTAGCTACACATCTTCCCAGCAAACAGCAAATTTTGAAGCTCCAGGTAAAGAGGATTCATTTTAGGATGAGTAACCACAGTTTGCATGTTGGAGGTTCCTTCAAATCTCAATCAACAAATGCTCTGTCTTACACATTGGCAACAAAAATCAGAACACCAAATACAAGCTGGACGGTTATGACCTCGTAGACAACCCTCACTCTGTCAAGGACCTAGGAGTACTCATTTCAAAAGATCTAAGCCCCAGTTCACTGTAACAGCATTGCCAAAAAGGCATTAAGAGTTGTTAACCTACAGGCAATACAGGAAACGATGTTAAAAATGCAGGAGAAAATGGATAGAAACTACGAAGTAATGAGGGAAGATATACACAAAGTTTACAACAGAATAGGTATGATACAGCAAGCGATAGAAAAAAACAAACAACAAAAATGGTTGAAAAAAGAACAGAGCTGACAGAAAAGAAAGTGGAAGCGGTAGATCAAAAATTAATAACTATAAATAGGGAGCTGGAGGAGTCAATTATAAATTTAGAAATAGAGCAGCTTTTTATCTTCGCTTCCAGAATGTAATAGAAAACAAAGAGGAAGATTTGGGAACAATAATGATAGAATTAATATCGGGAATAATACAGAGAGACAAACAAGAGGTACAAAATGGATTAGACGAAGTATACAGAGTACACACAAATTATGCCAGACGACATAAACTACCCAGGGAAGTTCACATTAGGTTTACTAGGAAAGAGATGAGAAACGAAGTATACAAAGCAACACGAGAGGAAACGATACTGTATAAAGGCAAAGAAATCTAAGTACTAAAACAAGTACCAAGAAGGCTTAGAGACCACAGGAGAGACTATCGCTTTTTGGCGACACAATTAAAAAAACGAAATGTACTTTTCAGATGGTTAGTTCCGGAAGGAATGCTTATTACATGGCAGGGAAAGAAATTTAAGGTAGATAATTTAGATAAGGCCCAAGAGTTTTATGAGCAGTTTATAGCACCAGAAGGAGACGATTTGGAAAGTAGAAGCCAGGAAGAACAACTATCTGAGGAAAAAGAAGTAGAACAGGAGGAGAAAAGTAAAGAGGAAACAGAACAACAAGAACTACAAGGGATAAGAACAAGGGCGCAAAGGGAGAATAGAATTAATAGAAGACAAACACACAAATAAAAAATGGAAGGAGCTGTCAGCTTATTAACAATGAATATAAATGGCTTAAACTCCCACGTTAAAAGGAAACAGATATTTACAAAATTACAGAAACAGAAAGTTGATATAATATGCATGCAGAAAGTGAACATTCAAAAACAATGTGAAAAATACTTAGAACAAGAAAAACTAAGGAAACTTTATACAGCACTGTCGGGGGGGGGGGGGGAGGGGCATAGCCGTATATATTAAGAGAGAGTTAGAAGCAAGAAAAATCTATGCTGATGACAAAGGAAGAATCTTAATTATTTCAATCAAGATACATCAAATGCATATTTTATTGGTGGTAATATATGCCCCAAACAATGACCAGAAAAAGTTTTATTCAAAATTACATCAAAAGATAATGGAAATGGGTATGGAAAATATTTGTTTACTGGGGGACTTTAATGGCAGTTTGAATAAGGGTATTCAGAAGTTGCTTTTAATGGAATGCTTTCACTTCTGCTTAATAAAAGATCCTTTTGAACTACATTGGCTCAGAAGTTCTCACTTTCTTAAGTTAGACGTAGACAGCACTGTCAGAAAAAAAAAAGAGAGAGGCATAGCCGTATATATTAAGAGAGAGTTAGAAGCAAGAAAAATCTATGCTGATGACAAAGGAAGAATCTTTATTATTTCAATCAAGATATATCAAATGTATATTCTATTGGTGGTAATATATGCCCCAAACAATGACCAGAAAAAGTTTTATTCAAAATTACATCAAAAGATAATGGAAATGGGTATGGAAAATATTTGTTTACTGGGGGACTTTAATGGAATTGTAGATATGAAGAAAGACTATAGAAGTGACAATAAAAATCTGAGGAAAAAGAAAAAAACTTTGCCAAAATCATTTTATGAAATGAGTCATGAATTAAACTTAAGGGACTGTTGGAGAGATCGAAATCCAATGAATATACTTTTTACTCCAACCCACATAGGTCTTGGTCCAGAATTGATATGGTCTGGACAAATAAAGAAATAGAAAATAAGGTAGATTCAATAGAAATAGTTACAAATGAATGGGCAGACCATATTTTTATCCATTAAAAATAATTTGGAAAGGTGATAAAAAGAAAACCAGACGATGGACGCTAAACACACAAGTATTGAAAGAAAAGGAGTTTATTAAGCAAATTAAGAAAGAAATGGAAATGTTTATCAAAGAGAATAAAAATCAGGACACAACACTACAAAATCTGTGGGATACAGCAAAAGCATATTTAAGGGGAATAACAATTGCGTACCTTGCTAGGAAAAATAAAGAAAGATGGAAAAAACAAAAACTATTGCAAGATAGTCTGAAACAATTAGAAAGGGACCTACAAAACGATCCACAAAACAAAAAAATTAAAGAAGAAAAGGACCTAGTAAAACACAAACTAAATTTGTTAGAACAAGAAGAAAACGCTAGAAAAATAAGGTTAGCAAAGCAAAGTTTTTTTGAAAACGCAAATAAACCTGGTAGATGGTTAGCATACAGATTGAAAAAAGAAAGAGAGAAAAAAATGATACATCATTTAGAAAATAAGGACGGGGAACTTCAACATCAGATAGAAAAGAAAAAAGAGATTATACGAGACTACTTGAAGGCATTATATGAAGAAGACAAAATAAAGAAAGAGGAAATCGAAAAAAATTTAGATAGAAAAAGCCTAGACCCAATAGATGAAGACAGCAGGGAAATGTTAAATAAAGAAATAACCCAATTAGAGCTGAAACAGGCTGTAATGAAACAAAAAAGTAATGTCACCAGGCCCAGATGGAATACCAGGAGATTTCTATAAGGCAACATTTGAAATAGTAGAATCTATATTATTAGAGGTTTGTAATGATACACTACAGCAGGCGAAACTTCCAGCATCTTGGGCTGAAGCCTACATCACTCTGATACATAAGGAAGACATTGATATCAAACAAATCAAAAATTATAGACCTATCTCCTTGCTAAATGCTGACTACAAAATCTTTATGACAATTATGGCCGAAAGGATGAAAAAAATACTGAATAAAATTATTCATGCAGATCAAAATGGATTCTTACCACATAGACAAATCAGAAATAACACTAGGACAGTTCTAAACATATTGGAGTACTATGAGACACATAGTGATAAACAAGCGGCCCTAATATTTCTAAATGCACAGAAGGCCTTTGATAATTTGAATTGGGAATTCTTTAAAAAACAAATAAGAGTTATGAAATTTGGCTCCAAATTTGAATATATGATTGACGCAATATATTCAAAACAAAATGCTAGAGTGATGATAAATGGAGATTTTACAGAAAAATTTAACATCTCTAAAGGAGTAAGGCAAGGATGTCCGATGTCACCCCTAATTTTTATACTCTCAAATGAGATATTATTGAATCAGATTAGACAGAATGAAGAAATAAAAGGAACTAGGATAAAAAAGGAGGATTATAAAACCCAGGCATTTGCAGATGACTTGGTGTTCTTTCTGGAAGATCCGATAGAATCAGGAATACAACTACTAAAAGAAATAGAAAAATTTGGAAAGGTAGCTGGACTTAAAATTAATAAAGACAAAACGAAAATATTAATCAAAAATCTTACAAGAAACCAGGAAAAAGAGTTAGCCAAGAAAACAGAACTACAGATAACAAAAAAAATCAAATACTTAGGAATTTGGCTTACAGCAAGATGCTCATCACTTAAGGAAGATAATTATATCAAATTATTACAAAAAACAAAAGGATTTAGAATGATGGGGTAAGATACAACTATCATTAATTGAGAAAATAGCATCCATAAAAATGAATATTTTACCAAGATGGTTATATCTTTTCCAAACAGTGCCTATAAAATTAGATAAAAATTTTTGGGGGGAATTAAATAAAACAATAACCAAATTCATATGGGCAGGGAAAAAGCCAAGAATTAAACTCAAATCATTACAGGATAGCCGAATTAGGGGTGGCTTCGGACTTCCAGATTGGGAGTTATATCACCAATCCGCACGCCTACTGTGGATAAAAGAGTGGATAGTTTTAAACAATGGGAGAATGCTAACATTAGAGGGCCATAATCTGCAAGAAGGTTGGCATGCCCACCTATGGGGGAAAAAAATACAAAACATACATACTTTCAGAACCATTCAATAAGGGGCGCATTATTACAGATCTGGAGGAAAGTCAAGGCAAAACACTATATTAAGATAACAAGATGGCTATCTACGATGGAGGCCATGATTTACCCAAATATGTTAGAAAGGACTAAAATGAGAAGTTATGAAGAACTATTAGATAAACAAGGTAAATTAAAGACAAAACAGGAATTAGGCGACGAAGGAATAAATATTGATTGGTGGCCATACCTACAAGTACAAACTAGATTTAAAAAAGATATGAAAGAATTTGGTATTGATAAGGAGTGGAAACCAATAGATAAAATTTTACTAGGACCTGAAAATAAATTTATATCTAAAATGTATAATTATTTATTACAATTTGATAGGGAAGAAGAGATTGTAAAAGGTAATATGATAGCATGGGTGAGAAATTTTGGGTACACTATTCAATTAGATGATTGGGGAAAATTATGGACAAAAAATTATAAATTGACTATGTCGGCTTTGTATAAGGAGAATTTGTATAAAATGTATTACCGTTGGCACTTGGCACCAGCTAGACTAGCTAAAATATACCCAAACTTGAGCCCGAGATGCTGGAAGTGTAAGCAAGAACAAGGCACATATTATCACATGTGGTGGTCCTGTCCAGAGGCAAAGAGATACTGGAGTAAAATAAGAATATGGCTTCAAGAAATAACAAATTTGCAAATCGAATTTAAACCAGAGGTGTATTTACTGGGGATCATTAGAGGGTCATGGGTTAAAGAAATCCAATATCTCATAATACATATACTGACAGCAGCCAGAATAGCCTTTGCACAAGCATGGAAATTGGAAAGTTGCCCCCTGGAAAATATGATAATAAAGAAAATAATGGAATGCGCAGAAAGGGTAAAATTGACGCTAGAATTACAAGATCGTGAAGAAGAAGAATACTATATGGTATGGGAAAAACTGTATAACTGGTTAGAAAATAGAAAAAATAAGTAAATGTATATATAAATGTAAGTGTAAATATCACACACAATGTAAATGAGATAGAATAATATATGTAAATAACCAAATAGATGTTGATGTCACAGGAGTGAAGAATATGAATGTGTATATATGTTTTTAAAGTTAAAATTTAATAAACAGATAAAAAAAAGAGTTGTTAACCTAATTTTGCAAAGCTTCTTCTCCAGTAACATTGTACTACAAACCAGGACATACAAAACCTTTGCCAGACCAATTCTCGAATACAGCTCATCTGCCTGGAATCCACACTGCATAATGGACATTAATACAATTGAGCGAGTCCAGAGGTATTTCACGAGAAGAGTACTCCACTCCTCTGCTCGCAATAGAATACCTTATACCACCAGGCTTGAAGTTTTGGACCTGGACAACCTAGAACTATGCTGCCTATTGTCTGACCTAAGCTTAGTACACGAAATTGTCTGCTACAATGTCCTACCCGTTAATGACTACTTCAGCTTCAACCACAATAATACACGTGCAAACAATAGATACAAACTCAAAGTAAACCGCTCCAAACTTGATTGCAGAAAATACAACTTCAGCAACAGAGTGGTCAGTGCCTGGAATACAGTACCTGACTCTGTTGTTACATCCTCAAACCCCCATAGCTTTAACCTAAAACTGTCTACCGTGGAGCTCACTCCATTCCTAAGTGGTCTGTAAGGGGGTGTGCATAAGCGCACCAGCGTGCCTACCGTCCCTGTCCTACTGTTCCCATTATTCGTATGCATTTCTTATGCATATACTTTACCTGTTTATACTTATATGTTTATATGTTATGTTCATACTTATAATTGTTTTCGCATACATGCTTGACAAGCTAAATAAATAATAATAAT
>QLTV01001162.1:905803-920973 GCA_003457575.1 Thermophis baileyi | reverse complement strand
AACTCCTGGGGGGGGGGGGGAAAGATCTCGCGAAGTTGGAAGGTCTGACTGAACTTTTTTTAAAACTGGTGGTCACATGGTTTTCTTTTGGGCTGCAGGGGGGTGGCAGCCTCCCAGCTGATCAGCGCTGCATGTTCATTCACACTTTCACAGCCTCCCAGCTGATCAGGGCAGCTCCCAGTCAGGCCCCTGCAGCTTCCCCACCCTGAATGGCAACCCCAGTGGGGTGGGGTGCGGGGCGTGGGGGGCACGGGTTCACCGAACTAAGCAGAATCTTAACATCCAGTTCACCCGAACCGGTGCGAACCGGCTGCAGCCCACCACTATTGATCAGGTTTTATCATTTGCCTGGACCGGCTTCCTGTAGTCTAACTGGCAACACAAATAAGGAAAATAGAATGTAAATTAAGTCCTAAGATTATCTGCTAATACACTTTCTCAAGATTCAGAGGTCCAAACTATTTCCGGATTACATTATTAAGCATTACCCTTGCCACCTTTTCAGTCCAGCTGCCTTAGCTCTGCGCAACTGCAAATGATTTTGGATGCAACAGACACTAATAGTTCACAGTGGATCACTAATGACTCTTCCAGCCCATCTTTTCTTTAAAAAAAAAAAAAAGCCCACTGCTGAATGCAATAAATCTGCAAAAGTAATTCTACTTTGCTTCCCTTGTCATTATGATGTAAGCCTGAATCTGTGTATGAATTGTGGTCTCTCTGACCTTGATTGTTATCTAGGAAGCATTTCATTACCCAAACTAGGTAACATCATCATATCACTGATGATGTTACCTGATTTGGGTAATGAAACATCTGCAAGGAAACAAGCTCAGAGAGCACCAAGGACTCCTCATTTCAACCCTGAGATACAAATATTCTCATTTATTGGTAAGACTCTAGATTGGTATACAAGGCCATTCAGAAGCAATCCTATTAAGTGGTTCTTAAACTGTTTGATCCAAAATCCTTTTTCCCAGTCAAAATGTCATTCCCTTCTCCTTCCCAAAAGACCCAGACTTGTTTTATAGAAGCCTCTTGGCAGTGGAAATTCCAAATGTAATCCTCAACTCACAAACAAGCAATTATGAATTGCTTTATTACCCTGAGGCAAGGGTGAAATTCAGCAGGTTCAGACAAGTTCTATAGAACTGGTGGTGGAATTATGTGCAGTTTGAAGAACCGGTAAATCACACCACTGACTGGCCCCGCCCCGCCCCTCCCACTCACTCCTTCTCTCTTCCTTCTCAGGCTCATACACACAGAGCAAACATGAGAAGGAGGCGAGAAGCAGCCAGGTTGAATGCTAGAAGAGTTGGCCAAACTTTTGTGTCGGTTCTGTGGGCATGGCTTGGTAGGCGTGGCTTGGCCATGCCCACCAAGCCACGCCCACAGAACCAGTAGGGGAAAATTTGAATGTCACCCCTGCCCTGAGGATATGCCCAAAATTACCTCATTGGAATAATCCTCCTTGGTTCAAGAACCACTGTTCATTATCTTTTAATTTCCTGCAAATGTACCTAAAGACCATCTGGAAAAAAGTTGTATCATCAAGCCTCCAATCTAGTTGGTCTCATTTCCCTGTGGAGTTTGATCAGTCAGCCTCATGATTAACAGAATGTGAATTTGTTAGATATACAATTCTTACATTTCCCATGGCCAACTACAAGCCAGCATGCTGTTGTATGGTACCTATTAACCTGGAGTATATGCAGTATGCTGACATACACCCAGGATGCTTTATATGAATTAATGAACATTAATCATGAGAAGAATGAGGGCTTATATTTATGCAATATGATTCAAGGTTAAGAAAAGGTGAGGATTAATTGGAATAAATTAAAAAATCTAAAGCAAAAAGGCAAGCATGCAATCATTTCTGAACTTTATCCACAGATCTATGGGATGCAACAGTTGTGTTAATAATTTAATTAATATAATGCATAAAATTAATAACTGAATATCATTGTTGATTTTAAATATTAACATTTCAGTTATAATATTAATTATACATATATAATATGCTAGATCTTTGAGTTGAAAGCTTATGATTTAATGTTATTTTACTGGAATTCATCCTCTCATTTATGATTATTCATTAACAAACTACTGGAAGCAAAAACTTAATTGTTATTTGTGTAAAACTTGATTATAGTTTGACCTCTTGATATCCTTTAGAGAGATTTCTTGCCTGGGTATCTAAAATATTTCCATGTGAAATAGCCATAATATACATATTTGAATTTGATCAAAAGACTTTTTCCTGAATGTGATTTTCCCCTTCAGCAGAACTTAAAGTTCACTTCACCTCCCTTATTATTTTAATTACATATTCTACAGCATAGTGGCCTTAGGGAGTTCAAATGTATATTGAATATCAAATGTTCCCAACCTGTAGCTTCAGGTCCACATGCATTCTGCTAAACATTATGGGGTTATCCCTTAGATAACCTTCAGGTTTTGCCACCAAATTGAAATTTTTGGTGTGACAAAAGGAAAGTTTACTAAATACATGGAAAAATAACCAGAGAATCATAGACCAAATGAGTTGGAAGGATAACAGATCTTGAAATCCAGTCCACCCTCCACCCAGTGCAGGAATCACTATCTCAGGGGTGTCAAACTCAAGAGGTGGTTAGATCCAGCCTGTGGGGCTATCCTGAAAACAGCGAAGGACTGGCCCGTGGTGCCTCGGCCTGGCTTAGGCCGACCGGGCACTGATCTGCAACCTGGTGGCAACCATCCGGGCCAGAATGCGGTCAGCTTTTTATCTGTGATGCCGCCTTGGCCCTGTCCGCTGGGCATGCGCAAAGGAGGCGAGAAGCATGTGCGGGGCCCAGCATCCCTGAGGACTTCATGTGAGCGCTTCCCTTTCACCCAGGATGCCAGCCCTCTCGCACTCACCGCCTCCTATGCGCACGCCCAGGGGGTGGGGCCGAGGTGGCACCATGGATCTAAGCCTGGCCACGGTCCGGCCCGGATGGATGCCACCAGGTTGCAGATCAGTGGTGGCCACACCAGCATCTCCATGCCTTGCTTGCCGGCCTTTCACTGGGACCACCCCGCCCCCATGTGGGAAAGCCATGCTGCCAATCTCTCTTCCTGAGCGTGGAGGAAGGAAGGAGATGGGAAGGAGACAGAATGGGAGCTTTAGGCCATGGGGCTACTGCCTGCCAAGTGCAATGGGTGATAGGCGATCAACGGGGTTGTGGGTGGGATGCGGCAGGCGAATGGCGGTGGCGTGCGGCTTCTGGCATTGCGGAGTGGGGGGGGGCAGAAGCAGAACTCAGAAGCAGAACAGAGGAAACGGAGGGGAGGGTGGACAAAAAGGGAAGCCGCTGCTCCACAAGTTTTTTTTTTAAAGCTGCCAGAGGCTCTGGACAGAGGCTTCCCATATTGATCCCTCCCTCATCATCGCATCTCCATGGCTCTCCACTCAGTTCTCCCAGACCTGCGCACGTGTTTATTTGTGTGTGTGTGCGCGCGCGTGTGCCCGCGCGTGCGCGCCAGGGTCTCCCCCCCTTGCAGCCCCGCGCTATGACATTGAGGAGGAAAATGGGAGAAGAGAAGCTGGGATGGGAACGTCTTGCAGCCTTCCCCAGGGCTGGGGGCAGGAGATGGGGGGGGCAGGGTGCAATGCAATCAGTGGCAGGTTGGGGGAGGATGTGCAGTCCATAGTACCTTGAGCACACACCATTGAAGTGGTGATAGGTGAGAAAAAGTAACAAGCACTCCAAAAAAACAGCTTTCATTAGTTTGTAGCCTGCCATCGCAGAAGGTCTCTGTCAGGTCTCTGTCTCCTCCTTGTGTGTTGCAAACAGCCATTTCCAGTGGGGAAAACAGGACAAAGCAGAGTAGGGAAAAATATTTTCCTTTGCTATATTTCCAGTCTGAATTAGACCATGGCAGGGTCCCTACAGGAGAGCCCTTTTAAGGATTATGTATTAATAGAAAAGCAACTAACTTACCTCTGTTCCTAAGTGCTAAAGGTGTTGCACATAAAAAACAGAGGAGCTCTGATCAACTATCACAGTACAGCCACAGCCACAGCTGTGCTGTTGTCTGTGGATGCCCCCACTAAATGCAAGCATGGGATAAACTGAGCTTGGTTTGTTCTCAGTCTTTTAAAAGGCCACAAACTACTAGAAAAAGTGGAATTTGATCACAGCAAGGAGGCATCGAGAAATGTTTCCCCTTTTGCATTTGAGCATCAAGAAGGGACAGGAAAGGAGAAAGGGAAAGAGGAAAGACAAAGAAAAAAAGAAGGAAAGAGGGGAAGAGAGCAAGGAAGGAAAAAGAAGGAAAGAGGGGAAGAGACAAGGAAGGAGAAAGAAGGAAAGAGGGGAAGGAAGAAGAAAGAAAGGAGAATGAAGAGGGAAGGAAAAAGAAGAAAAGGGAGGAAGGAAGGAAGGAAAGAGGGAAGGAAGGAAGGAAGGAAGGAAGGAAGGAAGGAAGGAAGGAAGGAAGGAAGGAAGGAAGGAAATAAATTATAATGAGAGGAAGGGTCTGAGGAAAGTTCTGCCTTAGCACTTGGCCATCAGCAGCCCTGCTGCCTTTTTGCCATCCCCTTGTCCCCTCTTCCTGACCTCTCCTGGTGGTCTCCCATCCTATTGCTGAGGATGCTTTGGTTACAAAGCCGGTCTCCTCGCATGGACCTACACACTTTACCCTCCTGTACACACCATGAGCAACCTGGCCAAGGAGAGCGAGCACAGCAGCAGCAGCCTTGAAGAGGAGGTAAACGCAGCTGGGTGGCCCCTTGGGGAAGGTTGGGCAGGGCTGGGCACTTGCCCTCCACTGGCCAGGGCTCCAGGCAGCCTGTGCCACCATCCAGGGGTCCTCTGCGTGGCTGAGAGGGATGGCAATGCTCCTCTGGTGGACAAGGGTTTGGCGCTCACCCTTGTCTCACCTTCCTCTTCTGGAGACAATGGATCCCCTAAGCCCCACATGGGCCATCACAGGCACCCCCGGCCACAAGCAATGTTGAGTTGGCCACACCGACCCAGGCCATGCCCACACGATCCCCCGAGGTCAACCACAAGCCTGATGTGGCCTTCAATGAAATCAAGTTTGACACCCCTGAACTATATCATTCTTGCCATCTCACTCCCATATGAAAACCATATCACCATTGAATATTATCCTTTCATGTTTGGACCAGTGTTCAAATGTGTTTGAACTGATCATTTTGAATTGTGATTTTATTGTCCAAATGGTACCTGATCTCCCTATTTGATATCACTTAGAGTAGCCTAACAGTTAAGACTCTGAACTTGTTGTCTGGAAGATTGGCAGTTTGAGAGCCAAGCACAGTGTGACAGAGTGAACGCCTGTTCTTGCCCCAGCTCCTGCCCTCCTAGCAGTTCCAAAGCATGCAAATGCAAGTAGATGAATAGGTACCACTTCAGTGGGAAGATAACAGCATTCTGTGCACCTCAGGGTATAGTCATACTGGCCACATAACCATGGAAATGTCTTCGGACAATACTGGCTCCCTCGGCTAAGAAATGGGGTGCTGCGTCTCCACGCTCTAATCTGCCTAGCGACTAGCTGCTAATTTCCTATTGGCTGCTCACTGACAGCTCAGCCGGCGGGAAGTTACATTGGCTGGCTGTTTTGACAGCCGCTATATAAATAGCGGCTGACAGAAAGCTTGTGTTCTTGTTGCCGTAGCTGTTGTTATGTTATGTTGCTGTTGTTCTATTAAAGTGGATTCATGCTAACACCGTCTCGCCTCAGTTCCTGACCCTGTTGTTCTATCAAGCTAGAACATTGGCGACAAAGGTGGGATTCTGAGGAGACGGTTCGAAACCGCGCTGTCACAGTTAAGCTAAATATTCTTAACTGCCCGCTCTCGTGAAAATGTCCTCTCCGACGACATTCAACCCTTTCCAGCCGGCAACCGAGACCTGGGATGAATACCTGGATCGTTTCGAATGTTATCTCCAGGCACACAACTACACGGAGCTGGCCAGTGACAGGAAACACATCCATTTCCTCACGTCTTGCGGTTCGCAAATTTTCGCCACAGCCCGAGCATTGGTGGCCCCGCAACCGGTCTATACGGTGCCATGGGACATTTTACTAAAAAAATTAAAGGACCATTACTCCCCAGCTCCTTCCCGCATTTCGCGCCGCTTCGCTTTTCGCCAGAGGCTCCAGCATGAGGGAGAGACCATAAATCAATATATGGCTTCCCTCAGGACAGCGGCCATTCAATGTGAGTTCCACGATCTCGAGGACTCTCTACTGGAACAGCTGGTGTGTGGCGTGAGGGACTTGCGACTGCAACGTCGCCTCCTGGCTAGGAAAGACCTCACCCTACACTCTTCCATTGACGAAGCATGTGCTTCTGAGATGTCCGAAAAATCCACAGCCGAAATGTACCGGACATTGGCAGCGGTCACCCTGGACCGCACCGTGGCTGTCCACCATGACGATGTCACGGCCGAGGACCAAACAGACGATGAGGACGAAGTCAGCCACCTTAAAGCACAGAGGTCCAAGCGGGCAGACCGCAAGCCTTCCCAAACGTTTTGCCACAGTTGCGGTGAGAATCATCCCCGGTCTACCTGCCGCTTTAGATTCGCCATCTGCCGCCAATGCGGAAAAATGGGACACCTAGCCAGGGTCTGCCAATCGGCCACACAACAGGACAGTCGCCCATCCAGACGACCCACCTTCAGATCCACCTTCACCAAGCCTAGAGACGACTGCTATACAATCTCCAAGGAGAACAACAACCCTGCAGTGTCCATCAGTCACACCTCCTCTGACTCCAGCAAAAAAAAAATTCTTACTGTCCTGCTTGAGGGCTCTCCCTGTAAATTGGAATTGGACACTGGCTCCTCTAAGTCCATGATAGCCTGGTCCACTCTTAAATCCTTACTGCCACATATCAGCCCTGCTGATCTGAAACCTTGCTCAACCAGCCTGCGTGATTACCAGGGAAATTCCATTCCCATCCTAGGCAAGGGTCAATTCCTCATCCAAAGAGGTTCCTTCAAAGGGCATCTCCCCTTAGTAGTAGTTAAGGGAAACCTTCCCAGTTTGCTAGGGCTGGACTGGTTCCAGGCCCTAGGCCTCAGTGTCATGGGTATCCATGCCACCCAAAACGATGACCTTGAAGCCGTGACCTCTGAATTTGCCTCGGTTTTTGACGACCAACTGGGTAAATATACGGGAACTCCCATCTCCCTTAACCTCGACCCCACAGTAGCCCCCATCAGGCTTAAGCCCAGGAGAGTGCCTTTTGCCCTCCGTCCCAGGGTGGACGCGGAGCTTGATAAGCTAATCTCCCAGGGGATACTAGAGCCCACTGACATTTCTAAATGGGAGACCCCCATAGTGTTGCCCATCAAGCCTGATGGATCTACAGTATTCGCATTTGTGGGGATTTCAAATGCACCGTTAACCATGCCTTGCAGGCCCAGCCGTACCCGGTACCGGTGGTACAGCACCTGCTCCACTCCTTAGGCCCTGGCTCAATTTTTGCTAAATTGGATATGGCCCAGGCCTACCAGCAGCTCCCTGTGGATGACGCAACGGCTGCTGCCCAGACCATCGTCACCCACAGGGGTGCTTTCAAATGCCGCCGCCTCCAATTTGGCATAAGTGTGGCTCCTGGAATTTTTCAGAGCCTTATGGAGCGCCTCCTGCATGGCATCCAGGGTGTCATCCCCTACTTTGATGACATCCTGGTGTCCGCCACCTCTCGCACTCAGCTTGTTGACTGCCTACGGCTGGTTCTCTCTCGCCTACAAAAGGCTGGCCTCAAACTCAAGAAATCTAAGTGCCAAATTGGGGTGCCTAGGGTGGAGTTTTGGGGTTTTTTAATTGATGCCCAGGGTATTCCAAGAGCCGAGGTGGCGCAGTGGTTAGAGTGCAGTACTGCAGGCTACTTCAGCTGACTGTTCAGCAGTTCAGCGGTTCAAATCTCACCGGCTCAAGGTTGACTCAGCCTTCCATCCTTCCGAGGTGGGTAAAATGAGGACCCAGATTGTTGGGGGCAATATGCTGACTCTGTGAACCGCTTAGAGAGTGCTGTAAAGCACTGTAAAGCGGTATATAAGTCTAAGTGCTATTGCTATTGCTATTGCTATTCACCCGACTTTGTCTAAGGTTGAGGCCATAAAACAAGCGCCCACCCCCTCCTGCAAGGCAGAGTTACAGGCCTTTTTAGGCCTTTTAAATTTCTATAGTGTTTTCCTGCCTCATAAGGCCTCTGTAGCTGAACCTCTGCACTGGCTTCTTGACAACAAGGCCCCTTGGGGTTGGGGCAGTGTCCAATCTGCTGCGTTCTCAGCTGTCAAGGCCCTGCTTACATCAGATGATGTTCTTGTACAATACCATGCCCACCTTCCCCTGGTTCTGGCCGCTGATGCTTCTCCCTATGGGGTTGGGGCTGTCCTCAGCCATAGGTTCCCAAATGGCCTCGAGGCTCCCATCGCGTTTTTTTCAAGGACTCTTTCGTCCACGGAACGCAACTACAGCCAATTGGACAAAGAGGCCCTGGCTGCTGTGGCCACTGTAAAGCGTTTCCATGACTATGTTTATGGTCGGTTTTTTCAACTTGTCACCGATCACAAGCCCCTTCTGGGCATTTTGGCCGCCGACAGGCAGACGCCTCAAATTTTGTCCCCACGCATGTCCCGTTGGTCAGTTTTTCTCTCAGCTTACAACTACCAGTTGGTTTATCGGCCTGGCAGTGAGGTCAGCTAAGGAAGCATTGTCCAGACTAGGGCCAGGGAACTGGCAAGACAGAATTAACAAATACCTCATGGCTCAGCACACTACCCCAAACCCTAGTTCCAACCGAAGCCCAGCCGAATTGCTAATGGGTCGCCGCCTGAGAACCACTTTAGACAGGCTGCACCCAACTTATGTGCCAGACTCCCCTACAGACTCAACCAGCAAGGTCAGAACTTTTAAGGTGGGGGATGCAGTCTATGCAAGGAATTTTGCCGGCGAGCCCCGTTGGGTCCCAGCATGGGTCCTCACGGTGGCAGGGCCCTACGCATATAGAGTAAGCCTGGAGGATGGGCGGCTATGGTGCCGTCATATTGACCAGCTGAGGGGGTGACCTTTTGCTTTCACTCCAGCCACTGCCGACGCCGAGCCCCTCACGGCAGACCACTACATGACCGTTCCTGGAGACGACCGCCCCGGCGTCCCCGCAGACCAATCGCAACCGGTGCCTGTCTTACCGGTTTCCGAAGAGCTCCAGCCGACCTCCAGGGTCCCTGTCTGTGCTGACCCGGCGCCCGTAGCTGCTCCTGACCTCCCGGAACATCTTACTCCAGCCGAGCCGCGACGGTCATTGAGACAGTGCCGGCACCCTGCGTATTTACAGGACTACGCATGCGCCATCTGGGAAGGGAAGGGTGCTGCGTCTCCATGCTCTAATCTGCCTAGCGACTAGCTGCTATTTCCTATTGGCTGCTCACTGACAGCTCAGCCGGCGGGAAGTTACAGCCCCGCCATTGGCTGGCTGTTTTGACAGCCGCTATATAAATAGCGGCTGACAGAAAGCTTGTGTTCTTGTTGCCGTAACTGTTGTTATGTTATGTTGCTGTTGTTCTATTAAAGCGGATTCACGCTAACACCGTCTTGCCTCAGTTCCTGACCCTGTTGTTCTATCAAGCTAGAACATGGAGATAACCACCATCCCCTCAAATCAGACACGATTGGACAGGGAAACCTTTACCTTTTTTTTTTACAAATTAAATATAAATTAAATAACTTTCATTCCATTCTCAAAAGTACTTGATACAAAACAATGTACAAAGGATATTTAGTATGTTTACTCAATCTGTTCCAAATTGGTTTTCAATATCTCTTTTACATTTTTTTCTTTAGTCACTAGTAAGGCATATAGACAATGTGAGCTCTATCACTGTCTTAGGCAGGAGTTAATGGAAAGGATGCCAGATAAGACCAAGGTGTAAAAATGAAAACAGAAAAATAGGGTGTGTAAATCTGTGACAAGAGATTTAAGAACTCCAGTCATTCATCTTATTGGCTCAGCCACATTACCATATCATTCAAAAACATCTGTTCATCATAATTGCATATCAAACCTAGCTATGAATTATAATAGCAAATTTGTGCTTTGTGCAATGTTAAAATTATTGTCATGTACTGGCTACATGTTGAATTCAGGACTGAGCAATAAACTTCAAGAACCCATCCATGTGTTTAGGCATGGAAGCCATTAACTATCATTTATTCTGTCACACAGAGTTGTGAGTAAAAATTTAGGATAGAGTGTATGTATAGCATTCATAGTGCTTCAAATACCTAGAAAAACAGCCAATTATAATCTTACTATCTAACTACCTAACTAACATAAACTAAATAATAGTTTATTTATTAATTCCTCCATTTAGTTTATTTTGCTAAAAATTTATAAACACAATCAGCCTAATCTCCAATTGGAGATTGGAGCCTAATCTCCTATTGACTAAAATTAATTGACTATAAAATAAATTATTTTACTTATAGCATTAATTTATCCAGATTTCCATATGCCATTGTCTCTCTCTTACACATGCACATACCATTCTTACACAGACAGATATAAAAGTTCATAATCATACACATATATGTGCATGCACATGAACACTCACATTCATCTTCCTCCTTCAACAGAAAAGGAAAAAAATGATAAACAAAATTAAATAGGCGAAGAGAAGACCCCAAAATACTTGAAAGGAGAGGAGAGGAGAGGAGAGGCTCCCTGATCAAGAGCGGGGCTGAGGGGAAGCCAGCCTTAATTTGAATAGCCAAATTGAGGAGGGGAGGGGAGGAGAGGAGAGGAGAGGAAAGGAAAGGAAAGGAAAGGAAAGGAAAGGAAAGGAAAGGAAAGGAAAGGAAAGGAAAGGAAAGGAAAGGAAAGGAAAGGAAAGGAAAGGAAAGGAAAGGAAAGGAAAGGAAAGTTCTTTAGACACTACAGAAAGGATTATTTATTTATTTATTTATTTATTTATTATTTAAATTACTATGCCGCCCAACTCCCGAGGGACTCTGGGCGTCAAGGAAACAGTCACTCAAGCACATAAGCTTGCAGCAGTAATGTGTATTGATACTTGCACTTCTTGATCACTTGGTTTTAGTAGTATCTATTCTTAATAGACAATATCAAATCTCATGTAAAGATTTAAAAAAATAACTGAAACTGCTGGGAATATGGCTAGCTAGCAATTGGCACAATAACTTTTTTGACCATGCCCTGCAGCTAGATTCATTTTTAAGGGGAAAAAATATAGTTGATAGATGCTACATAGTGATTGTAATGGATGATCATTATTTTATATATCTTTATTTTCAAATAAAATAACAAACAGGCAAGAATGTCTAAATACATTAGCCATTCTATGCAACCATGTAATATGTTTGTTAACATTTGTGCCCTCCCTAATTTGAGTTAACTGAGGTTTATGGTGGAAATGACCAGAGTACAAAAACCTGAGAGTTCTGTTTTCCACTCCTTTTCTATTTTCCTTGTCTTTGTGTGTGTGTGTGTGTGTGTGTCTAAGTCTTTGTGTGTTAGGTAAACGTAACTGTTAAATGTCTCTAATCCAAAAAGACAAGAATTCTGTTAGGGGAAAAAAAGTTAAGCAATGAAAAAGAAAATACCTTCATCCTCATTTGCCTGGCCAGCAAAAACAGGATGAAGATAACTGTGTTCTTTTTTTTTCTCCTTTCCCCCCCACCCCCCTGTATTTTTAAGAACAGCCCAAAATTTACTATATGCATTCAAGTGGGTTTTATCTGTCTATTTAACACCTGCAATGTTAACCTTAATGCCTTTTCAAACCCTGCCTGCAAGCTATCCACTCCATTCCATCTCTCCATTCCTATGCAGGGGTGAAATGCTCCTGGTTCGCTCGTACCTGTCGGTCGCTGGAGAGCCGGTCGCCAAGGTAGCACGAGGCGCCACCCACCCGCCTGGACACCGCCATTTGGGTTCTTTTACCCTCTGCACATGCGCAAAGCATTCTGTGCATTCGCAGAGGGTAAAAGAACCCAAATGGCGGCGTCCGGGCGTGTGGGTGGCCCCTTGCGCTACCTTGGCGACTGGCTCTACGGTGACCGACAGGTACGAGTGAACCAGGAGCATTTCACCCCTGTTCCTATGTAAGACCAACAATGCTTTTCCTGGGAGGATCACCCACAAAGGGGGCTCCTGTTCTCATATCTTTCAGCCCTACACAAATGACTCCACAACCTTTGGAAGCAGATCACACTGACCCAGATGCTGCCTCCAGAAGACACCCTCCATCAATTCAAACCAAAGAATTGGATTCGGATCCAATCACCAAAAGAGTCATCACAGCAACCAGAATGGAACAGACCTTCCCAAGCCTGACTGACTGGCCTTACCACCAAGCCAAGCCTAATGCCACCCAGCAGACTTGAAAGAGAGGACCCTGAGATGGACCAGTGAAGACTAAAAGACTTCAAAGTCTCAGAAGACAGCTGGAAAGACTAGGGGGAGGGAGGGTGGAAAGTCACTGTTCTTTCTTGCTTCATTTATGTTGTAATCAGTTAAATGGATCCATGGAGGGATGGCATTTGGGAGTGGTTGGCACAGCAAGTCCTGAACACCTTGGACTTCTATCTGGTGGGAGGGAAATTTGTCCAGGATGTTTGCATTGCCTGTTTTATAGAAGTAGCTACACACACACACACACACACACACACACACACACACACACACACACACACACACACCATTCAGAATCAGACTGAGGCTATCCCCTTTACCCACCTCCACACAAAGCTTCTCCTAGGCTGGTTCTTGATATGTGACACTAAGGCCCAAGCAGTCATAACTCCTTGCCAATTCCATGGGAGAGGGGGACATGCCCCTCAGGCAATTAACATGCCCACACTGAAGAGGTAGCAGAAAAGAGATCTCCAAACCTCAAGCCCTGATTGTGACTCACAAATGATGCTGCGCCCAGTAAGGCTGAATATGTTGCACTGATGGTCTCATTAGTAGGAGTCCCAGGGCTCATTTTGCACAATTTCAAAAATACTAAATAGCCTGGATCGCCTGGCTAACCTCAATTTGGCCTCACAAACCCTGGATGCACTAAACTAAGAGCTAAGGCAGGTTCAGGAAGCAACTCTTGAAAATGGGCAGCCAGTACTAAAGCAAAACCATATGCTTGCTTCAAACCTGACTGGAAGCTCATAGAAAGTGACATCAAACATCTGAAAATAATTCACTGTTCTACAAATTTTCAACTTTTATTAGTTTCAGAAATGAAATGTGCCATTTCTTAATGAATTTCACATGCTGAATTCAAATATAATAATGAAATTTGTTAGTTGGCTCTAGTTTTCATGCAACGGACATTTTACATTTTCCAACTACAGGTAATAGGCAAATAATGCGCCAAAACTTAATACGTATATATAAACCCGTATATTTTTATTAAAATTAAGTGAATTATATTCGCAACAGTGAATACATGAAATAATCTATTGTATATGTTTATCAAGAAAAACGCAAGCATTGATGGGCTCCATTTACCTTGATATCTATTTTCCATAGCTGCAACGTCTTGATGGAAGCGCTCCCCATGCTTGTCACTCACTGCTCCACAATTTGATGGAAAGGAATTCAGATGAGAGTGCAGAAAATGAATTTTTAAGGACATGTTACAACCAAGATTTTTGTAGGCCTGGATGAGGTTTTCAACCACTTCCTTGTAGTTTGCTGCTTTATTGTTTCCAAGAAAATTTGATGTAACTGAAATGAATGCTATCCAGGGGGCTTCCGGTTTGGCGCTACGCCGGTGCGGGCAAGCCAATCAGCACCCCCGGGTTTTCTCGTTCCTGTGGCCATGGTAGGCAAGGTTAGCTCTGGAAAAGAGCACCAGTGGAGAGGGGAACATTCGGAGCTCGACAGGGTGAAAGGCAATCTCCTGTCAGAGCAAGAAGAGCCCTCAGATCAGGCAAGAAAGAGATCGGCTGATTTATGGCCGATCCTTAGACGCGGCAGCCAGCTACAAGGAGGAAGCTGAAACAACTGTAGTGAAGCGTACCGTTTGAAAAGAAACGTTTTCACCACCAACGTCTTTGAAGGAGACCAAAAGAGCGATCGTAAAAGGGGTCTCTCGACTGGACTAAGAAAAGCGGCGAATCTATGTCGGAAAGGAGAAGGAATGAAGTAAGTGTGGAGACAGGAAAGGAGAAAGTGCGAAGAGGAACTGAGAAAGTTTTTTCTGGATTGTAACGGAGTGGAGGTGAAAGATATCGGAGACGAGGTTTTCAGAAAGCGGAATGGGACTGTTCTCCTCGTCCATTTCGTCGCCCCTGGTTGGCCCCCAGGGTTCCACCTCCAAACATCCCGTCGCTGACTTTTCTCCTTGGCTGAAATGGCCCTAGCTCTTCGGCCCAGCCCTTTCATCCCAGCCCCTCCCGTCCCAGCCCCTTCGTCCCAGCCCTTTCTCCGAAACGACCCAAAAGCCCGTTCACCCCGGCTTTTTCAGCGCACGGGACACTTTGACGCCAGCCAATCAGAGAAGCAAGAATCCCACCCCATTCTCCCTCTTCCATCCTTTCTGTTCCACTCCTCTGCTTGTGTGCACGTGTGTTTGATCCACATAGATAGCAATCCCACCTCCCTCTTCCTTCTTTCCCGTTCCCCCGCCCCCCCCTCCCCCTCTTCCCCCCTTTTCTTCTCACTCCCCTTCTTGTTTCCCCCTCTCTTTGACTCGCATTTCCACTCCTCTGCTTGTGTGCACGTGTGTTTGATCCACATAGATAGCAATCCCACCTTCCTCTTCCTTCTTTCCCGTCCCCCCACCCACTTCTCCCTCCTCCATCCTTTCTGTTCCACTCCTCTGCTTGTATGCACGTGTGTTTGATCCACATAGATAACAATCCCACCTCATTTTTCCTTCCACTCCTCTGCTTGTCTTCCTTCTTTCCCGTTCCCCCCCACCCATTCTCCCTCTTCCATCCTTTCTGTTCCACTCCTCTGCTTGTGTGCACGTGTGTTTGATCCACATAGATAACAAGCCAAGCAAGACCCTCCCCCCAAATCGTATACCCCCAACGCGTTGACCCGCCTGGATCACGAATCAAAGTTTTATTGAAGAAAAATTGAAAAAGCGGTTGCAAGCGCGGCCTCTTAGACCCTTCCCAAATCGATT
>QLTV01001162.1:868614-880024 GCA_003457575.1 Thermophis baileyi | reverse complement strand
AAGCCCTAAAGCCCTATATGGCTCTGGGCCTGGTTATCTTTGAGACCGCCTTCTACCACATAGCTCCCAGCGACCGGTAAGATCCCACAGGGTTGGGCTCCTCCAGGTCCCATCAGCTAAACAGTGCTGACTGGCGGGCCCGCGGGGGAGGGCCTTCTCTGTGGCTGTCCTGGCCCTCTGGAACCAGTTACCTCCTGAGATCCAGACCACCCCCACCCTGCTGGCCTTCCGGAAAGCCGTGAAGACCTGGCTGTTCTGGCAGGCTCGGGGCCATTGATCTCGCCTCTGTAATTTGGCAAGATCCGGCCACGAAACGGTGTGTATGGGTTTTTAGTTGTTGTTGAATGTTTTTAATATGTTTCTTGTTAATAGTTTTTATATTTTTATAATGTTTTTATTGTTGTAAGCTGCCCAGAGTCCTCCGGGAGTTGGGCGGCATAGAAATATAACTAAACTAAACTAAACTAAACTAAACTAAACTGCTTGGAGTGAAAAGCTATTGCAATAGCCCGGGCTTGAAAACACATGGCTGGGGCTGAGGAGCGGTTCCTCGTGGGTGCTGGCTTGCCTTCCCTTCTACCACCAGCCATGGGAGGAAGAAGCCAAGGAACTGCGGGGAGCCTCCCACAGCCGCCCAACTCCCGGAGGACTCTGCACCCCCCTCCAACCCCGATCTTTCCTTCCGCTGCCGCCGCCACATCTGCTTCTTCCTTCTCTCTCCCCCCAGCATGCCCCGCGAAGTAGCCCTCTGAGTGCGGGCGGACTTTGCGGTCTACGCGAGCCCGGGGAGTGGTGGCAAGGAAGGCCTCCCTGGGCTTGCATACACCGCGAAGCCTGCCCGCACTCTTGGTAGTTTCTTGCCATCCCCCTACAGTCCACGCCCTGTGAAGTCGCAGCCATAGGCTTACTTACCTTTAGGCAGCCGCAGGAGGAGGCAGCAGTAACTGCTGGCAGCAGACGTGAGGGCGAGGCCAGTAGAGGAAGTGGGCCGCGTGGTGACCGTGTGGCATGGTATATATAGGGCTCTCAGACTCAGAGGCGGGGCGATCGGTGAGCCAGCGAGTCAGTGAGCGGCGGGCGGGTAGGCAGGTGGGGCAAGCATGGTGCGGACAGGCGGGGAGAGCGAGTGGCGACTGGGCGCGTGGGGGGAGTGAGCAGAACCGGCTCGGGGGCGTGGCCAGGCTGCTGTTACTGCCGGTTTGGAGAACCAGTCCCTATTTTTACTACTTATTTCTATAGAACCGGTCCAAACCGGCAGAAACCCACCTCTGCTCTATCTGCATCCACTTCTTGGCTGTTCAATCTAGATATATTAAAAGACGTTTTCTTTCTATCCTACCTAACTTCTAGTCGTGTCACCTACCTAAAAAGAGAAGAAAATGAGAGAGAAAGGGGAAAGAAAATCAGAACATCAAAGAAAAAAAATCATCTATCCATTGTCTCTTGCCCGCTTCAATGCTTTAATTGCTATGCTTTTCTTGGCTTGCCTCCCACATTCCTCTCTTAGATTTTTATCTCTGTCTGCGTCTGCTTCTTGGTTGTTCAATCTAAATAATTCTCCCACCTCTGCCCTCTTCCACTGCCTAATTTCCAAAATTTCTATCCAGACCCCTATCTTCCTTTCAAAAGTAGCTTCCAGCTCTCTTAATATGTTTTCCCCCACATTTAATTCATCAATCACTATTATTTTCATTGTCATCTCCTCCTTCTTGCCTTCTTTTGTTCTCTGGTTCTTGGACTCAATCCTTTCCTCCATTTCTTCTGTTGGCTCCTCCCTTTCCTGGGCGTCTTGGTCTTTACTCATCATCCCTCGTATGGTATTTTCCATTTTTTCTGTAATCTCCTTAAATCCTTTCTCCATGATGTCCTTTGTATTTTTAAAGAATAACGCCATCTCCTTCAAAGTTCCACTCATTTCTTCTTTGTAAAGCATCTTATTTTGTTTTAAAAGCATTCAGTTTTTGTCCAACAGTCCAAAAACTATTTATTCAATCCTTAAGTTGCAGGAGTGCACTGATCACAGTTCTTTATGTCCCATAGGTAAACAGTCAGTTCCATTTACATAGGAGTGGGACCATTGCCACCCCAGCCCCAAGATAAAGCCCAACCGGAGGAACCCTCCGCCACCCTGAGGCACGTGAGAAAGTCACCACCATCACCAACTCGCCACCGAGTTGCCCCCAAGTGCCCAAAGAATACCAGGACCTGGCGGATGCATTCAGCAAGTGTGAATGCAATGCCCTACCCCCTCATTGACCCACCAACTGTGTGATAGAATTCATAGTGGGAGCCAAGCTGCCTAAGCCGAAAATGTACTCCATAACCCCCAGAGAAATGGACGAACTGAGGTAGTACATCAACACCAACCAAGCGAGGAGCTTCATTCAGCCCACCAAATCTAGGGTGGCTGTCCCGGTACTCTTCAAAGAGAAAAAAGATAGGTCGATGAGGCTCTGCGTGGATTTTCATGGAATTAACACAGTGTGCATGGAAAACACTTACCCCCTGCCTTTGATGAAGGACATGCTAAGCCACCTGGTGAAGGGAAAGATTTTCACCAAGCTGGACTTAAGGGAGGCATACTACCAGGTGCGAATCAAAGAGTGGAAGACAGCCTTCAACTGTCCGTTAGGAAGCTTTCAGTTTAAAGTCATGCCGTTCAGACTACAGGGGGCCCCCGCAAGGGCCCCCCGCAGTCTTCATGCAGCTAATTAACGAGGTGCTGCATGATCACCTCTACTAGGGGGTCTTAGTCTATTTGAACAACATTCTCATATTCAGTGAGACGATGGAAGAGCACATCAAACTAGTGCACCAGGTCCTGAAGAAACTCCTAGAGGCTAAGCTATACGCAAAGCTGTCAAAATGCGAGTTCCACAAGACCTCTCTAGACTACCTGGACTACCGAGTGTCAAACAAGGGAATTGAAATGGACCCGGGAAAAGTAAAAGCGGTACTAGATTGGCAACCCACATGTACCTGCATACAGCTTCAGAGTTTTCTGGGGTTTGCTAACTTTTACAGACAATTCATCCTGGCCTTTGTGGAGGTTGCTCTATCCCTAACCAAACTGTTGAAAACAGGGGGGGGGCACCCCAAAACCACGACTAAGCAAACCACTGTCCTGGTCTCTAGACTGCCGGCATGCTTTTGAGAAGCTGAAGAGACTCTGCGCAGAAGAGCCCATCCTCAAGCATTTGAAATGGCCATTCATCATCCAGGCCAATGCCAGCAATGTGCCCATAGCAGCAGTGCTTTTGCATCCCAACCCCCAGGGCCAGCTACAACCCTGCATGTATGTGTCCAAGAAACTCACTGACACTGAGAGATGGTGGGCAGTGTGGGAGAAGGAAGCATATGCTGTCCGGTGGGCTCTCCTCTCCTGGAAACACTTCCTGGAGGGGAATATGGTGCCATTTGAAGTTTGGACAGATCACAAGAACCTAGAAGCCCTAAAAACTCCCTGAAAGCTCTCTCCCAAGCAAGTCCGCTGGGCTCAATACTTCAAGCAGTTCAACTTTGAGCTAAAGTACATCCGGAGGGGGGGGAACCTGCTCGCGGATGCTTTGTCCAGGAAGCCCCAATTCAACAGCTGCCGGGAAGAGATAATTCACGCCATTATCACTCCCACTCATCCGGCAGCTCAAGCCATCACCAGGGGCCAAGCCAGACACCAAAGCAACCCCAAGGGGGACCAGATGACCATGGCATTAAAATCAGCGCTTCTGGCAGACCCGTGGTTCAGGGACAACAGGGACACCTTGACCCTAAGGATGGATTAGCCTGGAAGGGCATCAAGCTATATGCTCCTGCCAGTTTGAGACTTCAAATCCTGCAGTGTAGCCACGACTCCAAGCTAGACAGGCACTTCGGGTTCCTGAAAACCCTGCACATAGCTAGGAGGCAGCTCTGGTGGCCAAAGATGAAGGCAGATGTAGAAGACTGCATTAAGAGCTGTGCCACGTGTGCCACCATGAAGAAGAGAAGCCCCCTGGGCTCCTCCAGCAAGTGGCAGACCCAAGCCGGCCCTGGGAGGAAATTGCCATGGATTTTATAGTTGAACTCCCAGAGAGCATTGGGAACACGGCCATTTGGACTGTGATTAATTTATTCTCAAAGCAAACCCACTTCACTGCCTACCCAGGGCTATCCTCAGCTAGGAGGTTAGCTAGGATGTTCATAAGGCAGATATACAGGCTGCATGGAGTGCCTTGTAGAGTCATTTCCGACAGAGGGGTGCAATTCATGGTGAAATTCTGGAGGGAATTCCTAAGGGCTATAGGGTCCACACAGGACTTAGATTGGCTTTTCATCCGAGTACTAATGGGGCGTCTGGATGAGTGAATGCAATGGTAGAGCAGTACACAAAGAAGAGGAGGTCAAATTATTCTCCAAAGCACCAGAGGGCAGGACAAGAAACAATGGTTGGAAACTAACCAAAGAGAGAAGCAACCTGGAATTAAGGAGAAACTTCCTAACAGTGAGGACAATTAACCAGTGGAACAGCTTGCCTTCAGAAACCATGGGCGCTCCATCACTGGAGGTTTTTAAGAAGAGACTAGACAGTCACTTATCTGAAATAGTATAGGTTCTCCTGCTTGAGCAGGGGGCTGGACTAGAAGACCTCCAAGGTCTATTCTATTCTGTTCTGTTCTGTTCTGTTCTGTTCTGTTCTGTTCTACTCTACTCTACTCTACTCTACTCTACTCTACTCTACTCTACTCTACTCTACTCTACTCTACTCTACTCTATTCTATTCTATTCTAAATTGTCTTCTTGATATTCTGAGTAAATTGCTCAGAAATAACTTCTGTTTGTTTTATGATTGCGACTTGTCCTTTAATGTAAATGTGGAAGGACAGGATTGGGCCAAGATAATATTTTGCTGCCTGGATGAAGAAATCTCTACTGAATAATTGGAGGTGGGGGAAGGATACAGGATACATTTTTTGCTTTTAGCATTAAACAGAACAAAAGACTGAGATGTAAACAAATGTTATTGTTCCTCCTTTTGAATTTGATCTAAGCAGCAATTTGTCCTTGACTCATCCCTAAGAATTCATTTCTGATCACTTTACTTATACACATTTTTAAATAGTTAAGTTTGCACAGGCAAAATCCTGTAGCTGCAGTCAGTGGTGGTTTTTTATTATCTTTTCTATTTCACTGAAAGGACTGTGGCAATGTAACCTGAAAAATTGTCTTGAAAATACAACCTGTGTAGAGTACATAAAGGTCTACTTAAAGCTGTTTACATTTCAAAGCAGCATCTTATTTTGTTAGAGTTCCAAGTAAAACACCCCTTTAAAGCAACTGTAGGATGCAAGAGTGGAAACTCAGTGGAAAGTAGCCACTTCAGTTGTCAAGAATGGCTTCTGCACATGCATAGAAATGCATCTGTCAGTGAGACAGATTAGCTAATTAAAATGGATTGGTCTCAAGATGACCTTGAATGAAGGCAGAACAATGTCTCTCCATGAGACAATTTCCCATGCTAAGGCAAATCAATCCCTAAGAGGTACATGATTTTTTGTTTTTTTTAAAAAAAGTAAGATATATGCAATTGCGCTAGTTTTGGTGCAGACTTTTGAACAGACATACAGTGATGGCGCTGTTGGTTTTTGTTTTTTAAAAAAGGCCAAACTTTTCAATCATAGGAGAACTGGCAGCCTGAGGACACTTTCAGTGCTGATGCCGCTTATTTATGGGACCATATATCAAATTTCATATAACATTCCTGAAAAGAGAGGTTAAAACTTAGCAGACCTTTATAGCTGAATGGTGTCAAGCATAACCCCAAAATGGATATTTATTTAACACTGCTCAAGAAATATTTTGTGTCAATTTAGATTTGACAACATCTTGGTCTAAATTCCTTTGCCATTAGTAATTTTGTGACCAAAAGATATTCAGCGGATGAATTTTCTCTCTTCACTGAAAGAGAACAGAATACCTAAGTCTGGCTTTATATAGTATAGCTTAATTCAAACTCTTATTTTTCTAACTCTTGCCATTACTGTAATTTTTATTTTGTATTACTTTATTTTGAAGGTAGGAACAGTTGGTTGTTGATATAACTGATATATCTCTGCTAAGAAACTCTAACTCAGACATGTAAAACTCAAGGCCTGTAGGCCACATCCGGCCCCAGCCCACCCAAATCCGGTCTGGTGCTCCCCTGGAGGCAGTGATAACATGGGGGCTGGCATCCCGGTGAAAGGGAAGCACTCACTGATTGCGTTCCAGCCCAGGTGGCCATTACAAAGTTGTTGTAGATCAGCACGTAGAGCCCCAGCAGCAGAGCCGTGCCTGCCATCAGCGCTTTCACTACCTCCATGGCCTGTAGCACATGAGCACTTCCCTTTCATCAGGATGGCCCCCCTCCTCCCACCTCCCCCCCCCATGTGAGAAAGCCATGGCCACTGGCAGTGCTGACACCCTCTCCCCCTTCCCTCATCCCTTCCTGGGCATGGAGGGAGGGAGGAAGGGAGGAAGGGAAGGAGAAGGAGAAGGAGAAGGAGAAGGAGAAGGAGGAGAAGGAGGAGAAGGAGGAGAAGGAGGAGAAGGAGGAGAAGGAGGAGAAGGAGGAGAAGGAGGGAGGCATGGAAGGAGGGAGGGAGATTAGAATGAGAGGGTCTGAGGGAAGTCCTGCCTTAGCACTTGGCTACCAGCAGCCTTGCTGCCCTCTCACCATCTCCTTGCCACCTCCTCCTGGCCTCTCCTGGTGGTCTCCCATTCTATCGCTGAGGATGCTTTGCTTACAAAGCTGGGTCTCCTCACATGGAGAGAGTGTGGGCCTTTACCCTCCCGCACCCACCATGAGCAACCTGGTGAAAGAGAGTGAGCACAGCAGCAACAGCCTCAAAGAGGAGGTAAGCATGGTCGGGCGTCCCCTTGGGGAAGCAGAGCAGGATTGAGCTGGGCTGTCAGGTCCCAGCATTTGCTCTGCACTGCCCAGGGCTCCAGGCAGCCCACACAACTATCCGAGGCTCCTCTTCGTGGCCTGAGAGGGACAGCGATGCTATTCTGATGGACGAGGCTTTGGCGCTTGCCCTAGTCTCATCCTCCACTGGAGACCTCCAGATCCCCCTTCCCAACCTTGCCTAGCCCCCCCCACAGGAGGCAGAGGATGACACTGCTGCGTGTGGAAGCATGAAGGAG
Source organism: Thermophis baileyi (assembly GCA_003457575.1). NCBI lineage: Eukaryota > Metazoa > Chordata > Lepidosauria > Squamata > Dipsadidae > Thermophis > Thermophis baileyi. The sequence continues at coordinate 872,863 of QLTV01001162.1, read as the reverse complement.
AAAGTTTGCAGGAAGCAGTTTTCTCCGAGTCCAACTTCTGCCTTGACAGATATCTGGAGAGGAGGATGGTGTGGCAGGGGAATTGCGTGAGGGAAGGCTGCCCTAACAAGCCAGCATTCTTACCACACAAGATTGGAAATGGGGATTCACTTTTGAGAAGGGCCATCCTCCCTCATGCAGGACTGAGGAACTCTACTCCCCTATCTCCTCCTCTTGTTCTCCAGATATCTGTCAAGGACTCAGTGGAAACTGCTTCCTGCATATTTTCTCCCCCGTGCTTCCATGCACAGCAGTTTCATCCTCCACCTCCTGCTTTGCTGGGAGGGGCACCAGACAGGGAAACACCAACGATGTCTGGGTTTGGGAGGAGAATGTCTCCTCTGGTGTGCTGTGCACATGCACATGAGTGTGTGCGTGCATACATGCACGCACACACACACACACACACACACACACACACACACTCCAAGCTTGGAGACTTTTATCCACATCTGCGCTTGCAAACTGCCAATCATGCCTGGGTTTTTTGAGCTTACAAAATGCCAATCATGCTGGGCTAGGGGAGAAGGCTCTCTCCTTCCTATGTGAATAAAAGTCATCAAACCTGGAATGCGTGTATGTGGGTGCCCGCATGCACTTGGCTGCCAGCAGTTTTGGGAGGTAAGGAGCTTGTGGGGCACCAAATTGTCCTCATGTTGAGTTAGCCGGTACAACTTGTTCCATCCCAACCTCAGCCATCCTGAGTCAGCTGTGCCCAGTGAGCAGCATTGAGCCGGCGATGCCTAACCAGCCACACCTACCCAGCCACACCCAACTGGCCGCTGTGAGTCGTCTTACATGCAACTGGCCCTTTGAGGGCAACCATAATGCTGATGCGGCCCTCAATGAAATTGAGTTTGACACCCCTGCTCTAACTATTAAATTTACTGTCATACAGAGGTACAGAAATGAATGCCAGAATGCAGAATTCATGTGTGATATTGTTCTTATCTTTATTATATTATCTTACAATGTTATAATATATAATATTATATTCTTTCCACAGATAGGAATAAGCTTTTATATAGTATAGTATAACATAAGAGCTCTGCTGTATCAGACAAAATTACTCTAGTTTGTGTAGAGAACTCATGAGTTATCTCATATACTCCTTGGTTAAAAAAAGTATGTGGCAGTACAGGTAGTCCTTGACTTATGACTACAATTGAGCCCACAATTTCTATTGTTAAGTGAGACATTTGTTAAGTGAGTTTTGCCCTACTTTACGATCCTTGTTGCCACAGTTGCAGTGAATCACTGCAGTTGGTAAGTTAATAACCCAGTTGTTAAGTGAATCTGGCTTTCCCATTGACTTTGCTTGTCAGAAGGTTGCAAAAAGTGATCACATGACCTTGGAACACAGCAATGTTCATAAATATGAACCAGTTGCCAAGCATCTGAATTTTTATCACATGATCATGGGGATGCTGCAAATGTCATAACCTTGAAAAACATAAGTCACATTTTTCAGTGCTGTTGTAACTTTGAACGGTCACTAAACGAAGTGTTGTAAGTTGAGGACTACGTGTAGTCCTCTGGGGAGGACTACCTCTCACTCTGGGGAGGTAAAGTGGAGAATACTGGTACATCTGTCATCATCTAATCTACTAATCTACTAAAACAACAAAGGACCTATTTCCCTAGCCTTACTTTAACCCAGCATTTGTTTCTCAGCTAGATGTCCACCATTGGTCTATTGGTAAGACATAAAAACAGTTGGTCTTTCCTGATCTTATGCACCATTGTTAATAATGTGAAGCACCCTCTGAAAAAACAAATCTATTGTATATAGTTGTCACGTTTTTCTACAGGGTTTGTTGCCTTAGTCTCTACTAGTTCATATACTGGATAGAGCTGATACAATTGAAAATAACTACATTAACATAAATCTATTGGTTTAAAAAGACATTTCATTAGCCAAACTAGTCAATTAGAAAGCATAAGAAGATGCAAAAGGAGAGCCAGTTTGATGCATTGGTTAAGGTGACAGTCTGTAAATTAGAATTATGTGAGTTCTAATCCCACTTTAGGCCTGCAAGTCAGCTGGGTGACTTCGAACAGCCTCTTCCCCCCTTCCAGCAGGTGGTGCCAGGTTAGCAGTGCCCATCTCATTGCGAAAGCCACTTTTTCCCATGCAGCCCATCGCCTCTCTGTGTCCATGAGCTTGTGGGAGGTGTAGGCACAGGGCTGTAGGTTTCCTTGGCTATTTCTTTGGAGTAGCACTGCTCCCACTGCCACGTTGCTGGTGTCTGCTTGGATGACGAAGGGTTGTTCAGGGTCAGAATGCTTCAGCACTGGTTCTTTTGCAAACAGTTCTTTCAGTGTTTCAAATGCCTTTTGGCAGGTTAGGTCCCACTATAGGGGTTGTCCTGGGTGGGGTTTCGTTCCTGGGCTCCCTGTCTTTAAGAGGTCCATCATGGGTTTGGCAATCTTCGCGAAGGAGGGGATGAATTGGCTGTAGAAGTTTGCAAACCCTAAGAAGCTTTGTAGCTGACTGCAGGTGCAAGGGGCTTGCCAGCCTAGGACAGCTTGTACTTTGGCTGGTTCCATCTCTATTCCCTCATTTGACACTCAATAGCCCAGGTAGTCTAGCCCTGCATGCTGGAATTTGCATTTTGATAGCTTGATGTACAGGTTGGCTGCCAGAAGTTTTTTCAGTACCTGGCGGACTAAGGGTATGTGGTCGTCCATGGTCTCGGTGTAGATGAGGATGTCGTTCAGGTAGACGAGGACCCCCTTGTAGAGGTGCTCATGCAGCACCTTGTTTATTAACTGCATGAACACCGCTGGGGCCCCCTGCAGTCCGAAAGGCATCACTTTGAATTGGAAACTCCCTAGGGGGCAGTTGAATGCTGTTTTCCATTCATCTCCCTCCCTGATGCGTACTCGGTAGTATGCTTCTCTGAGGTCTAATTTGGTAAAGACTTTTCCCTTAGCTAGGTGAGATAGCATGTCCTTCATGAGGGGGAGGGTGTATAGGTTGTGTGTGCACACACAGTTTAGCCCTCTGAAATCAATGCACAATCTCATAGTTCCATCTTTTTTTTTCTTTGAATAGGACTGGGGCTGCGACCCGTGGCTTGACTGGCTCAATGAACCCTCTTGCTAGGTTTTTGTCTATATATTTGCACATTTCTTGCATTTCCCAGGGTGTCATTGTCAGAGTATGAATATTCATAGACTGGAATAGATCAGCCAATGGGGACTGTTTGGATAGACATGGTAACAGGTCAACCAATGGGGACTGTTTTGAATAGCTGAAACATAGTATTTGTTTGTGTGGGGCCATAAGAGACAACTTGGAGTCTGGAGTCAGACTTGCTGAATTGTATATAAGAGTTGGTTTGGCCTCTAATGATGGTCTCTGTATTATATTAGCCTCTGTACAATATATTAGCCTCTGTATCTGTCTACTATGTAATTACTTGCTTCTATGAATATTGCTTCTGTGTTCCTGATATTGTATGCTGAATTCTGCTGTATGGTATTGTATATAAAGAAGTTTCTTATATATAACTGAATCCTGCTGAAGTTCATTTACTTGTGTGCTGGTCAGATGTGCTGACCAGACTCTGACAGTCATGGCATACAGTTTGGGTTTTGGTAGTTTTGCCCCGGAGATGATTTCGATGGCGCAGTCTGTCTCATGGTGGGGAGGTAGGACATCGCACTTGGCCTCACTGAATATTTATTTATTTATTTATTTATTTTATAAAATTTATATGCCGCCCAACTCCCGAAGGACTCTGGGCGGCTTACATCATAAAAAATAAAACATATAAAAACAATTTAAAAAAGAAAGGGGGAAAAAAAAAACCCAACTATATTTAAAATAAAACATTCACACAACCAGGCATGGGCCAATCAGAACAACAATTGGCCCCAGGGCTGCCGGAAAAGCCAGGTGATTAAAAAAGAAAGGGGGAAAAAAAAAACCCAACTATATTTAAAATAAAACATTCACACAACCATGCATGGGCCAATCAGAACAACTATTGGCCCCAGGCCTGCCGGAAAAGCCAGGTCTTAAGGGCTTTACGGAAGGCCAGTAAGGTGGGGGTAGTACGGATCTCGGGGGGTAGTTGGTGCCACAGAGTCGGAGAGGCTACAGAGAAGGCCCTCCCCCGCGGGCCCGCCCGCCGGCACTGCTTAGCTGAGGGGACCTGGAGGAGCCCAACCGTGTGGGATCTTACCGGTCACCGGGAGCTAT
>QLTV01001162.1:843389-855340 GCA_003457575.1 Thermophis baileyi | reverse complement strand
CATCCTGAGATCTCTTCACTTTTGGAGAAGGTTTATGAGGGGCAATGTGGGATGTTTCACTTCAATGGATAACAGAAGATGGTCAGAGAAATGTATGTTTATCTGGTTCCCAGAGCAGTTGATAAAGAAAACATTTTCACACTTGTGTATTGGCTAGAATCTGCATTCTGGCTAATGGGAGGGGTCTCTACTGCTTTAACTCTACCTGCTTTGCCTAAGGGTATTCAGACGTTGCTTTGAATGGAATGCTTTCACTTCTGCTTAATAAAAGATCCTTTTGAACTACATTGGCTCAGAAGTTCTCGCTTTCTTAAGTTAGACGTAGAGGCGATCCTTACAGTATGTGAACTGCCTTGTCCTCGAATTTCTCTCCCTCCAGCTATCCTGTATGTTAAATTCCTCCACCAATTTGAAAAAAGTACTAGGTAGTATTCTTCTAATTCCTTTCCTTGTTTTATCACTTTTATAATCTAAATCTCTATCTGCTATTGCATTAAAATCACCCAATAAGCAAATATTTTCATTTTCAAACTCTCCAATCATCCTGTGTAGTTTCTTATAAAATTGTTTCTGTCTCTCATTTGGGGCATAGATTCCTATGAGGACCACTTTTTTTGCTTCAAAAAGACCTCAAGTATTAATATTCTACCCTCTTCATCCTTGTAAATTGGTTTTACCGAATTCCTTCCCTAATATACGCCACTCTACCTGCCTTCTTCTGTTGTGATAGTGACAAACAAAGTTCCCAACTTGGGGTAATTTAATACGCTTTGATGTTGCCTCTTTATATGCATTTCTTGCAGAATTATTATATCCAAATTCATTTTACTGAACTTATTAAAATCTTTATTCCTTTTTCCTGGGGAGTTTAAACCATTAACATTTAAGGATAACATCGTTATTTCTTCCATATCACTGTCTATATTTCGGTCTTGTTGCCCTCGTTGATCTAACCTCTCTGACTTCTTTAAGTCTACCCTCATCACAGTTTCCATTATCCACTTTTCCCCCCTCCCAGTTTCCTTTTCTTTACTTTGTAGTTCTTTTGCTTCCATAACCTGTTTTCCTATTGCACCTTCCTCTCTCAGTTCTCTTACCTCTACTTCTTCTTCGCTACCAAGATATTGCCTATAGAACTCTTCTGCCTTGTCTATCGTATCTAGCCGGTATCTTTTATCCTGCCATATCACCATAATTCCTTCAGGGGTCAACCACCTGAAGTTAATGTTTTGTCTTGTCAATTTGACAGTTAGATGCTGATAGGGCCTTCTTAGATCTCTTACCCTTTTGGGAATCTGCTTGAGAACTATTAATTGTTTCCCTCTGTGCTCTAACGGGTCATCTCTGGTTCTATATAAAATCTCATCCCTTATCGATTTTTTAATGAATCTGATATGAACTTCTCTGGATAGGTTATGTCTCCTGGCATAATTGGTATGGATCCTGTATATTTCATCCATCTTGTTTGCCATTTCCTCCTTCCCAATTCCTAGGGCTCTCGCTAACAAATCTGCCATCATTTCCGGGAGATCTTCACCTTTCTCTTCTCTCACATTTTGGAAGCGTAAATAATGGTCTGCCTTCTCTGTTTCAAGAAAGATAACTGTCTTTTCTAATTCTTTATTTGCTAGTATAAGTTTTCCATTCATTTCATCTACTCTTTTCTCCTCCTTGTCCATTCTTTCCTCCATTTCTTGTAATTTCTGTTCATTCTTTAAGATTTGTTGTTGGAAGCATTCCAATTTACCATCCATTGCCCCCATCTTTTCTTTGAGTTCTCCCATGTCATTCCTTACTTCTACTATCTCTTTTTTCAGGTCTTCATGGTTTCTCAGCATTACCTCCTGCATAGATTGTAACATCGATTGCAGTTCATTAAATGAACTCGCTCTTTCTCGCTGCATTTTCCTCTATTGATCTTTGCCCTGCCGGACTCAATTCAACTGATGCAGTTTGAGTAATCTTCTTCCTGTCCTAACTCTTGTTAAATTAGGAATACTTGTCATCTTCTGCAATGTTGTGAACCAGCCCTCCCACCCTTGTCTTGTTTTCATGTGAAAAGAGACCATGAACAGGTAGTTGGTTGAAGATCAGAGGCTATCATTAACCAAGTCAGCAAGGGCAAATTCTTCACTCTGACAGGAACTGGTAGTACAAAGCATATTCAAAAGAATTCAAAACCTCTTCTTCACTCTGTTTCAAATAGCTCTATGAATTTTTGTTAACTATAATGTTGATCACATATGCCTCACTGGGACACCTTCTCATTTCTTGTGAAGATTATGAATCCCCCCTCTCTCTCCCCTCCCTCCCTCCCTCCCCCCTCTCTCTCCATGTGTGTGTGTATTCATGATGTGTGTACATGTGTGTATTTGTCAGGGTTCCAAGTAATACACCCATAACAAACAGAACTCCAAGGCAGGTAGATTCCTCAAAGAATATGTTTATTGGATATATCATATTGGCACAGTTCTGTTGAAAACCAACTCTGAAGGTTCCCGTGGTTTTCACCTACTTAAAAATAAAAGTTTTTCCCCTTTCCCAAACAATCAGTCACATGGTCCAATCAAGGTGCCGTCCGGTTGCCTAGTAACATCACTCCTCCTCTCTCTCTGGCCACCTGTGAGAATGTCCTTTGTTCCCTGGAGAAAGTATTTTGTTTTGGCTACAAAACCCCAGCTATCTCTATTTCCCCCTCCCTATCCCTCAGCTCCAGTGTGGCAACACTGAAGCCTCAAAATGGCTTCGGTCAGGTCAGCTTCAGGGTTGACAGTATTCATGATTCTTTTGCATTTGGAATTGTAAGGAAATCATATTCATTATTCTACAGAAAATCTACTGTCTGAAGAGCTATTCAATCAAAATCCCAAAAACAAATCAGAGAATGGGGCCTTGCTTTTTCTCCAGGGACAGCCATGGGAGGGTATATGTGTCAAAAAACCCCATAATAAAAGTTGTAACTGCAGGATCAGAGCCTAGCTCCTTTTTTTACATATTTCCCTTGTGTTTTGACTTTTTTGCTCCTCTGTAGATGTCTGTTTTTCCTAGAAATAGAAATAGAAATAAATAGAAATAGAAATAGAAATAGAAATAAGAAATAAGAAATAAATAAGAAATAAATAAGAAATAAGAAATAAGAAATAAGAAATAAGAAATAAGAAATAGAAATAACAGAGTTGGAAGGGACCTTGGAGCAGGGGTAAAATTCAAAATTTTTTCCTACCGGTTCTGTGGGCGTGGCTTGGTGGGCATGGCAAGGGAAGGATGCTGAAAAATCTCCATTCCCACCCCACTCCAGGGAAAGGATACTGCAAAATCCCCATTCCCTCCCCACTCCTGGGGGAAAGATATTGCAAAATCTCCATTCCCTCCACACTCTGGGGCCAGCCAGAGGTGGTATTTGCCGGTTCTCTGAACTACTCAAAATTTCCACTACCGCTTCTTCCTTTAAATGTCTTAGTTGCTCTTCTCTGCACTTTTTCCATAGTCTCAACATCATTTTTTTGTAACGTGAGCAAAAGTGGATGGAGTATTCCAGATGTGGCTTTGGAAAATAAGTGGACCCCCTTCTTCTTTGTGGCAGCCCCTGAGATATTGGAACACTGCTATCATGTCTCCCCTTCTTTTCATTATCACCAGGTACAACCACAGCAGACCAAACAGGGTTTTTAAAACAGGATTTCTCTAATTACTTAGAAGTTCTTCTTTTTCAGTATTTCTTAATTTTTTTTTATTCTCAGGATCCCTTCCTACTTTTAAAAACTATGGAAGACCCTAAAAGAACTTTTGTTTGTATCAGTAATATTTATCAATATTTGCCATACTAGAAATTGATGTATTTGTAGAATGTTTATTTACTAAATCATGTAACAATAACAGTAGTAAACAAATTATATATTAACATAAAATATTTTTCATACAAATTTTTTACAACTAAAAATAATACTGCTTAGAGTGACATTGATTTCAATAACTTCAATACTTAGCAATTAATTTTTATGTTGCAGATCCCTATGAGGATCTTGGGTCCCCCAAGTTTCTCAAACACTTTAAGAAATGCTGATTTAAGATTAGTAACTATTTTTGAATGTTTAGCCACTGAAATTAGTCTACTTTTGTCTGATTTATTTTTCTGATGCATTTTGTCCTTTTCTGGGAATGCACAAGTAGTCATCTATATATCATGTTATGCTTCTATATCTCTTTTGTAAAAACACTTGAATTATGCATAAAAGGGGCACATTTGCTGCAAAAGTGTTTTTTATTATTAAACTCTTGAAAAATTACCTTACCCCATTTTATTACTTGTCTCATTTTAAATGGGGCAGAATATTTTAACAGTCTAAGTAAAGTAATAGTTTTTAGCTTAAAACTGGAGATACATCTGTATTTTTCCTATTAAATATGCATGCATGATTTTCAGCTCCATTTAACTAAAATGTTTTTTAAAGATTTTACAATAACAAATGCAACAAACCTCAGTGAGGAGAGGGTGTAACACATAAAGCATGATTAATGGCAGTTGTAGTTCTCTATCTCTTATTTGAAAAAAAAATATGAAATATGAAAACTCAATCAATATAGGTGTATGGACTCTGTATTACCCTATTGTTAACAAAGCTGTATCCATTAGGACTAGGTATTGAACTGAAAATTATGTGGGAGAATTAAACTGTCAAAACATCATAAAGTAGTGACATTCCATTTACCAAAAAAACCATGTAAATGTTATACTAATTGCTTGGACAGTAAACAGAATTTTGATATCTCCTGCTAAAATTATGCATTTTAATATGGACCTTTCTTAGATGGAAGGATTTGAAGAAGTCCTATGTTAAACTAGGCAAGGCTTGGTCTCTTTAAGAATGAGCAAAACAGCAGTCCTATAAGTCATACCTCCACAATACAGTAATTGGAAAAGATATGCTAGTTGAATTTTTATCTTTCTCAAAGCCCTTAAAAGACTATAAATGTTTGGAACAAATATTTCAGTTCAGTTAAACAGAGGTTGCTTAGAATGTTAACAAGCAAAGAAGAGTACTAAGCTGATAAATAATATTCTACCAGATCAGGGGTGGGTTCCGAAAATTTCCACTACCACTCTGTGGGCGTGGCGCGCGTGCACTCCCCTGGTGCAATTCTGTGTCCGCACATGCTCAGTCACTATAATCTGCCCAAAACACAGCTGAGGAGTTGATCAGCTGTGCTTCAGGTGAAGAATAAAGGACAGCATTAACCCGGGGGCGGGTGGGAGATATAGGTGTATGGACTCTGTATTACCCTATTGTTAACAAAGCTGTATCCATTAGGACTAGGTATTGAACTGAAAATTATGTGGGAGAATTAAACTGTCAAAACATCATAAAGTAGTGACATTCCATTTACCAAAAAAACCATGTAAATGTTATACTAATTGCTTGGACAGTAAACAGAATTTTGATATCTCCTGCTAAAATTATGCATTTTAATATGGACCTTTCTTAGATGGAAGGATTTGAAGAAGTCCTATGTTAAACTAGGCAAGGCTTGGTCTCTTTAAGAATGAGCAAAACAGCAGTCCTATAAGTCATACCTCCACAATACAGTAATTGGAAAAGATATGCTAGTTGAATTTTTATCTTTCTCAAAGCCCTTAAAAGACTATAAATGTTTGGAACAAATATTTCAGTTCAGTTAAACAGAGGTTGCTTAGAATGTTAACAAGCAAAGAAGAGTACTAAGCTGATAAATAATATTCTACCAGATCAGGGGTGGGTTCCGAAAATTTCCACTACCACTCTGTGGGCGTGGCGCGCGTGCACTCCCCTGGTGCAATTCTGTGTCCGCACATACCGGTTCGGGCGACCCAGTACGAACCGGGAGGAACCCACCCCTGTACCAGATCCTTTTAATCAGAGGAACCAAGATTGCTTCTCAGTTCTTCTGCAAGCCAAGTACTTGACTAAGCAGTCCAAATTTAGACTTTGGAAGAGGTGTTTCTATGTCTGCAGGAACATGCACAAGGCCACTCTTTTTTGATCCTTAAAGAAACCATTGCTTTTGAAAGGCTTATTCAACTGCTTCAAAGTTGCACTTAGTTATCTCCTCACATGTATGCACCTGCAGCCACTTCACTTCATATAGAAGAAAACAAAGAGAAATTACTTCAGAAGCAAGCTCTTCAGTTTGGGGTGATTGCTGTAGAAATTCAAAAAAGGAATCTCCAATTATCTTCCATGTGTTGTGAAACAATACTTCTGAAGGAAGCCTGGGAGCTGGAAGTACTTATTTCTCTCAGACTGAAAGAAATTGAAAGAAAAAGATTAAAAAGGATAACTCATGAAAGGGTCAGAAGATAACCCTCTATTTCCTACCCCAGCCATTACAAGTCTTTTGGTCTACAAGCCACCACATACTTTTAACTCCTTAAATATCTCCATCAGGATGCCATGATGGATCCTGGTTTTCTAATGTATAATATTTTTCAATAATCTAAATCTTTATCTAAATATTTACTGAGCAAAACTCATGCACTTGATTTTTTTTAATGCTTGGAACAATTAAACGTTTGTGAAATATATTTAAATGTACTTGCTATTGGTAAATGTTCTAATTAGACTAGATTGATTGGACAACAGTACAATTTCAACTGCTTTGAATAACTTGACTAAGTACCTCCCAAAATAAGATTGGTAAAATAATTTGCTTGTCGTCTTGACAATACAATCAATTGACAATTAAGGGACATGCATAAGCACACCAGTGTGCCTACCGTCCCTGTCCTAACGTCGTACTCGTAAAGTATCATGTACTCATAACCATGCTTGTACTTATTATTATTTTTTTCACAATCATGTTTATACTTTAGCTGTAATCATATACACGTTTGACAAAATAAATAAATAAAAATAAATAAATAAAAATAAAATAAAATAAATAATTTTCACAGTAACGTATGAATGAAACTTGGTCCCAAGCTTGCAGCTAGACACTTGAAATCTCACCCTTGGATATGCAGCTATTTTGTATTATTATTTCTGAGCTGCTTTGATTTTTTTAATAGCTATCTGGCTACTTTATCAATAGTCTTCCATTTTTCTTGTTCCAATGCACAACTCTATACTTTCCTCAGTGATGATTATGAAATGTTCAAAATGTTAGACTCTTTAAATATATATTTCAACATTTGCTAATTCTTTAAGAACTAGAAAAAAAGTTGCACATTTTCTTACGGAAAGATGGCTAGAAATAATAGAAAACTATCTTTTGCAAAGTTAGACCACTGTTGTATCTGGTATAATAGCAGAGCATAGCAATAATAGCAGAGGTAAACTATCTTGTTTTGCTTTGTAGCAATGGGGTATACTCTGATGGCTGCAATGAATGTAACAATGTCATCACTAGAGATGGGACAGTTGGGACAAGTTGGGAGTTTGAGTACTGCTAAATCAAAATGACTACTATTGAGGAACCTGTTCTGAGACTTAGTGTTTTAAAAACATAGGCAATAAGGTTACAAGAAATCATAATTTTGCTGCTAATTCTTAATGGTACTATCCTGTAGGACTGGTGCCTGCTAAAATGGGATTGGGAACTGCATATGGCTCATTAGGCACTGAATGCTCACTTTTAGTCTTTGTCTATAATTCTGAAAAGGGGTGGCACATATAGTCATATTTAATAAATGATACGAGTTCTGTTCATTTCTGGACTACAGTCTGACAATATCATCTGGAAATGACGTTTTATATCTTCCTTTTAGCAAGGCTCCTGTAGCTTTGAAAAAAAAACATAACAATAAGGGCAATTAGCTTCATCTTTCCCCTTATTCAGTTTCAGTTCTAAATAAAGATGGGCCTACACCTTTTAATTTATTCTGCTTTTGTTCTAAAAAGCACAAGAAAGTTGGGAGGAAAGGGGGCACCTCTATAAAGTCACAGCCACTGCTGGATATGCATGGCCAGGAAGACCTTCGCTCAGCTATGGCCTGTGTGTCAGGTGCAGCCCTACCTGGAACAGGACTTAACTATGACAAGATTTGCTGTTATCACCCCAGAAATGTTTGCATTTGTTCGTAATAACCGTGTAAATTTAATCCTCTGATTCCAATTTTATCCACAGGAAACTGTGATCATGAGAGGGATGGCATATAAATTTTTCAGTAAATACTAAATAACTGAAATAAACGTAGGCTATACAAACAAACTAAGCTAAGAATAAACTTCTTGACCTCAGTGGAGAAGAGTTCCAGAAGTTGCTCCAGTTCTGAAAATAATCTGGATCTTCTTGCCAAGGAAGGAATCTTACATTTTCAGTGCATGGAAAGGTCAACCTGTCATTAGAAAAGCCAGGTGTTCAACCTTACTTGTAATTTAGTCATAAATGAAGAAAAAAGAAATGGGAAGCCTCTGACTAAGTACTGCAAGTGATGTTACAGGATCCATCAGCATGAAGGATTTTTATCGTACTGTGAAGGAAAGGTTAACCTGAGAAATAGTATTGCATCAACAGAAATGATAATGAGTTTATATGTGACAGCGGGTAAACAGCAACACAGCACAAGGAAGCTATTGTGATAGGCAGTTAATTACAATGGAAGTCATGTCTTGGTAATGACGAGGATTCACGGCACATTTCTTTCCAGTCACAGTACAATTTCTCCAGCTCTGTTTATGATAATCTATGGGATTATTTGACAGCAAGATGACATTTTGACTTTGAAACAAATTTATTTTATAGACAGTGCAATTACTCACTGGTATTGTGACATTCAATTAGGTGTGGAACTGCTCTGCAATTTATTATTATTTTTATTAGTGGAAGATATATAAATATTGGGTCTATTTCTGATTAGAGCATAGGACATTTTCTTTTTAGCATTCTGGCATTCTTACTTAAAAATTATGTTTTCTGTAACATCATGTGTTAATATGCAGGAGAAATTGTCTTGCAATATATATTTCTCTTTTTAAACACACGCAAACCGACACCAATCCAATTAAATTGTGGTTGTTGTAAAAAAAACAGATAAAATGTTACAATCTTCTTCAAAGACATTACCATGCTGGGAGTTCATAGGTAGCTGAAAGGTGGGGGTCTTCTGTCCTTTTGAACTATGCTAAGAATTCATAAATTATATACATTGTTTAAAACACTGTACAAAAGGAACACATGCAAGCTGCAGATTGTCAGAGCTGGCTTCTGGCTATGATCACGATGGCATATTATCACTGGGAAGGTATAATAGAGAGGCGGGGGGGAATTAGCCTGATAGATAGAAATGTTTAGATGGCACAGAAGGTTGTGTTGCTGACTCTTTTTCTCTGCAAAAAAGAAAAGGGGGCATATGTAAGGATGTAGGTATAGCAGGGGTGGGTTCTACTTACCTTCCCTTTGCGCAAAACACCCGGAAATGATCCTCTGCGCATGCGCAGAAGCCTATGCACATGCGCAGAGGGTTATTTTTCAAGCCGCGGCGACCAGAGGACCGGTTCGGGAGCATGGACCGCCAGTCTTTGCTGCCGGTTTGGCGAGCGGCGGTAAATTTCCGCTACCAGTTCTAAAGAACCAGTCCGAACCAGCAGCAACCCACCTCTGAGGTATAGGCATGGTGTGTGTATTTAAGAGACTGAAGCTGAAATAGCATTAAGGAAATTCTTACCAAGAGTAATGCCTCTGGAACAACTACTAATATAACTAGCTTGTTATAGAAAGATTTCTGGAAATAATCCCATATGTAACATGACTATGGAGATTCTCGGTCATCCAGGTCATGGTTGTCCCAAAGGTGCTTTTTCAAAAGGTAACTGGACTTTCTGTAAGTCCAGAAAGTTCAATTGCCTCTTGAAAAAGCACCTTTGGGACATATGTAACATGAGGTTTACATAACAAGAACACTATACAAACTGACACCATACATATTGAACAGAGGTGGGTTCCTATTGGTTCGGACCGGCTCTATAGAACCGTTAGTAACGTGGCGGCCTGGGTCGCTAGAACCAGCAGCGACCCAGGCCTGCCACGCCCCCGAGCTGGTTCTCTTGGCCGCGCCATTGTTGTGACCCAGCACGGCAAGCCCCCAGGAAATGACACACATATACTGTTTGCAAAAACAAAGAAGACTTTACCACTAATAATGCAGCTTAGTAGTAAGTTTGTTACAGGTTTTTCAACATAGTTCTTGTTGAAAATCAAAGAACACTTTGGCCAGGATTCCAAAGACAAAAATGCAAACAGGTCATTAACTCCCGAATTATCTTCACTTACTGGAGTTGGCCAAGAGCCCAGACTGGAGTTAGTCCAACTGATATCACCAAAAGTGTAAACAGCAGCCAGGGAAAATACATGTGTTGTTTCCAGCAAGAGTGTCCGGTGTGATTCAACCTTATATAGTCTTAGGGCGTGGCCCCTCGGCCTGCAAGTTTACCTTCGAGGAGGCCTCCTTCTACACAGCCACTCTTGCCGGCTAGCTGCCCTGCGTGCTCTGGCATCAATCAGAGCTCGATCTCGGACTCAGGTGCCAAAGACATGGGGTGATAGTGCCAGACCCTGGTCGGTTCTTGGTCTTCCGGATCCATGAGCAGCTGCGCAGGACTTGGGCAAGCCACAACAGCCATAGGCGCCGCCATCTTGTTTTTTGCTTCTGCGCATGTGCAGCTGTTTTTTGTACTGCGCATGCATGCGCGCAAAGCACGCGTGCACCTGTGACCCACCCGCACGGCACATACCCGTGACCTGCCCGCGTGGCACGGAACATGCGCACGCCCGCGTGGCACGTCCCTGAGTGAACCAGCAGTAAGAAGATCTGGAACCCACCTCTGATATTGAACAGTTCTAATAAAATCTTCATAATCATCAGTCAGAACTGATCAAGCTTTTTAGATGAGAAGCAAAATGTCTTCTTAATGAAAAAAACACAATCCAGTTCCCTTTTGGAAAAAAAAAACACCTTTGAGATAACCATTTGGATGACTGAGAATTTCCATAGACATTGTTCTTTCTATCATTTTTCCCTCAGGTGCAGGGTTTGCTTTTTGGATCAACTAATGCCATTTCACCTGATTTAATGCAGGAACTGGATCCAAATGGGTGATCTTTATGTCTGAGTCAATTGTGTCCTGTTACCTGTGCTTTGATCTTCCATGCAGGCATTTGCCATCAATGTAAAGTGTTAAATGGTACAAGTAATGCTGTGGAGTGTTGCTGATAGGACATGGCCATACCACTATAGGCATTTCCCCCACATTTTCTCTTTTATTGGTGCAACATTTGTCTACTGCTGGTTTGTTGCTAATGTAGTCAAGAAGGGAAGCACCTAATGACCAACAGAACATATGCATCTCCCTACATCCAGAGGGCATTCAGCACTTTTGTCCAGTTCTCAGCACCATGCAGGACTACTGGGTGAACCATTATTCTATGCACTTTCAGTTTAAAGTGAATTGGTATATGCCTCTCTCAAAGCACCCCAGTAATCTCCTTCTACCACAGCCATGTAGCATTCATTTGTACACACACTTCCCCATTCATACCACTTTGCAGATGGGATCTTAAGTAACAGAAAGAGTTTGTCTTTAAGAGATTTGCACTGCTGACTTAGATGGTGGATGTTAAGGAATTGTGCAGAGTAACCTCTGGGCCCTGAAGGTTTGCACAGTTCACCGTAATGTTGCAGTAGATATGAGTAATGATTCAGTCAATACACAGATACGTTAAAGTGTATAAAAGTAGTTTACTTAAAGAAATAGCACAGTCCAAATAACAGTCCGAATCATACACGTTCTATCAGTCAGTATTCAGAAGTACAGCAGTCTTCTTACCAGTCTTTCTTTGTCTTAATCATCAAACAAAGATTTCAACTATCAAAGTAAGATTTTGCTAGTAAGATTTTGAGTAGTGTGGATATTCAGTTTTTATATTCAGACAGTTAAGGTTGTATTACACTAATAATGGCACATGGACAGTCAACTTGG
>QLTV01001162.1:815604-834218 GCA_003457575.1 Thermophis baileyi | reverse complement strand
AGGCAGAATTTTATTTTCTGGTGCAAATCAGAACAGAAACTGGCTGTTTGTTGTTTGCTGCAAGGGGGTAAGTCAATAACTATAAATGCCTATAGAATGTTCAAATTATTAGACTTATTTTTTAAAGACTGCTTTATTATTGTTCTAGACAACTTAACAAAATGAAGAAGCTTTTTAAAATAAATGCTTGATCTGAAGAGGCCCAGTGCTATTGTATCTTCTTTTAAATAGCAGAGAATAATGTATACTTCAAGAAAGCCGCATCAATTTTAACAGCATCTGTACAAGTAATAATCTGAAATGTAACAGTGTCCTGTTTTAGTATTAAGATAAGGCAGCTGAGTTAAACCCTGACTTAGTCATGTTTGGAGTAGATCTATTTAAATAATTGGGAGGAGTTAGTGTGACTACATTTAAGAAAACTTTCTGGCATTAATATACTGCCATTTCTCCAATTCTTTGCTATTTCTATGGGTCAGGCACACGTGCACAGAAATACACAGCAAACAGTATATCATCTGTACAGTTTGCTGTTTGCTGGGAGGCAAATTGCTGGGAGGCAGAGGCAGATTCCCCCCCCCTTGTTTTCCTCCCCCAAAACTAAGGTGCGTCTTATACTCCGGTGCGTCTTATACTCCAGTGCGTCTTATACTCCGAAAAATACGGTATGCATCTATGTAGGTATGAATATGTATCTATATATGTGTCTGTGTCTAGTGTTGCAATATTAAGTTTGCTTATTGATGGTCTTCGATATTTAGATGTAGTGATCTGCATGAAAACAAGTTTGAAAGTGCTGTTTTATGGAATTTAGCATCCACTTGAATAAACTCCCAATCCACATTTTTATGTTTTAAAAGAGCAAGAGATATGCTATTAAATGTGCATACTTTTCAACAATTCATGCTGGCAGTCTTGAAAAACCATGAAAAAAAGTTTGGCAGTTAGGTATAGGTATGGATACATTCTCCATAAATAAATAAAAATTATTGTCACTGGCAACTGGAAGTGATTGAATGTCCATCTTTAATACTGGAAAAAGTAATTTGAAAAAAGGGACATTTCACTTAAAATTCTGATTAATCACAGTAGGAATCAATCATCTAAGTTACATACATATTTAAGAACCCTTGCTGAATCATTCAATCACTATATTTATTGAAGACCATGCTGTTCTGCCCCAAAGATTTAAATGGAAAACTTGTCTAAATGTTTATCTTGAAAAATCTGAAAGAAGTTTTCTTAGACAGGATTACACGTGTTCTTCAATGATTAACTTCACAAGCTAACAATGTGATGTCAAACAGCCATTGTAATTATCTTTTAACAAATTGGAAACAGGTAAGACCCTTCCACAGAATTGAAGATTCTGCCATCAAAACGATGAAAATAGGATCATGCTATTGCATTGTCAGAAGTGTGTATACAAAATGCAGAGTTTGTGGCACACTGGGATGATGCTACTTTTGTCATTCACCCTCTATTGCTTCACCTCCACATCCACAAATGTTTCTGCAAGAGGGCCTGAGAAAGGTATATACCCATTGGAGTTTATTCTAATATTGAACTCAATTGATGTCAACATTCAGCCTCCATATCTTTCTGCAAGGGAGATCCTTTACCTACCTATCCTAAATATCCTCATTGTAAATGCATCAGGAGAACTAGAGCCTGCCAAATATATTCTACTTATAGCCTCTGATCATTATTATGAGGAAGTAAATATTTCATTTTTGAACTCTCTAGTGCTGAACAATGCAGCAGAATTGTGTTTAATTTCTAATCTGTTTTAACATTAGTTATGTAAATTGGCTTAAAATGTAGATTTAAATAAAAATGGAAATACATGCTGAAATAATTCAAGGTTTGCTTTTCACTGTAGTTTAATTTTGGTGATACTCTAGCTCCCTCTGCTGTGCTGATAACTATCCCCAAATGCAAGGGCAAGGATTACCAATCTGATTCTCCCGTTCCCCCCCCCCTTCAGTAAAATCATTAGCAAATAGCACATATTCATATTATAGAGAAAAGCAGTGGTTTCTAACAATTATAGATAGTTTAGAAACTGTCTGTTATCTCCCTGTATTTTAAGATTAAAGTACATGCTGACTGCTCGTCATTTCTGCAACTATACAAACAAAATCCATTCTTTTTTTAAGTCTTTGCACCTTTCACAGATGACCATTGGTGGCAACATATATTCTTAAAAAAGTTAAGCAGTGTCAGGACTGCTTAATGTTTGGATGACAGACCACCAACACCCCCTCCCCCGATCTATAAACTAGATTGGAAATCTGAACAAAGTATTATGGAAGACTATGTCAGACCAGTTCCATAGTATTACCGGGAAACTATGTGGATATTCCAATATAGTGTAGATATTTTCCGACAAGTAGATTGCTGATTTGATACACCAATCCTCAGGAGCAGCTTTCGAACACATGCTAAGTCAACCCCAACCTGTCATTAGGCAGACACCTCAGATGTTTTTATGGGGGGGGGAGAGATAGCATCCCCACCTGTCTACTGCACCTCCCGACACATTTCTTCCATTGTATTACTCTTTTATGTTCTTCCCCAGAGCTAGCCTCCCATGGTCAGCTATGATTAGGAAATTAGCCTATTCCCCAGACATAACATTCAGCTCTTAAAGCCAGTCAATTTTTGGAATAGAGCCATTTTGTTACTTCAGGCAATATGTTTTAGGGCATTTTGACAATGTTGGTTGCAAATAAAAGAAAGCTGGTGTATCTGAAGGCACCAGACTAGAGAGGTATAAACTTGTCTAGGTATCTTGGAAACTTTTGTGTATAAGAATATTTCTACTGCAAACCACAGCAGCTAAAATGCCTTAAATTACAAGGACCAAAATACCTAGGGGAGAAAATCAAAGTAGAGTTTTTTTAAGGCTACACTTAATAACATAAATCTTTGCAACATGTTACTACACAAGGTGACAGTGAACAACAGTTTATGTGCATGACTTTTTGATGCCTCCTGAAAATGCTGCCATACTGAAAAGTGTTAAAGAGGAAACTGGAAAATAATTAAAGGTCACAGGCATATTAACAAGCATGATTACGCTATTGCAAGCTAAGCTGTTTATGTCAAGAGGGATCTTTGAAGAATTTAGTGCACAAATTTCTCCATACAGTAGGTGTAGAAAATATTTTCTAACCACTTTACTTCTAATATTGAGTCACTTTACAGCCAGCAGCTATGACATAGTGAGTCACTGATAAAATTACTGCTTGAAAGGAAGATGAGGAGGGGGAGGGAGGATTAGTTGTTTATGGATTAGATAATTATGGATAGAATTGTAGAATGGGACAATAAATGTGCAGGCATATGGATTGTGATATAAAATGTTTGCAATTCCCCCCATCAAGATCCCTGGTTACTCCATCAGTCTCATCAGATGTGGCAGAAGAGGCCTGCCACAGATGCCCCTACCATGATGTCTGTGTCCTTTGGAATATCATTTCCCTGGTACATAGTTTGGTCCCAGCCCTTCTGACCTTTAGGAAGGGCCTGAAGATATGGTTGAGCCTGTCAACTCTGAAGTGAACCTGGCTGAAGCCATCTTGTGCTGCCTCATAGTTGCCACGAAGCCAGAAAGGGGGAAGGGAGGGGGGAAGTAGATGGCCAGGCTCCAGTCAAAACAAAATGCCTTCTTGTGGGAACCAAGATCATTGAAACAGGTAGTCATTGAAAGTAGAGAAGTGTCTGCCTTCCATTTTCATTGGACAATGTGACCGGTGACACTTGGGAGGGGGGTGTTTGATTCTTTTAATTATGTGAAAACTGCAGGAATTGTCAGTTGGTTTTCACCGGCTGTGCTGATATGATGTATCCAATAAACATATCCTTTGAGGAATCTACCTGCCTTGGAGTTATGCTTTCAATGGGTGCATTACTCGGAACGCTGACAGAGCCACTGCATTTGGCAGTTCAGTTGGAGGGAGCCTCTTCAATAGTTATACTAAGCTGGATGTATAGATTGTATTTATCTTCTGATCATGATTATGCTTTTGTGCTTGAGGTTTTTAACAGTGATTTTCGTATAGTTGTATGTTAGCTATTTTTACTTTTTAAATTCTTCTTGCTGTTTTTTTTTTAATTTCTGTGAGCCACTGTAATATCCCATTTCAAAGACAGGTGCTGCATTTTTAAAAGGCAGAAGCCAGTCTAACTTAACAAGTTCTTGGATTTTTAATGCAAAAATTAATATTTGTCAGGCATATATATTTGAACATGTCTTCTTTAGTACATAATTATTCACTGGAATAAAGAATTATTTTAATATGAGCACGCACACATATAGAGAGCAGGAATGGATAAGACTTGGTGTGAATCCCAAATCCAGAATGGATCAGAAAAATTTACTGAAAGGGAAATGAAGCAATTCCAATTTGTCCACAAACCAAACAAAGAAAAAACTACCCCTCCCCCTAACAGTTCAAAGAAAAAAGGATGGAGAAATCACAGAATTTAGTGAGTATATTTTCTGACTCTTTCAGTCTTTTTTTTTAATTAAAGGACTATTATTTAAAACCCATTACTAGTCTTTATGATGTTTGGCTTCCTCCATTTCTTTGTGGTGTCCTAAAGTTCCTGAAATTTTTATCCAATTCTAGTGAAAAATAAAAATATCATTGGAGGGTTCAGATTGGCTACAATTCAGTTTGGGATGTTGCTTCAATTTGGGCAAAGAGATCAGAGTTTAAAAACAAAAAAAAATCAAATAAATCTTACATTGATGCTTGATTGAAACATCAATCAAACTAGGGCAGCAATGAATAAAAATGATTAGTCATGGCACACTCTATTTGGGATGCGTTCTGAATGTGCTACAAAACAAGAATGTTATGATTTGGTTTAAGTGTTTGTTTACATATTGACTTACTACACAGCTCTGAGTTTGATGATATTCACATTATGTTAAATGACAAAATCACACTGTCCAACCACTTGGAATAAAGTACATACAATTAAACATGACCTTTATTCAAACAAGGATGAAAAAAAATTGCAAAACTAATTAAAAGAGTAATATACACAAACATAGACATCTAAAAGCCAAAGTGAACAAAGCTCAGTTCTGTGGCAAGCTTCTCCCCTTTTGTTCCCCTCAATGCAAAAGCAAATAAATAAAAGTTACTGAGCTTGCAGTGAGATGCTACATTCATAATTTGTCCTCCCTTGAGCCTAGCCCTTGATGCCTATGTTCACAAACATCCATTTTACTTGAAAAAATGATAGTAAAATAGTTGAAAAAAAAATAGTAATCAATCAATTGGGCAAATGAAACACAGAATGGAAATTAAAGAAATTGGATATAGTCTCTCCAGGGACTTCAATTATCCTCTAATGTGGTAGATAGTCTGGATATAAACAGTTTTCATTTATAAATTTTGATAGTAACGGTGACGGTTTTGAAAACCTCTGTATGCATACTTTGCATCCAATTTGGTGTGAGGCACTCTGTCAAATGGCTCATGATCATTGAAGCAGGATTCAAAGACTTCATCTACTGCTTTCTCTGCTGTCTCTTTAGTGATATTTCTAACAGCCAACATGGAGCGAACAGCTTTCATCTTTACACAAGTCTGAAACAGGTGATAAAAAAGGCCAAGGCACATCTAATCAACTAAAGCTTTCATTAAACAAACAATTAGATTTATATAATATTAGGTAATATAACTATTACCTAAATAAATAAATAGATAATTATAAGTTCCATGGATATCTTCCAATGTATTGCTATCTAACTCAAAAATCTTTTTTTTAAATTTTCCACATTAAATGTATCACTTGGAAGATACCATAGTGTACAAGTCAACAGTTAATAACAAATAATTCATGAGGATACTTTATCAGCTGTGTCATTTTTTAAAAAAACCATAAGCATTTGTAATGCTTTTGTAGTAATTTTAGATCAATGAATAAATTCAGACTTTCATTATATCTAGGACTTCCATTACTTGAAATACACATATCTAGATTACCTGATTATATGATTTCAAGAATAACAGCAATTTTCAAAGGAATAGCCAGAACTAATTTAATATATTTATTACCTCATAAATGTTGTGGGGCATCCAAGGCCTATATAAAGTGGTCCTGAACTATAGATTATTACCAAACAGCAATGAACAATTATTTTATCCAAGTCCAAATAAACAAGTAATCTTAGTGTCTGTGGAGATTCTCAGTCATCCAGGTCATGGTTGTCCCAAAAGTGCTTTTTCAAGAGGCAACTGGACTTTCTGGTTTTTCTTTGAAGACGTTTCGCTTCTCAGAAGCTTTTTGGATGAGAAGCGAAATGTCTTCAAAGAAAAACCAGAAAGTCCAGTTGCCTCTTGAAAAAGCACCTTTGGGACAAGTAATCTTAGTCTTTCTAACCATAAAAATAATGTTCCATAATTTGGAATGTACATATCAACACTGAGAAATATAATCCAAGATTGGCTAAATTATGAAAGAATTGATCTGGCCAATAAACAGTAGGTTTCTCATCCTTAATCCCTCTTCTTTAAAATAAAGGATGCATGAAAAGTATTGCTCTCACTTCCATAATGTTAATTTAAATAGGAATATTTTAATAAATAAAATCCAAAATCATTGAAAGCTATCTTTTAACTGTATTATTGTATTTACATCTCCATATAATCACCATCATTCATTGTTTTATTAAATGCTTCATTAAATGCTGTCACAAAAGTGCTTCACATTTTGTCTCTTCAACCAGGCCTTGATAATCCTTTCCACTTCCTCTACCTTTGCCACTTCAAAAAAACAGTTAAGCAGAATATGGAAGCATAAGAAGGAACTTCTGACTCAATGAGACAATGCTAGGCTTCACATCACATAAGTCACCCTACAGACAATTGTGAAGGTGAATTCACAATCTTATCCCATCTGTGAGGACCTGATGGAAGACCAAAATGTGAAGTTCTTTCATTCTTTAAGAAGCTTGTTCATCATTGAGAAATGTATTCAGAGAATGTGAATGTTCAGGGAAATAAATTCAGGTAACAAAACAGCTTATTTTGAGGATTATTTTTCTGTTCCATCTATTTTAACATCCCTATTTCAGTTAAAATTATGGAAATGGAGGCATTATTTTTAATTCTCTCTCCCCCCCCCTCCACACATACATGCATACACACACACAGCATAATGAGTGAGGGGGGAAAAAAGCTGGTCTTATCTTTTTCATGTCTATTGACACTACATTCCTTCGTAATAAATTGTTGAAGTTTGCTAAGTCTCAAATTACAGAAGAAACTACCTCAAATGAAGACATGAACCAAAATCTCTTCTTTTACAGATTGTTATTAACTTACCTGCTGATGCTGCTTCAGCCCAAACCTAAATCTCATCATCTCATTTATGAGAGAACAATCTCCACTGAGATTAGATGCCCGAATCTATAAAAGATGCACAAATTGAGTAGAATATTTACAGAAAAGTTAGCATAGTATCCCATTTTAAAGCTTTTGTCCAAATGGCTGCAAAATTGTCCTTCATTTCCAATTTGTTGTGTAATTGCTAAAAAGAGCTTCAACAATCAAATGGTTAAGAATAAGTGGATTCTCTTGGTTGTTCATATAGCCATTCTCCAGGGATGCTATTAAAACGTAACTGCTGAAAGACTATCACCTTGATCTCATTTTAGACATATAGAACATGACCTTACTCATTCAACTAGGGCAGTAGTTTTCAACTTCAGCAACTTGAAGATGTGTGGACTTCAATGCCCAGAATTCCCCAGTTGAGAAATACTGAGTTAGGTAGTAGCTAAGTCTCAAATTACAGAAGAAACTACCTCAAATAAGACATGAACCCTAGCTGAAGTTGGCTGATTGTAGAAAACTAAAGAAGAGATGATTTTATTAATTTTTGATTTTATTAATTATTCATGATTTTATTAATACTTGGTTGGGATACACCAGGAAAACTCCAAGGCTGTAGGCTAGGCAAAAAGTGTTTATAAGAAGCACCCCAAAACTGTACCAAACTATTCCCATACTGCTGCCAATAAACTAGATGAACATATTTATAGAGACAATAGGAATTGATATTCTGATTCAGCAATGACTTTATTTTCTCCAACCTCTAAGTAATACTACCCAAACTAGCTTAAATAGCATCTCTTAAGATCTGATGGACATATATCAGTCAGTAAACCTCTGATTATCTCAGTAGGTGGCAGTATCTAATCTATCCTTTCTGAGTTTTGAAGCTATACAAGTGGGCTCTGCTTAGTCCTTGAATGAGACAACACTAGTACCAGAATTATATTAGAAAGAAAAGTTTTTTAAAAATCTGAGGAGACAATTGCAAATTATGACAGTATTGGATACATCCATGAAGTCACAAGGTACCAAGTTCAACCCAAAGGAGATATCAGTGGGAAAAGACCATATAACTGCCATAGATCAGGATTATTTTCCTTGGGTTTACAAACTGTAAAGCTCTTTCTAAATTGTGTGAGGCAGGATGCTTATTCCCTGGAACCAAGAAAAAAAAAGGGGAAAGAACTATTGTTCTTCACCTTAAAGATAAATCAGCTGGTAGGATGTTTTCAATTGTTTGCAAAGCTATTTATTGTTATACTAATTTAAATAACTGAGTGGAGATATTATAGGTTGTTTTATGTGTTTGCTTTTAAAAGCTTGCTTGCAGTGAGGGTTAGAGGAATACACTGCTGTGGTCAAACAATGGCTTAAATCATTGTTTGAAAGATGCAAAACATGCTGCAGTTTGACAAGCTATTTCCTGTGTGACATTTCTAGGCTGCTCTAGATGAAAGAGGAAGGAGAGAATAGACAAATGAATATGTTGCTATATCCACTGAAGATAAGAACACACTACTCATTTAAAAAACTATTCACATTACTCTCTCTATCCCACCCTCTTTACAAAGCCCTGGATCTGCTATAAGAGTACATAGACACAAACACATACTCACACATATATAGACTAAAAATTTGCTGCAAACAATCCAGAAAAATGGTGCATAACATAATAATTTTGTGTTAGTACTTCATATATTTCTATATATGTTAAAATAAATCAAATGTCGGGGTTTATTTTTGATTGATTGATTGATTCATTCATTCTATTTGTACCAACAGGATGAATGAAGAAAATATATTTCCAGAAATTGCCCAGTATATTTTACTTTTAACATGTAAAAAGCAAACAAGCAAACCAAACAAACAAGTCCTTCACAATGTAATTGATAAATTGCTACATTAGAACTGTGAAATCACAGAACCCATATCATGACCTTATATTCCAAACACTGTGGAAAACTTCAGTATTGTAATTATAAAAATTTATCTCTTCTTGCTTATTAACAATGTATTAGGAGTGGAACTGGCTTAAACCTGTAGGGTAGAAGGTTAGAAGCCTGCAACCTTTTTTCCCAGAAGTTCCCTGGGTATTTAGACCTGGCCCTCCTATCTCCTGCTTTAGAGTAGCAGCTTGGTAGTTCTACTGCTATCATCTAATTTCCAGGGTGTGCTTCCCCTATTATCCTCTTCCTGAATCCCAGCACATAAGAGACATAAGGTCCTCACAAGATCCACATACTATTTTTCTGGCAATAATCAAAAGGAACCAAAAATAAAATAACGTTTGAATAATGTTACAATCTACACATTACATTACAGAGTAATGTAACTCACATTCTTGTTAAATTCTCTTTCTCCAGACTAGAGGGAGGGACTGGAAAATCTCCATGGGCACATGGACAACCACCATGTCTCACTTGTGGGTACAGACTGAGATACCCACAGTTTGTGAATGGTTATGCCTATCCACAAAACAGACTGATATTCACAACAGGAATTAAGCAAAGAAACATAAAATATGATAGTAAGATCACTTAATTCTACTAATTCATTCAGAAATATGTTTCACTTAAACCATCAGGACTTACTTTCTAACTAAATAAGCATAAGACTTTACTGTAAGTGAAACTGTGTTGATATGAGGTTTATGCTGTGTGTGTTTCTGATATCCTTATTAAAATATATTTATAAAATTAAGTTTTTCAACTTACCTCTGAACAGGCTAAGTGCTTTATATTGTTAAACCAATCCACATGAGCACGGCAGTGATCAAATGCATGGATAAGTTCATGTGCAACCACTCTGTTCATTTGAGATTGACTATGTATGTTGTTTTGGCAAAGTACAATCTGCAAACAAAGTTAACCGAAAATTTTAAGAATGCATTTTATTTTTGAGCTTTCATAGAATAATGTGCTTTCCTGTTCTATACACATCATTGTTCAACCTTTCATTAGATGTAGTGCCAGAGAACTTGAGGGTACTATTTATCTGGTTTCCCCCTCTCTTTCCTTTTCTGGGGCTGAGGAATCTCCCAGAGACTAAATATACATATTAAAATACAAACTAAAACTAAAAATCAGCTGATATCATTACAATATGCCTGGAGGAGATCACCAGGCTGAGCCTGATGTATCATCAGTCTTCAGTCCCTTTGTGCCCACAAGAGATCTAAGTCCAGCCCACCATGAATTCCATTTTTACCGCCAAATTGCTTTGACCACTAGTGAAAAATAGTTGCTTTGTCATTGAACTCTGGGGCTGTTCCTAATTTATTTGATTTCCTGCTATAGTTATCTAGAAATAGCACCATCTATTTTAATATAATGAAGCTAGCTTACAAAAAAATGAGAAAAAATATATATATTATTTTAACCCAATCAAAAAAAAAATCAGAGGGTTTAATAGCGATATTTATAAAATATTAAGTTGAGATTGACAAAAATTCTAAACTCTACTATTTAACACTGACTACATAATTCAACTATTTTGTTTTACTAACATAGCAGAGCATAAAAAGGTGCAAACATTAGGCAGAAAAAAAGTAGTAGTTTACCTGTGATACTGAAGAATCAAATCCTCCACCAACATGTTTATCACAATTTTCACATGAAATGTGTCGGTTATTGGTAACAGCACTAAAACAATTGAAGAGTCACACATATAACAAATATAATACAGAACATTCATATAATAATCTTTGGACATAAATTATCTCACCAGCCAGAATTCTTCATAGCTTCAAGTAGCAGTTTAGCTTGTGGACCTAGAATAAACATTGGCACAATAACTCATTTCTAAACAAATCTGTTGTTCAGAGAAAAAAAATGCAGAGCTCATCTTTAAATTACCACAGAAAGTGTTTACAACATCATTAAACTTATGAAACATCATACATCCAGAAACAATTTATAGATATCATGATCAAAACACAAAGATGAACTTGATTGACTGCAAGAGATACTACTGGCAAAATCTTAAGTGTTTACTTAGATATCAAATCTCATTAATTAAAGGGAGTTTAATAATGTTCAAGTATACATATGACTTCCACAGCCAAGGATCATAGGAACTAATCTGAGTGAAATTGCAAATGAATATTCTGCTGTGATAAAAACTTTGAAAAAAAATATTCTTTTGATGTGGATGGCCCAACACCTAGATACTACAATAAAATCACGATACCAGAGCACCCACATTGCTGATTGTGACATCCTCTGTGCAGGAAAAGAAGGAAAGCAACACGTCCCAAAGGTGCTCTTTCAAAAGGCAACTGGATTTTCTTGGGTTTTTTTTCCCTTTGAACACGTTTCGCTTCTCATCCACGAAGCTTCTTCAGAACTGAAGTCCAGTTGCCTTTTGAAAAAGTACCTTTGGCACAATCATGACCTGGATGATTGAGAATCTCCATAGTCAAGGAAATCAATAGGGTGTGTGTGTCTGTTTTTTTTTTTTTTTTTTTGCTGAATGGTATCAACCTATCTCAGTGGTTAGACTGGAGTGTAGAGGTAGAGCACTTTGCTTTTCCATAACTCACTGAAACTTCACTCCTGTGTTCAGAGAAAGAAGTACTGTACTCTATATGGAAGCTGACTTGCAACAAATTAAGCTGTGTCAATTTAACTTAAAACTGTCTTAAACGTTGGCACATGTTCTTCCAGATTTCAACTAGAAGTCTTTCTCAGCTGTATTCAGATACCATGAACTAAACTGGGCACCTTTGTCCTCTCTATAAAAGTGCTCACTTACCGATTGCTTCACTTAATTACCCCTCAAAGTTATCATGATGTAAAACAAATAGTTTTGCAACACATCTTTGCATTCATGACCATTGCAGTGTCCCACAGTCATGTGGTCACCATGCAACAAGCAGAA
The DNA here is from genome assembly GCA_003457575.1 of Thermophis baileyi. Lineage (NCBI taxonomy): Eukaryota > Metazoa > Chordata > Lepidosauria > Squamata > Dipsadidae > Thermophis > Thermophis baileyi. The sequence continues at coordinate 821,979 of QLTV01001162.1, read as the reverse complement.
TTAATAGAGAAGGAAGAAGTAAAATCATACATTGCAGGCACGTTTCATTTAATGAGCATGGCAATTCAGTTAATGACTGAAAGAGAAGTGAAGATGTAAAGCTCATCACAGTCATGTGATTTTCCATTTAGTGACCATGACGCTTAGTGACTGAGTTGCAGATTCCAATTGTGGTTACTAATCAAGAATTATTGTATAAGCCTTTATTTTTTTTCAAGACAAAGCTTTTTATGTAAACTCTTGTTTTATCAATTATTTGTGGAAAAAATGGTTGTTGTCAGCAGTTACTAGGCCCAGGATTAGGAAGTTTATGTGTATTGCTTATGTAGTGGATCAGAAAATAAAGCGTTATTTGATTTTTCATCCTAATTTTTCTTCCTTATGTGTATTTAGAAGGAATGGTCAAGTTGTGGGAAAGTGGCAAGGTTGGAACACTATTGATCACGTGTACTCAGTAATGGAGAGCCAATGATGTTTGCTTATACTATGATGAAAAATAGGCACAGATTAACGTTTGTCTGACACAGTAAATTAGGGGTTAACAGCTACACTAAGTGCTGGCATCAAAAAAGTGAATTGAACAGGCAGAATGGGAGGCAGGAAAAAATATTTTAAATTACATTATTTTTATATAAGTTAAGAATTCCATTGGTAAACCACATTCAATCCATATAAATTACACCTGGACAAAAATGGTGTTTTTTGCATAGCAGTGTCATGAGTCAGCTTTATAAATAAGTTTGTTACAGATAAGTTCCAATACAGTGACTGAAAAAGAATACCTGCTAAACCTTTGCTGGAAAAAGAGAAAATATAATATAGTTTTCAATATGCATCAGCATGATTTCTACTTGAAGAGAAAGCAAATTTTATCCATTTTGAGGAGAAATGGTATATTTGAGGTTTCTATTCCTTCCAAGTGTCCAGCTAGATGACAGCATCAACATCCTTGACTGTGAAATAGGTATTTATTTTAAATGATTAAAATAAATAAAAGTTAATAATAATGTATCTAGAAAAAATAAGACCAGCAGAACATTCCAGAATTGTAATTAAATTGAAAAGGAAGAAGAAAAAAGATGAAGCCATGGAGGAGGAGTTGAACTTTGACTGAAATGAGTCTTCCCTTGCTATGGAAGAGTACACAGGAAGGAGACATTTCCTGAATAATTAATCAGTGAAAGGAGCTGAACTCCAGAAGTTGTGGGTTCTGCATCACTGGAGATTTTTAAGAAGAGATTGGGATTGTATTTCCAATTAATTGTAGACATTCAAACTATCACCTCCATCTATAAGTTGGTAGGCCTCCTAGTTTGTAGCTGGTTGCTTTAACCACTACAGGAGCAGCAGCAACTGCAGGAATGATTTCCTTCTGTGGGTTTATCAATGAACCAAGAGTGATAAGATTGTTTGGACCTTTTACTATTTCAGTTTAAGTATTTTTTTAATAGACCTGTGATAGTCAGGCAACAAATTGTAACAGGCAAACCTCTCTCGGAGACAACATGGCTGCGACAACAAGACAACCCAAGATAAAAGACTTTTTCCAGATAACGGACACTGCAAGTAAGACTCCTTCTCTCTTTTCTTCCCCCCCTCCAAACAAACCTAGCCCCTTACTGGATTGGGAAGAGGACAACTGCTTCTCTGTGGAGGAGGGAGTTCCAGTTACAGTAGGAGTTGGGGGAGGGAACAAGAATAATATTAGGAACAATTTTAAAGGAGACTTGGATTTGGTCGCCAAGAATTGCCTACCAACAGCACGAATAGTTTCTGCCATATTTGACCTGCTCCTGGAAGCAAATGGAGCGATTAAAGAACTAAAGTTTCTAATGGGAAAACATATCAATAAGTTAGATGAAAAAGTAAACATCAAAACTCACATTCCAAAGCTTACCCATAATGCTTGGCCAGCCTATGTGGACCGGGGGCCTCAAGACAGAGAAGATACAGTGGAGAGGCTGGTCTTACAGAGACACAAGATCTTACTCCAAGTTACTAACACCCTCTGAACAGGGGCAGGTGGCATAACAGGAGAGTGGTTTTGATCTTTCTATCCCAACTCTTACACTGTAGGGTATATTCCAATGAGCTAACAGAGATTTCTTGGCTCCCCAACAGACAAGGCTGCAAAAGAATATTGCTAACCTTTGGGTAGATTGTTCCGCCATCAATGTTATTCAGACTTGAAACCTCCCTAAAGAAATTCTGTATTTGGCCAAGATGGGTAGTTCACACCACCCAAATTCAGTCCCTGTTAAAGTCTGGGCAGAGAGCCAAGACAGTGAGGGAGGTTGACATCAACCTTGGGAATTCCAAAATACTAACGGCCAAACAAACAAGCCTTCAACTAACAAGGTTAGAAAAAGATAAAAAAGAATATTTAAACCTACACAATGGAAAGTTTCAGTTCATGGATGACACGGAAGAACTAATCCACCAGTTTGCCAGCCTTTGCCCAGGAGACCAAGAGCTGATACTAAAGAAGATTGAAATAATTAGTCTAATATTGAAATCAGCAAGTAGTGCAACAGAAAGCTTGAATGTTTTGCTTCCTTCTGGCAGTTCCTCTGTGGAATTGCTATCAAGTTCAGCTTCTGAAAGTACTCAAGCCCCAATAAATAAAAAGAGAAGGCGTACCAGTCCAAAACAAAAAGGAAAGGAAAGGGACATTCAACAGGACATAACAGTACAAGTCCAAATTAACCATCCAGTAGGACAACTAAACAACGAGAAGGAAAGCCGGAGTCCCCGCCCACTTGAAGAAACGTCAATCTTAGATCAAAAGCAGAGGAACACTGGCAATCAAGATAAAGAGGAGCAACAACAACAAGAATTGCAACTCACGAGGAGAAATACCGAACCTCACAATAACTGTGTCTATATGGGAAGCATAGTTAATATCCACCCAGCTCCAAGTCAAGTTGACATCCGGCATTTTACTATCTAGCCAATCAACCAAGCCAGACCACCTTGCCTCTGGAATCCTCTGGAATGTGGCTGGCTAGAAAGGGATGGTTGATAGTGGCCTAATGAACTTTCCCCCTAGCATCGATGTAATAGCCATTCAGGAAATCTGGTTAACTGAAGTGGACAAACTAGTACAACTGCCAGGCTTTCAGGGATGGGCCTCCCCAGCCCAAAAAACAAAGGGAGATCCTCTGGCGGGTTATGCATTCTTATAAAGCAAGAATTGCAATGGCAGGGGGCGAAACTATACAATGAAGACAAGTATTTGTATTTCCTAGCTGTTAAATTTGGATATGAACAGTTCGAGTTAATACTGGTAAATGTGTATATCCCTCCAAACACATCCCGGTATACAAACACAACTCCGAATACTGGATAAATTTGGAAGTTATTCTAGACCTAGACAATATATCTGTATTGTACCCTCAGTCCATAGTGGTATTACTAGGAGATTTTAATGCTAGGTTGGGTCCTTTTTTGTATGAGTTCACCCAGAAAAAGGGAGTCCCAGGGGAGTTTTTCGATAACCATCCTCAGTGGTTCTCGAGAGACCACAACGCTGCTGGCCTGCTCCTAGTCTCCTTAATTTTTAAGGGTAATCTACAAATCCTGGGAGGTAAGGATAACAATTATACGTATCCTTACACATATCACTCGGCCCATTCAAGCAGTGTGCTGGATCTCTTTTGTGTGTCTAGAGATAAAGTTAACCTCTTCTCGGAGGTTACAGTACACTTTAGTGACGATAGTGATCATCAGCCTGTAAGCGTGACATTGCGAGCTCGCTCAGATTCAAGACCATATAACATGGCTGACATATGGCTCACCAAAAAGGTAGAGGTGACCCAAAATAAAAGGTTAATGTGGGCTAAAGTGATACTAAGGCAATAACACTGTCTTAAAGAAGAGAATGCTACCAACTGGGCTAGAACAATCCAGTCATCTACTACTGATTGGCCGCCAGCCTTCGACACATTCTTTAATCTTTGTAATATCCTGAAGAAACACTTAACAACTAAATCTGCTACCAAAAGAGCTCGAGTGGGTAGACCCAGTTGGTTTGATTCTGAATGCCAGCGGCTGAAAAAGAAATTGAAGGCAGCCATGAGGCTCGCCCAGAGGAATCCTACTGCTCATATATAAGCTGAGATGTTGCACACAAGAAGAGAATACAAAAAAATTATAAAATTAAAGAAAAAAAGTTCCATCACCTTACTTTGGGCAGAACTTGAATTGGCCTCTAAGTCATAATTCAGCAATATTCTGGCATTCGGTAGCAGGAGTTCTAAAGGAACAGAGATTTGCATTGATATACCAATCTCCGCTGAAGAATGGGAGAACTACTATCGAAGTCCGTTTGCCTCTACCAAATATGTAGAGAAACTGCCTCTAAGCAATGAACAAGCACCCCCTGAAACCCTTCCCCCTTGGCCGCCAGTCTCTGTAAGAGATACAATCTATTATTAAATGTCTAAAGAGCAATAAAGCCACAGGTAGAGGATTTTCTACCAGCAGAAATATTTAAGAAATTCGCTGATTGGTGGAATCCATTTTTGGCAGGTCTTTTCACACATATAAAAAAAAGAAAGCCACAGTCCAGAGAGAAAGAAAAAAAAAAAAAAAAAAAAAAAAAAAGGGAATAAAAAGGATCCTAGTAATTATAGACCCATTAGCCTGATCAATATTGTAGCAAAAATATATGTGAGGCTCCTTCTGAACAAAATGGAAATCTGGGCAGAGGAAAATCATATTCTTGTAGAAGAACAAGCAGGCTTTAGACAAAGTCGATCTACCATTGACAACTGCTTTATTCTGAACCACCTAATTGCCAAATATGCTACAAGAGGAGACCCCTATATGCAGCCTTTATAGATCTCACAGCCACATTTGATATGGTAAGTAGTAGAGATGTACTATTGCGTAAACTGACAGCTCTTAAAATTGAACCTAGACTACTAATCCTGATTAAAGCCCTATATTTAAATATTTGTTTGAAAGTGCGGTATGGGGTTAATGGAGCCCTGACTAACAGGATTCACACAAACAAAGGGGTAAGGCAAGGGTGCATTTTAGCCCCATTACTATTTAATTTATACATCAATGACTTGCCAGGATTAATGTAAGACCCTATGATGCACATGCCAACGATCCTAAATAGAGATTGTAACACCTTGCTCTATGCTGATGATATGATCCTATTATTGTACTCACAAGTAGGATTGCATAGGCTACTAAGGAGATTTAGTTACTAACTAATATAGGATAACTAATTATTAGCAAATCGAAATCAAAAATTATGGTGCTTGGTAAACATAACCAGAGACATAGATGGCAAATAGACGGGGAACCAATTGAACAGGTTAGCACCTTCATATATTTAGGCATAACTTTTTCCAAGACCGGATCTTAGGCTTGTAACGACCAACGGAGTACACTTAGAGCAAAAACTCACTTTATGACTTAAATTAAAGAATCACAGTTACCCAGGCTCCCTAGTACCATTAATCAAAGTAAGGTAATCCCCATGCTCCTATACATAGCTGAGGCTTGGGGTTTACACTCTATTACAGTTTTAGAACAAACACAGTCTCAGCACCTAAAATGTATTTTGGGTGTGGACCCTAAGACATCTGCTGCAGCAGTCAGAGCTGAATTGGGAATTTACACAATTCACGCACTGTCTAAAATTAGAGCTTATAACTACTAGCTCAAAATTAATGAAATGGAGACGGATAGACTCCCTAAGCCAGGGCTGTCAAACTTGCGGCCCGCGGGCCAGATGCGTCACGTGTTGGCCACGCCCACACCCAGTTTAGCGAAGGGGAAAAAAGTCATGATACATCATGTGACGCCACCATGACGCCGCAAGTTTGACACCCCTGCCCTAAGGTATGTCTACTGGAACAGATAAAATTGCAATCACAAACCCTCTGGATTACTAAATTGACAAATTATATAAAGAGCTGTGGCCTCCCTGCCCCCTGTGTAACAGGAGAACAAAACAAAAAACAAAAAAAAGAGTTGCCCAAAGAATCATGGATATAGAAGCTCAAAACGACATAGCCACACTTAGTAAGGCTAGTAGCCTGAAATGGCAGAGCAAATATAAATGCACCTTCCAAATGGACAACTATTTAAAGTCACAACTGCCAAAACATCTCAGGGAGACATTTACTTGAGCAAGATTCGAACAGCTTGATACAATGGTTAGACTTTGGAGATTCCATTCTATCCCATATAATGAACATACATGTATTTGTGGAGCTGAAGAGGTACAGTTGCAAGAAAAAGTATGTGAACCCCTTGGGATTACGTGGAGTTTTGCATGAATTGGTCATAAAATGTGCTCTGAACGTCATCTAAGTCACAACAATAGAAAAACACAGTCTGCTTAAAATAATACTA
>QLTV01001162.1:786365-800819 GCA_003457575.1 Thermophis baileyi | reverse complement strand
ATAAGGATGGCGGGGCAGTGCTTGTCGACAAACTCACTCAGCTGTTCCAGTCTTTCTGGAATCAAGGATCCATTCCTCAGGAACTGAAAGATGCGTCCATCATACACCTCTACAAGGGGAAAGGGAATCGACAAGTCTGTAACAATCATAGAGGCATACAGTATCACTGCTTTCCATCGCAGGCAAGATCCTTGCACGAGTGTTGCTGAACCGCCTGACTGACCACCTGGAACAGGGTTTATTACCTGAGGCACAGTGTGATTTCCGCAAAGAGTGTGGCACTGTGGACATGATCTTCACAGCCCGACAGCTCCAAGAGAAGTGTCAAGAGCAGAATCGTGAATTGTACACCACCTTTGTGAATCTCACTAAGGCTTTTGACACTGTCAGTCGTGAAGGTCTGTGGCACATCATGTCAAAATTTGGGTGCCCTGATAGATTAATCCTGATGGTACGTCAGTTCCACGACGGTATGACGGCTCGTGTTCTGGACAAGGAGAAGCTTCAGAGGCCTTTCCTGTTACAAAAGGCCTCAAGCAAGGGTGCGTGTTGGCACCGACCTTGTTCAGCATAATGTTTTCAGCCATGCTGTCAGATGCCTTCCAGAACAGTTCCTTGGGAGTTAGCCTGAGATACGGGACCAATGGGAAACTGTTCAACCTGCGAACACTCCAGGCTGTCACCAAGATAAAGGAGACTGTGCTACTTGACCTCCTCTTTGCTGATGACTGTGCCCTGAATGCTGGATCAGAGCAGGAAATGCAAGCCAGTGTGGACAAATTTGCAGCAGCATGCGACAACTTCGGCCTCCTTATCAACATAAAGAAGACCGAAGTGATACATCAGCCAGCTCCGAAAGCCCAACACCGAGAGCCCACCATCACAGTGAAGGGACAAAAGCTGCAAGCAGTGGACCAATTTACATACCTTGGCAGCACCCTCTCCCGTGCAGTGACAATTGACATTTAGGTCAACTGCAGAATTGCCAAGGCAAGCTCTACATTTGGCAGATTACTGACCAACGTGTGGGACCGCCATGGAATAAGCCTTGCTACAAAGCTCAAAGTCTACCGAGCAGTAGTGCTAAATACCCTGATGTATGCCAGTGAGACTTGGACTGTATACAAGAGGCACGCTAGGCAATTGAACCACTTCTACATGACCTGCCTCCATAAAATTCTGAGGATCCGGTGGCAGGACAAGGTGCCAGACAAAGAAGTCCTCTCCAGAGCAGGCCTGCCATCAGTTCACACAATGCTGATGAAAGCCCAGACACGCTGGGCAGGCCATGTTGCAAGGATGCCAGACCATCGCATCCCTAAACATCTCCTCTATGGTGAGCTGTCTCAAGGAAAGCGATCTCACGGGGGACAAAGGAAGCGATACAAAGACACCTTGCAAGCCTCCTTCAAGTCCATGGATATTGACACCACCTCCTGGGAAACCTTGGCACAAGATCGATTGACATGGCTCATGCTGATCCACCAAGGCTGCCAGACATCTGAGGACAGAAGAACAACCATAGCACGAGAAGCGAGCACTCTGCAAAGCCAGAGCTGCAAATGCTGCAACAATGGTGCCCACACATGTCTGCCCAACGTGGCAGAACATTTCGTGCCCGTATAGGCCTTACCAGCCACCTACGGACACATCGTGGACAGCCCACAACCTGTTAGATGTCAAGGTCCTCTTCGAACACGATGGACGAACATCATCATCATCTGAAGTTTCTGAATTGATTACCAAATCTGCATTTCTATAAGCTGGCCTCCTCAGTTTCTGCTTGGGGCAGTGAAACGGGCTGGTTTCTGCCTCCCTTAAGATTTTTTTCCATTTTTCCTTTAGAGGAAATATTCTATCCTGCCTTTTTAATATTCCGCAAAATATTTCATTCTTCTGGGGTGGGGTTCCCCCACCCTGTTAGTTAAAATTTGAATGAATGACCTGGAAGGGACCTTGGTAGTCTTCTAGTCTTCTAGACTCTTCTTAAAAACATCCAGTGATGGAGCACCCACAATTTCTGGAGGCAAGCTGTTCCACTGGTTAATTGTCCTCACTGTTAGGAAGTTTCTGCTTAATTCCAGGTTGCTTATCTCTTTGATTAGTTTCCAACCATTGTTTTTTGTCCCACCCTCCGGTGCTTTGGAGAATAATTTGACCCCCTCTTCTTTGTGGCAGCCCCTCAAGTACTAGAATACTGCTATCATGTCATCCCTAATTCTTCTTTTCTTTAGACTAGCCAAACCCAAATCCTGCAGCCGTTCTTCATATGTTTTAGTCTCCAGGCCTTTGATCTTCTTAGTTGCTCTTCTCTGAACTTTTTTCAAAGTCTCAACATCTTTTTTGTAGTATGGTGACCAAAATTAGTTGCAAAATTAGTTGCAGTATTGCAGGTGTGGACTTACTAGGGTTTTATAAAGCAGTAGTAATACTTCACATGATCTTGATTCTATGCCTCTGTTTATTCAAGTTCTACCATTTTGTATTAAATCATTGGTTTGGGATTTTCTGTTGAATTATTTGGAAGATTTTATGGTTTTCCCCTTGGAGAACCACTTTCCAGTGGCTTATGTTTTGGACCCTTGTCTTTTAGAAAAAAGTTACCATTGATTTTACACTGTTGCATTCCTGTTTTATAAATGAATGTCATATATTAATTGTCAAAAGTTTTCTGAAAGTATACTGCTATATTTTCTGTTATTAGGATTTACCCCCAATTCGGAATGAAGCTTACAAAAAAAAAAAGAGCAAAGTTAAAGTCTCAAAACAAACAAGTGAGGAAAACAAAAAGAATAAGATAAAATCTTATGATTATGAGGCTTGGGCAAAACTGGATGTGGTATGATAATATTTTTTATTAAATATGTTTATCAAAATGCTAGGCACGATTTTGTGACATTTATACACACAACTATAAATTACTAGTTTTTATGTTGTAAATAATGTTGGTAACTACTAAAGATACCAGTCTTAAGTGTTGTAGTACTTCATTAAAACTGGTATCCAAAATTTTAAATTTTTTTATAAAAAGTATAGTTAACAATATTGTGTAGCATGCATTAATTTAGTTTTAATGCTTAAACACTACTTTAAAGTTTGGGGGTTGATTTTATTTATCTGTTGCACATAACCTTGATGCTTTCATGAAAAGACACTATATAAATATGACAATAATATTACACACACACACTTTTAATGTAAAAAAATGCCAGACACAGGAAGAAGATGATTATACTTCTAGAAATTATGAAGAAATTTATTTCCTTCATTAGATAGGAGTTTGATGGAATAGTTGGAAATAGTATCGAAAGGCTATGATTCTGCCATTGATACAAATATTTCTATATAGTACCAGTATTGTTATTAAATTTATATGCTGCCCTTCCCACTATCAAGTGACTATATAGACTTTATCTGCAGGGTTCTCTTTATGTATCATATATTTACTTAGATTTCTTCCTTGTTGCATTACATACTCATTCTTTAAATTTGTTTTGCCTTTGTAAGATTTACATTTGTCTTTTCAGGATAAGATACTTGAAGAATTTGATAAGGAAGATACCACTCATGACTCAGTGTCAGATTCTGAGGAAGATGGAATTCGCATTGATACAGAAAAAGCTCTTGCTGAGAAAAAAAAGGTTATTTTTCATGTTTTAATAGACCCACATTTTTTTTTCTAATACTCACTAAGGAACAGGATAAATTAACCTATATAAAAATTTGAATTCTCAAACTCTAGTTGAGAAGGATTTTTTTCTTTATATTATGCCTTTATTATTTGTACAAATAATTCAAGGCATACTCAACATACCTTCCTCCTATTTTTCCACAACCATGTGAGGTGGATTGGGTTGAGAGAGAGTGACTCGCCCAAAGTCACCTACCTGGCTTTCATGGCTAAGGTGGGACTTGAACTCATAGTTTCCCGCTTTCTAGCCTGGTGCCTTAACCACTAGACCAAACTAGCTCTTAAGTTTCAAGTTCTTATATTGTTTAGTTATATGAATTTTATATGAAGTCTGGATTTTAGTAAAACCAAGAATATGTCTTGCTGTTCTTTTTCATAAGATTTTTGTTTATATTGTAATTTGATTGCCTATGCATCTTATGATTTTTTCATAAGATTTCAAAATTGTCAATAAGTAGTGTTCTAAATCAAATTACAGAACGCTTTGAAGAAAATTTGTCTTTAGAATATATTACAATGCAATAGTGACCATGATTTAATATCCCTATATATCTATGTCTTCTTTCTGTTTTTCTTCTACCATGGGTTTTGTAGATCCTGAAATTTATGTTCTTGAAACTCTAAAAAAAAAGTCCTTCTTGGATATATCTAGGTAATTATTAAATGATTGATATGTCTTTATTGCTATCTGATCTACCTGCTAGAACAGAGGTGTCAAACTCTATTTCACTGAGGGCCGCATCAGGGTTGTGGTTGACCTCAGGGGGCCAGGTGGGGGTGGCTGGGGTGGGCGTGGCCAGCTCAATGTCGTTCGTGTCGCGGGCACCTGTGGGGGCCTGGGTGAGGCTGGGAGGATTCATTGTCTCCAATGGAGGAAGGCGAGACCAGGGCGAGTGCCAAAACCTCGTCTCGGACCATGCGGAGGATGGTGGTGCAGGCTGCCTGGAGCCCTAGGCAGTGGAGGGCAAGTACCCAGCCCGGCCCTCGAGCTCCCAGGGCACTGGAATCTCACACCTCAAGGGGGCGCCTGGCTGCACTTACCTCCTTCTCAAGGCTGCTGCTGCTATGCTCACTTTCCTTGGCCAGGTTGCTCATGATGTGTGCAGGAGGGCAAAGTGTGTGGATCAGAGGGAGGCCCACTGCCTCCTTGCAAGGAGACCCGGCATTGTAACCAAAGCATCCTCAGCTCTAGGATGGGAGACCACCAGGAGAGGAGGGGGCAAGGGGATAGCGAAAGGGTAGCAGGGCTGCTGGTGGCCAAGTGCTAAGGCAGGACTTCCCTCAGACCTTCCCTCCCTCTCATAATCTCCTCTTCCCCCTCCTCCTCCTCCTCCTCTTCCCATCCTTCTATCCCTTCTTTCCCTCCCTCCCTCCCTCCTGCATTTCTCATTAGGTTAAAGACAAGCCCCTCATCCCCGTCACCCACTCCTCCTTCCTTGCTGCACTATCAGCTGACTAATCTGCCTGCATATTCTGATACACATAGCTGTGAAAGATTGAATCTGTGCATCGCTTCCTTCCTTCCTTCATACGTTCCTTCCTTCCTTCCTTCCTTCCTTCCTTCCTTCCTTCCTTCCTTCCTTCCTTCCTTCGCAGGGGGAGAGATTGGCAGCTGTGGCTTTCCCGCACAGGGGCAGTCCTGGCAAAGGGAAGCCTCGTGAGTTGCGAGGCCAAGAGGTGAGCAGGGTATGGAGGGTTGTGGCGGCCATCTGGGCCAGTACGTGGTCAGCCTTAGATCTGACCCACGCAGCCACCCTGGAGCCAGCAAGGAGCTGCCCAAACGTCTCGGCCCTGCCCCCTGAGTGTGCGCACAGGAGGCAAGTGCTGGCATCCTGGGTGAAAGGGAAGCGCTCCGAACGCAGTCAGCCTGCGGGGCAAGATGGCCCCTCGCTAGCTCCAAGGCGGCCCCACAGATCTAAGGCTGACCGCGTTCTGGCCCGGATGGCCACAACCAGATTGTAGATCAGCGCCCGGTCGGCCTGGGCTGGGCTGGGCTGAGGCGCTGCAGGCTGGTCCTTCGCTGTTTCCAGGGCGGTCCCAAGGACCAGATCTAACCACTTCGTGGGCCGGATCTGGCCCGTGGGCCTTGTGTTTGACATGTCTGTGTTAGAATAAAGCCTGAAAACTAATATGAATTCTTATATACCTTAATGTTTAAAAAAGTAAGAATTGGGAGTTGATAGATTGTGAAATAGATTGGCCTTCTGTCTTTTTTCAATTTTGTATCTAGTCCTCTTTATTTTATCTCTAAAACAGTCCCATGAGTTAGGTTACAGTGAGAAAGTAACAGACCAAAGATCTTTTTTGAGTGTTATTCTTTCTTTTATTAAAGATTGTTTTGTTTTTTATTCATTTATTTCAGTCATTCAATTTACACTATTTGGATACTACTAATTGAAGATAAGAATTCTTAAATAGGTTCAGATGAAATGTCATAAAATTAGATTTATAAGCACAAATTGCCATTTCAATTACTATGATGATATGGGAAATATAGCATTTATTTAACACAAAGATTTTGAAAAGCCCAGAATATTGTGGTTGAATTGGACTCTCCTGTTAAATCAGATTTAAGGATTTCATTTATCTAGCACTTGAAAATAATTCTGTTGGTTTGAAAAACTGGGCAAGTATTGTTTCAAAGACATGAGAAAAAGAGAATAGAAGTTTGTAATATATTCATCTTAGTGTTTATTACATTTGTTTTAACAGGGCAATACTTATTTTAAACAAAGAAACTATGATGCTGCAATAGAATGCTACACAAAAGGAATGAATGCAGATCCTTACAATCCAGCTTTGCCTACAAATAGGGCATCTGCCTTTTTTCGGCTAAAGAAGTAAGAGTTTGTTGACTTTCATCATATTTCACTTCAAATATAATTAACTGCAGAGGATACTGAATTTTTACATATATTTTATTGGGATACGTTTACCACATCATTACCTGGCAAAAATTTTGTCTTGATAGTTTTAACCTCGTAATATTATTTTATTTATACACACACACACACACACACACACACACACACAAATATAAAAAAAAAAAAGACTATTTTTTCTGTGTGAGGGGAGTGCAAAATAGAGATCTCTAGAAAATGCAGAATGTATTANTCTTGATAGTTTTAACCTCGTAATATTATTTTATTTATACACACACACACACACACACACACACACACACACAAGTATAACAAAAAACAAGACTATTTTTCCTGTTTGAGGGCAGTGCAAAATAGAGCTATCTGAAGAATGCAGAATGTATTACAAGCAAAGGAAAAAAAAAAACTACCGGTAATACATTTAAAAAAATATGTGCTTTAAGAAGAATTACCTCATTTCTAATGCATTTTTATTGCACATCAAATTTCACCCTAATGATGCTCAGGAAAATGCATTTTTAAACTCCCATTTTAGTAAAACAATTCTGTAAAGTGAGGAAGACCAAGTGATAATGATAGGCCCCATGCATTTAATGCTTGAATAGACTTTGAACAATTTGTGCTTGCTTTTTGTTGTCATTTAATTTGGGTTCTGGGCAAGAAAACTTTTCTATCAAACAGACAAAATCTGGAGAGTTCGCTCTAGGAAAGCATTCTTCACTCTTGGTTATTTTTGTGACATTGTTACTTGGAACAGTGCTGGATAAAAGAAGGGAACCAAATTTCAGACAACTTCTTTGTTTTCTACTATTTTCTAGGTTTTTTTCCATGCTATTTAGGTTTTGAAAAACAAGAATCTTTTGCTAATCCTGTGTTAATTTTGTCTATTAATGGATCTTTTTAAATACTTCACAATCTTTAGTGTATTACATGTAGTCCTCGACTTATGATGAGTCATTAAATGGCAAAAAAAATGCTCATTTGGGAAAATGGATTCAGACTTAGGACCACAAGGTTTGCTTAACAACTGCCATAAAAATGTTCAAAAAAGTTGGGTCTTGACTTACAACTGCAATGACTAACAACCAAAATTCTGTCCCCAGTTGTGGTCATAAGTTTATGACTACTTGTATATTGTCCATAAGAATAGTGTCACTTCTGTAACTGACATTGCTGTTTGGTAAAGTAACTTCTGATTTTTCAAACTAACTTTGAGATTTAATATTCCACAGGTTATGTGCATGAGATTGAAATGAAAAGTAGTAATAAATTGGAATTACGAGGGCTACAGTTTACCTATGGGCCACAGACAATGCTCCAAGTCAATTGAGTCCATTCATCTTGCTGCTGGTCATCTTTCTTTACTTTCACTTGTCCCAGCATTACAGCCTGCCTAGAATATCACTAATTCCAATTTGTGTATTAATCAGGGAAGTTTAAATTGGTTAATCATAAATACAGACCACGTGAAATTCACCAAATTTGCTTAGATATACATAGTAGTAAAGAATATGGCCAGAGCTAGACTATAGGGAAATTTAGCCTTTATTTCTCCATAGAATCACTGATTCTAAATTGATATTTTTGGAACCTTAAAAAGGGTTAATATTTAGGTTTTTTTTCCTAGTAGGGTATTTTCCCTGGACACACTTAGATATTATGTTACAAATTTAGTCTAGGGGTTCATGTAAGTATCCTGTTTTCTCTTTAATTACTTAGGAATCTCGTTTTATTTCAAATTGGGTCTATAACCTAGTTCACTATTAAAGGAATTGATTACAAACTAAATTGAAACATCAGTACCCTAACGGTGGTTGGCTGGTGTTCTCCTCAAAATTGGACCGCCAATGTGAGAATTTTTTTTTCACAGTCCTTCTAATGTACAGTAATAGATTATGTCTTCAACAGCCTTGATAGCTTATGAAGTTAAGAATGGAAGCTTTTTAAAGCTTTGCTCCAATTGTTCATTGATGGCTTTGTGAAATAATATGGTGAAATAGTTAAGATGATGGATCTAAAAGACCCAGGTCCAAATCCTCCCCTCTGGTAACTTGCTAGATAACTTTGTACTAGATTTCTCAGTCCTCGGTATTCAGAAAAATTGGAGGAAGATATCTTATTGAACTACTGAAAGAAATGTAGCAGATAAATAGTACTTCAGAATCTATATCTGGGCTTGTCCTTTTATTAGTATGTATTTAATGAAAAAGTATTTTAATAGCCATACAATATCATTTCAGGTTTTCTGTGGCTGAATCTGATTGCAATTTAGCCCTTGCCTTAAACAAAAATTACACAAAGGCTTATAGCAGAAGAGGGGCAGCTCGTTTTGTCTTGCGAAATGTTAAGGGTGCCAAAGAAGGTACATGTCATGTATTGTATAATGCATTCCTTTTTTTGTTGTATTATGTAAAACCTTTGATTTATAGAGTATATATTTGAGATGATCACTATTACTTTCCATACACTGCTGTTTCTCCAGTCTCAGCATAGAAGAATTTGGCCAATTATTCTTACAGGTTGCTTAAGAGTTTTTCTTGTATTATTATGGGAAATATCTGCGATTTTAAAAATTTAAACACTGACATAATATGCTTTATCTGACCTTTGTAGGAGATATTACAGGAAATATCTGGTTTAAAAAATTTAAATACTAACATAATATGCTTTATTTGACATTTGTAGAAGATCTTAAGATTTGTATATAAAAGTTATTTTTTACAGTTTTATCCCATCTTTAGTTAGACGATAGGCTAGGTTAATAAATTGATAACATAAAATGAACTTTGGCCATGTTCAATCAAAATGAAAACAAGTACATGCAAGAATTAGTGTCCAATATTGTTGAATATAACTATAATACGCTAGACAAATAGAGTGTATTTCAGGAATGATCTAATTTATCTAGCTCACAGTTTTTGCACTGAACCATGTCATATTTTATATAAAGAAGCACTACTGGTATCATAACGGAACCTTATATTTTTCTTTCTTTAAAGAATTGCTTATACAATCATAGTTTTTGAAAACTCTACCTTTATATCTTCATGCAGATTATGAAAAGGTTTTGGAATTGGATCCGAACAACTTTGAAGCGAAGAATGAACTTAGGAAAATTGAACAGGTGAAGAACGTCAACTTAATTAATTTGCCAATGACCATGATTTTGTGTAGCTAAATATTTGAAATATTATTTGTGTTTTTATATTAGGCTCTCTTGTCAAAAGAAAACTGTCAGGCTGAAGAAACAGATACTTTTAGGAAAGTGGAAATTGCAGAAGATGAACTGAAACAATTGGAGGAGGAGCAGTTGAAGCAAAAGGCTATGGCAGAAAAAGATTTGGTAAGCAGCAATGCAAGAATATTTTTCAGATATTTAAATTGGAATGTTTTTGGTCTAACGAATCATTTCTTGGCCAGTGGCAGAATGACCATGCTATTCATGGATTGCATTCTCATAATCAATGACTACATTTGGCCAGTATTGTTAAACTGATTTTTTCTGTGCTTGCTTTGCATGTCAGTAATTTCAGATGACACATTGCTTACAATTGGCTTATGACATCTCAATTTAACTTATACTTTCAACAGTAATGCTAATTGTGGTATAAGGCAGTGTAGTCCAAAACAGCTGGAGACATCATATTGCTTACTGCCTGATACCAAGCATACAGAATTCTATATAGCTGTTTGAAAATTTTCCCCGTGGTCAATTCTCTACTCTGGCAAATAGAATTATTGAGAAAAGTGTTATTTTCAGTAGTACATGAATGCATATATTTAGATTACCACATTATTTATTTCTTTTTCCAAATATGATAGGGTAACAGATACTTCAAAGAAGGTAAATATGAAATAGCAATAGAATGTTACACACGTGGAATAGCAGCAGATGGCACCAATGCACTTCTTCCAGCAAATAGAGCTATGGCCTATCTAAAAGTTCAAAAGTGAGTTGTGTGAATTTACCATTTTTATGTATGCATTTTTATGAAATTCACTTTAAAATGCATAATGATTTTTATTAAACCAATTGTTCATTTTATTGGTCATTGGGAATGGCTTACGAGGAGTCCTTGGTGCTCTCTGAGCTTGCTTTTTTTCTTGCAGACGTTTCATTACCCTAACTAGGTAACATCATCAGTGCTAGTAAGGAGATTTGTCAGAGTGCCAGGCTTCTAGAAATTCCCTGGCATTTTTGGACTTGACCTGGTCTAAGATTGTTACATTTTTCCAGTTGATTTTCTCTGACAATCAGCCATCATTATACACATAAACATTAACAACATCTATAGCAGTGGTGGGATTCAACCGGTTCTCACCAATTCGGCCGAACCGGTTGTTAAATTGCTGACTAGCCCCTCCCATCCCATCCTGGCCCCGCCCCTCCCCGCCCCTCCCAGCCACTCCTTATCTCCCCTTGGCCGCTCCCAGCTGCTGTCTGGCTGCTCTCTGGTTCCTCGCCCAGGCCCAGCCTGGGATCCGCACTGCCACCTTGGCCCCGCCCCCTGGGCATGCGCACAGGAGGAGGCGAGCGCGCAGGGCCTGGCGTCTCTGGAGACTGCTTGCTGAGCGCTGCCTTTCACCCAGGACGCCAGGCCAGCCCTCGCGCGCTTGGAGCCTCCTGTGTGCACACCCAGGGGGTGGGGCCAAGGTGGCAGCGCGGATCTAAGGCTGGCCCCGGGTGGCACCTGTGCCTCCATGCCCTGCTCGCTGGCCTTTCCCTGG
Organism: Thermophis baileyi; assembly: GCA_003457575.1. NCBI lineage: Eukaryota > Metazoa > Chordata > Lepidosauria > Squamata > Dipsadidae > Thermophis > Thermophis baileyi. The sequence continues at coordinate 789,518 of QLTV01001162.1, read as the reverse complement.
GACCGCCCCACCCCCGCATGGGAAAGCCATGTCCCTACCTGTGCGTGCAGGAAGGAAGAGGTAGGAAGGAGAGGGCATGGGACCCAGGGGGCTTCTGCCTGCCAGTGCGCCATGGGCAGTAGGAGCTGCAAGGGCTCTGGGTGGGATGTGGAAGGCATGTGGCTTCTGGCATTGCGGGGGGGGGGAGTGGGCGGAAACTTATCTGATTTCCAGCTCCGTCGTGTTTCTCTGTTGCGTTTCTTGTGCAGGGAAATAAAAGGTTGTGGGACTAAAAATAAAGTGCAATCAATCAATTTCAACTTCTCGCAAAAGAAAAAAAATCCCACAAACTTTTGTTTTCCTGCACACAATAGCAAGAAACGTGACAGAGCTGGAAATCAGGTAGGCAAAGAAATGCTTGGGGGAAGCGAGGGCATCTGGCTGGTGGTGAGTGGGGCAAGCGGTGGCAAACTGTCTTCTCCCTGCTGCATCTCCTTCCCTCGTGTTGTCTGCCTACATTGCAGCGCAGCTGCAGGATCCACTTTGATAGCAAAGAGGGGGGGATAATTTGCCTGCCCAAACTAACCCCGCAGTCTCCCCTACACTGGGATCAGCTTCGATCAGGTTAGTCAGTTGGTCAGTGGCTCCTTTGGCGGCAAACAAAACAGCCCCGTTGCGCCACGCCTCCTCCTGCCAGGAAGTGCAAATGGGCTGTGTGTGCACACAGGGTGCTTGGAGAGAGAGAGCAAGAGAGCTCTCCAACCTGTGTGTGTGTGTGTGTGTGTGTGGCTTTTTTTCTCCCCCTCTTCTCCCTCCGATTTCTTTTTTTTTCTTTTTTCTTTTTTTTAAACAAAGGAGTTGCGGTTGTGGGGTGAGGGGTGGGTTGTCCCAAAAAGCAAGACCACAAAGTTAAAAGAACAGCTTTTGAAATCCTTAAAAAGTTACGATGCCAACCCTGGACCAGCAATTTCTTTTTTTCTTTTGGGAAAAAACAAGCAGCAGGTATCTGAGCAGGCATCCCCGACTCCTAATAAGGGGGAAATTTAAAAGCTTGGGGGGGGGGGAGTTGCCTTCTCCCCCAGAAAATGGAAGGGAAGGTAAAGAAGGAAGGAGATGGGAATAAAAAGGGGAGAAGGAAGAAGGGGGGGAGGAAGAAAGGAAGGAGATGGGAATAAAAAGGGGAGAAGGAGGAAGGGGGAAGGAGGGAGGGAGGAAGAAAGGAAGGAAGATTATAATGAAAGACAGTGAGGGTCTGAGATAAATCCTGCCTTAGCACTTGGCTACCAGCAGCCCTGCTGCCTTTTGACATGTGGCTTCTTGGGGGTGCATTTTGGAGAAGTGTCAAAATAAATGCTAAAAAGGCAATCAGCTTGGGATTAAATTCCAAATGAAATTGGGTCTTCAGGGTAAGGAGACATGAAGAACTTTCAACTGCAGGTTTCTAAAAATCTTATTAAAATGAATGTTTAGAGGCAACTCTTTAACTCATTAGTCCAGAGGGAGCAAAAGAGATAGGGTCCCAATGGGGGTCTTAGCTATTTAGCTCAGGAATAATAGAATAACAGAGTTGAAAAGGAGTTAGGAGATCTTCTAGTCCAATCCCCTGAGGATGCCAAAATCTGAGTGGAGGCCCTGGGAAAGGTGTCAGAATAACAGAATAACAGTTAGAAGAGACTTTGGAGGGGACCCTATACCATTTCAGAGAAATGGCTGTCGTCTTTTCTTAAAAACCTCCAGTGATCAAGCACCCAGAACTTGAGCCATTTCCTCCTTTCAGTGGTCCATGAAAGTACATCTATAGTATGTACATAATAAAGTCGAAAAAAGGTGAACAACATTTTACAGAACTATAGATACGTTGAGGCTGGGTGTTACAAGGAATGGCTGGGAGGGGAGGGGCCAGGCCAGGCACCCCTTGACGTGAGTAACATTGAGTTGGCCACACCCACCCAGTCACATGACCAACTAGCCATGCCCACCTAGCCACGCCCACAGAACCTGTTGTTAAATTATTTGAATCCCACCACTGATCTATAGTCTATGCAAAAGAGATGATCAACCAGCCCAAAATAGAAAAAAGACTCCAGCACCTCTCCACCAGTAATCAGCACTCAGATCAGCATAGATTAACTTCAAGGTTAACTTCAGACCAACAATCAAGTAAACAGTACCCCACTCAAGAAACTGCCAAAGAGCCATCAGTAAACAGTCCAACCAAAGAATCTCTAAGACCACCCTCACCCACACAGACAGGCAAGTCACCAGAATATAAACTGACAGCAAATAGCACTCCTTACTAGCACTGATGATGTTACCTAGTTGGGTAATGAAACATCTGCAAGAAAACAAGCAAGCTGAGAGAGCAACAAGGACCCCTCATTTCAACCCTGAGCTACAAATATTCTTTATTCGTAGAATGGCTTACATTAGTAGTTCTAGACTAATATTTCTCACGTATTTTAGCTGTATATAACTCATCAAATTTACATGTTTTCTTAGTGGAGTTAATTCAGTCACAGTTATATATTTATTTGCCTTTCGTCTTTATTTTTTATTAACATTCACAAAGTACAACTAGTAAAAATTGAGATTCTTGGGATCCAAGCAAGATCCTGCAAGGAATTATTGTTGTTAGCTTCAAATAGAGTATCTTACCATTCTAGTATTTATAAGAGTTTTGTTTCTAAATAATAAACATATATTAGTCCTGCCCTAATTAATCTGTTGAGGTGATTTTACATGCATTCTAGTATATATTGCTCTTTCATACCTCACATAAAATATGAAAACCTTCATTGGAATAGGTGAGAATTACTATATGCTTTAAGAGCCCAAAACTGCATTAAAATACGCTATAATAAGTATTTTTTAAAACAAACTGTTAAGGAATTGTGCAGAGTAACCTCTGGGCCCTGAAGGTTTGCACAGTGAACCGTAATGTTGCAGTAGATATGAGTAATGATTCAGTCAATACACAGATACGTTAAAGTGTATAAAAGTAGTTTACTTAAAAGATAGCACAGTCCAAATAACAGTCCGAATCATACACGTTCTATCAGTCAGTATTCAGAAGTACAGCAGTCTTCTTACCAGCCTTTCTTTGTCTTAATCAGCAAACAAAGATTCTCTACTATCACAGATAGCTAGCTACACACAGAGCTTACTTTCAGACAC
>QLTV01001162.1:766414-777846 GCA_003457575.1 Thermophis baileyi | reverse complement strand
CAGGAAACGTTTGGTTGAGGTTATTGCTGCCAAAGGAGGGTCAACCAGTTATTAAGTCCAAAGGTTCACATACTTTTTCCTCCCTGCACTGTGAATGTTTACATGTTATGTTCAATTAAACCATGGCAACATCTAATGTTTGTGTAGTATTATGTTAAGCAGACTGTGTTTTTCTATTGTTGTGACTTAGATGAAGTTCAGAGCACATTTTATGACCAATTCATGCAAAACTCCATGTAATCCCAAGGGGTTCACATACTTTTTCTTGCAACTGTATTCTATTTTATTTATCTTATATTTTTGTATTGTTCTTGAATTACAGAATTACTGGGATTCTACTTTTAGTAAGTAGAATGTTTCATATTGAATGCTTTATAACAGAGCAAGTTTATTGTACCAGTAAGTAAATGCCAAATTTTAGCTCGAGAGGCGGCAGAGATAGTTACAGTCTACAAAAGTACTTTCATGAAGTCCATTTCTGGAGAGTCCGGTGTTATCTTCTTTTCTAGCTGGGAGAAATGGGTTGTGCAGTTCCTCAGTAGCTTGAGATACTTGTTTCTTTATCTAGTCCCAAAGTTCTGAATTATTTTAAGGTCCATACTTGGATTCAGACACTCCAAATCTGACAGTAATACCTCAGTTAAATCGATTTCATCGACCTACAAAGCTGTTGTGTGTATACTTGAAACTGAAACTTGAAACTTTTAGAATCAGAATCAGAATAGAGCTGGAAGGGACCTTGGAGGTCTTCTAGTCCAGCCCCCTGCTTAAGCACGAAATCCTATACCATTTCAGAGAAGTGACTGTCCAGTCTCTTCTTAAAAACCTCCAATGATGAAGCACCTACGACTTCTGAAGACAAGCTGTGTCCTCACTATTAGGAAATTTCTCTTTAATTCCAGGTTGCTTTTCTCCTTGATTAGTTTCCATCCATTGTTTCTTGTCCTGCCCTCTGGTGCTTTGGATACTAAATTGACCCCCTCCTCTTTGTGGCAACCTCTCAAATACTGGAGTACTGCTATCATGTCCCCCCAGTCCTTTTCTCTAGAGTAGCAAACCCAAATCCTGCAACCATTCTTCATACATTTTAGTCTCCAGCCTTTAATCATCTTGGTTGCTCTTTTTTGCACTTTTTCCAAGGTCTCAACATCTTTTTTGTAATGTGACAAAAACTGGATGCAGTATTCCAGGCTGTAATGTGACAAAAACTGGATGCAGTATTCCAGGTGTGGTCTTATTAAGGCTTTATAAAGCTGTACTAATACTTCATGTGATTTTGATTCTATGTCTCTGTTTATACAACCAAGGATTGTATTAGCTTTTTTGGCTGCTGCCACACATTGCTGCAGACTCATGTTTAAGTGATCATCCACTAGGACCCCAAGATCCCTCTCAGAGTTACTATTTTTGAGCCAGGTTTCGCCTCCTCTGTACTTGTGCCTTTGGTTTTTCCTGCCCAAGTGTAAAACCTTGCTTTTCTCGACATTAAATTTCATTTTGTTGGATAGGGCCCATTGTTCAAGTCTGTCAAGATCATTTTGGATCCTGACCTTGTCTTCTGGGGTGTTGGCTATTTCTGCCAGCTTAGTGTCATCTGCAAATTTGATGAGTTCCCCTTCTGTTCCCTCATCTAAGTCATTTATGAAGATATTGAGGAGTACTGGGCCTAAGACTGAACCTTGTGGTACCCCACTGCTTACTTCCCTCCATGTAGATGTAGTACCATTAAGGACTACTTGTTGAGTACGTTTTGTCAGCCAGTTACAAATCCATCTGGTGGTGATGTTGTCTTCCACATTTTTCTAGTTTACCAAGAAGTAGTTTGTGGTCTACTTTGTCAAATGCCTTGCTAGTCTAAATATACTATGTCCACAGCATTTTGCTGGTCTATTAATTTAGTCACTTTGTCAAAGAATGAAATAAGATTGCTTTGGCATGATCTGTTTTTAACAAACCCAACAAACCCGTGTTGGCTAGTTGTTATAACTTTATTTGTTTCTAGATGTTCACAGATCTGTTTATTGATTATTTTTCCCCAGTATCTTTCCTGGTATTGATGTTAGGCTGTTCTGTTTCCTGGGTCTGTGGTTTTCCCCCTTTTTTTGAAGATGGGAACCACATCAACTCTTTTCCAATCCTCTGGTAATTTCTTGGTGCTCCAAGATTTTTAAAAAATATAATACAATGGTTCTGAGATAACATTTGCCAGCTCCTTCAGAATTCTGGGATGTAATCCATCAGGTCCTGGTGATCTATATTTGTCAAGATCAGATGGGTGTTCTCTAACCATTTTCTTGCTTATTTTAATTTTTATTTCTAGTCTTTTTGTTTTTGGTAGGTTGGACTATAGTTTCTTTTTGTGTGAAGACTGATGCAAAGAATGAGTTAAGCAGCTCTGCTTTCTTTCTACTGCCTGTTACTTCCCTGCTCTCTTTAGTGGACCAACTGTTTCCTTGACTTTTTTTCTTGTTATTTATATGTTGAAAGAAACTTTTTTTTAATTATCTTTGACTTTTGTTGCAAGTATTTGTTCATTCTGAGCCTTTGCTTTCCTAACTTCATCTTTTCAGATTCGGACTGTCTGCTGATATTCTGCCTTATTTCCTCTTTCCATTTTTTGTACTTATCCTTTTTTGTCTTTCAGTTTATCAGAGAGATCTTTGTGCAACAATGCTGGTTTCTTCTTGGATTTCTTGTTTTTCTTTTTCAGTGGTATTGTTTTGGACTGGGCTTTAATTATCATATTTTTCAGTGTTTCCCACGCTTCTTGAGTTGTTTTCCCCTTTAGGATTTTTATCCATGAAATTTTGCTTAGGCTCTCTCTGAGTTTGTTAAAATCAGCTCTTTTAAAGTTTAAGGCACTGGTTGGATTATTTTCTATTGCTTGTGTTTGCATTTAATTGAATTCCACTATGATGTGATCACTTGCCCAAGTTTCCGGCAACTTCAACTCCCTCTATCATTTCTTCTCTACTAGTAAGAATTAGGTCCAGTATAGTTTTTCTTCTAGTTCCTTCCTCTACCTTTTGGACGACAAAGTTGTCAGCTAAGTTGGTTAGGAATCTGTTCGATCTCCCACTTTGTCTCCCAGTTGATATCAGGGTAGTTAAAGTCTCCCGTTACTACTGTGGTATGTTTCCTACATACATTTGTTAATTGATTAGCAAAGAGTTCATCTATTTCTTCTGCTTGGCTGAGTGGCCTGTATTAAAACTACTGTAATGGATCTAAGAGATAATTAAGTTTCACACATGTATACTCAAAGCAAACTTAATTTGTTAACGAACTCAGGCTGAGGGGAAGCAAAAAATAAAGCTGAATATTTCTCTAAACTTGTCTGTAATTGGCTGTAAACTTGGCTGTAATAGAATCTTGAAAGCCTATCCAAATTGTTTTCTGTTCTATCTTACACTAAAGAAAATAAAAGTTATTTTGAATTTATTTCTAACAGTTTTTTTTTTCAATTTATGGACTGTAATCTTTTCTTCAAGTCCATCTTCAATGACACTTGGTATCTTCTTCAAGATTGAAGTTAATTCCTTTACACTGAGTATGAATTTGAATCCAGGTATCACATATCCAGTTCATGGACAGATCTTCAGGGCTTTATTTCACCACCATGTGAACTATGAAATATGCTTCAGAAAATGGTCAGCATTTTTGTCTGCTAATTATAGGAGTGGGGTGGGGATAGCACTCGTCATTCAAAGACATTCATTGTGTTTTACTGTGAAAGGTGATTGCCATTATTAACCTTATTGAGAAACTGAGAAGCTCCCAAGGTAATTAATAGTAACCTGCTATAATTTGAATACTAATTGTTACAATAAATTATGTTTGAATTTTATTTTAGTAAGCATTATGTAAGAATGTGAAATCTATTAATAGTAAATATGGGGTCTGATTTATATATATTCCTATTATTAGTCTGTTTTTCTTTTGTTTTACCAAAGCAAATTGATCCTTCCCTTTATCCTAACCTCTTCCAAAAATCATTGGATCCAGAGGTTTTTTGCCAAATCTTGAAAATTCTACAGGATTTTCATACTAAGTAAGTTTAAAGCTATTTTCTCAGATTAATTTACTATTGTATTTTTGATTGGATTGTGCCTTTAACTGGATTACCAGTTTTAATATTTTCTGCTGCAGATTTCTTGAGACAAATTTGTTCTATCTGATACTAATAATATGTTAATATTAAAATTCATACTATTTGGATAAGAAGCAGGTACAATAAATTATTATATAATTTAAGATGTTTTAAAAACCAGAGGTAAGAACAGCAAAAGTAGTTCTCATGGTTGAAACACTTCAGTGTGACTTACCATTTTTGAATAGAAATCCAGAGATGATCCATAAGTACAGTTGCCATGGCAATTTTTTCTTCATACATATCTGACAAAATTGTATCCCAGAAATACTCTGAGCTTCTGAATAACATGTTAAATTAAAAAATGAAAGCATTCTTTTTCCCCAGACTTATAACTAGGGAAGAAGAAACAACTCATCTCAATATTTTTGTTCTATGTTTCAGAACATTCTGAATTTATAGAAAGCACAAAATTCTACCCAAATATTGTTCTGGAAGGGATCAGTGACTATCTCTTGAAAGATGTTGTAAAGGTCTTCCATCAAATTCTCTGTGCATATTGGAAAATTCAGCAGATATATCCTATGACCTTGATTAATAATAGTTTACCAAGGCCAGCCAAACTACTAAATACTCTTTTTAATTCAAGATGCCAAAAATTTAAACCAAGAAAATAATTATTCTTCTTGAACTTTTACCAGTATCTTTGGGAGAAGGGTGGTTACTTTTTAAGAGGAAGTTTAATTTATTTAGTGTTGTTTAGTGATCACTTGAAAATCAGTTGCATACTTGTATACAGAAGAGGAAAAGTTTACAGATAGTAGTTGCAAATACAACAGAATGCCATATTTGCAGTTTGATGACAAAATCAGGACATTTTCTCATTTAAACAATTGCAATTTGGGGAATCTATCAGCTAACAGAAAAGTACAGAAGGGTCATTTGGTTTTCAGGGCGTGACTTTATTTTCATTTTAGCAACACTTATATATTTGATATATAGCTACTTTTAGAGTATGCAGCTGTATGTATTATTTTCAAATATGCATTTTTCATTTTAGACAATGTTGTGCTTTTTTATGCCATGAATAAAAATAATGATAGGTATGAATTAATATCTTATCTTACAAGGAAAGAAGAGCCTTTACTTATCCTTGAAATTCTACACAAATTATCAGAATCCAAAAGATTTGATATGGCAGTTATGTTTATGTCAGAGTCAGAAAAAAAAAGTAAGTAAAACACATTACTGGGTCATTATTAAAATCAACTGGCTTGATAGTTTAGAGATTAATATAAATATGGCCAGCATGCCACTATTCCAGATATATTAAAAACATTTATTATAACATTTTTTCCACAGAAACCATTCTGTCCCTGAAAATATTTGAAAATATTTTTTTCAGAACAAACTATAAAAAGATTTGTTGGGTCTGTGAAATTCTTCTCTAGCTCCTATATCTCTTTGAGTATCTTTTCTTTCTGTTTAAATTGAAAGATAATAAAGAAACAACCAAAAACAAAGAATGGCCAAGCCATCTTCTGCCTCTTTTCTGTACAATTACATCTCTATAGTACTGGATTGTATTGTTCATAAAGTCAAGTTTATGGAAATGTTACAGTTCATTCCAAGTTTAATATGACTCTTAGTTCAGACTCTTTGCAACTTACTTATTGTCTTTTTAAATATATAAATTGAATGATGATATCATTTACTAAATGCTAAATCTATTTTTAATTTAAACATAATGTAATACCGGATTTCTCTTTCATTATAGCTGTACGTTGTTTATTTGATCATTTGGAACAATCTCATTTGGAAGATTCTCCTATTAAGCAACTCAAGATAAAATACAGCATTTAATTTAAAGACTTTTTATATCTATATAAATACAGATGATTATATTCTTTGGAAGGATAGTTACATATAGATGATTATGACAGAGAATTTCAAGTTCATTCAGCTTTTTTGTTATGAGTTGATTCACCATGTTTTGCCTGAATCTTACTTAATTTTTCATTTTGAACATTCTGTAGAAACAAGATTGACAGCTGTTACAGTATTTATCAAATTCCATTCATTAGTTGTGTGTTAAAAATTATATATTTTATTCGTATAAATAAATTCACAAGTTAAATTATTTCAATCTTTTTTGTTATTTGCAATACTTCCAGTATTTCTTGGCAGAATTTCAAGCTTAGACAAGTGAAAAATCATTAAAAAAAACCCTGACATCTAATGTTTCTCCTATTTTTATTATTTAGTCTTGGTATCTTTTAAGAACATTTGCTTGCTGTTAAAATTTCACTAATTATGATTTTGACTCTGTCAGCTTCTTCTTTGGAGACAGAACCACTATCTATATACTTGGTTGTAATGCTTAAACAAGGAATAAGATTTTACTTCTGAATGCCATAATAGGATGAGCTACAATAGAGGGAATTACTTTTTAAACTATATACCGTGTTTCTCCAAAAAGGCCGGGTCTTATTTTCTTTTGACCCCCGAAAAAGGCTAGGCCTTCTTTTTGGAGAGTTCTAATTATTGACTCACCTCACGGCGGTGGCACCGACAGTCCTGCCCAGCAGGAGCCCACTGCTGGCCCACTTCTTCTGCTGCCACTTGCCGTCACTCGCACGCATCGCCCCGGCCTCTGTTTTGCCTTTAGATGCCTGCCGGAAGGCATCTGCAGCCGATAATATATCGGCTGCAGAGGGCTTTCTGGAAGGCATCTGCAGCCGATAACAGAGTTCCGGATTGATCCGGAGCTCTGTTATCGGCTGCAGATTCCTTCTGGAAAGCCCTCTGCAGCCAATAATAGAGCTCCAGATTGATCCGGAGCTCTGTTATCGGCTGCAGATGCCTTCCAGAAAGCCCTCTGCAGCCGATAATAGAAGAAGCGGCCGCAGAAGAAGGCGAGGCAGGTGTCGGGGTGTGCGAGACCTGGTAAGTAGGGCAGCTCCACCACCCCATCCCTACCCTAGCTTATTTTTTACCTGTGTGCCTCGTCCCACCCCCTGCACCCCGGGGTGGGCGGGGTCTTAATTAGGGCTAATTTTGTTGGGGCTTAATTTGATTGCATGCGCTTAAAAACGTGATAGGGCTTCTTTTCACGGTGGGTCATCTTACACGGTAGCTAAATGTGATGTTTATATAGTAAACCAACCTATGACCCATTGGGTAATCCTTTCAGGTATATTTCCTCATTTTATTATTTATTTATCCCACCTTTGTATACCTCAAGATATCGTACATACCTAATATTCCTTTCTCCTCCTTCACAACAACAACCCTGTTCCTACACAATAACGACCCTTTCTCCACAACAACAACCCTGCGGAGTAAGTTGGCATGAAAGAGAGTGACTGACCCAAAGTCACCCAGCTGTTTTTCATGCTAAGGCATGATTAAAACTCGCAGTCTCCCTGTCAGACCTGCCTCAATCTGATCCCTTAGGAAAGAAAGACTCCATTTGGTTGAAGCGAAAGGTTCAACCAAAGGTTCTAAAGGTTCTAAAAGATGTTGGCTGCAGTAAAGTCAGGCTAGATCTGGGTTTCCCACGCTCAAAAGAAAGGTTTCCCCTCATCTCAGTCCTCCCCTTGTGACCAGTCCATCTTCAGCCAATCTGAACTTGCCGAAGAGTTTTGAGTACGCTGAGATGTTTTGGGGTAATCCACATTTTTTCTCAGGGTGTGTGGCCTTGTATACAAACTGGTTCCGAGCTTGTCCGATCTTTATCACCTGTCATTCCCCCATCCCTATTTCCCTTCAGGTACACACAGCTTTATTGCCCATCTATCCTCCCTCCATACTTCCAAGTCTTTGATGGCAGGATGCCTGTGAGGTGCCAAGCTGAATCTGGCAGACCTGACATTCTGCCCCCCTTGGCAGAGACGTTGGTCCTGTGAAGAAAAAAAGGGGAGGGAGAGAAACAAAAGAAATTTTCTAATTAGCAGATATTCAGTAAGGTTTATCTGGGTACTGTTCATGGAATTTTTTAAGCACTCTGGAGGCTTTAATATGTTTAATAATATCAACCCATTCAGTCAGAGAGAGGGAAGGCTTTCCATGTTACCAAGTACTGGATCCCCCCCCCCGATGCATATGGGAGTCCAAAATGTATTTGACTTCAAAGTGTTGCTCTCCCTCAATCATAATGGAGGTGGTTGTGACTCGGGACATAGGGAAGACGTAATCTCTGGTTTCAGTAGGCTGCAATGAAATACCGGGTGTACGCATCTGAGCGTTTTTGGCAAAGTTCTATAATCACTGGGTTAACTGGCTCAAGTTCTATAGTCACTGGGTTAATAATCCTTTTTATTGGGAAAGGTCCAATTTATTTCAGCCCCAATTTTTTGGGACAGTTGTCTAGATTGTAAGAATTTGACGGATGGATGGATGGATGATATAGTCAACCTTTCTTATATTTGGTTGAGATGATCTCTCCAGCTGGATGAATGTGCGGGATAGAATGATTCTACCTAGAAAAGTCCTGGAAGGACCTAGGCCAAGTCACGCAAGACTAAAAATAAAAAGCAGCCAATGTTCTCCACTGAAACCACACTATTTCTCAACAGTATTCCTTAAAAGGGCTGCATCCATGGAAGTTCTCTTCAAGTAAATGCATACCAGCACATCCTTAAAGACATCAGGAACAATCCCTTCCCTCTCCCCATACATGGACAAGAAAGCATTCACTACTTCCCAGAACCAGCTGCTGTTGGGGGGGGGGCTTACTGGTTATGATTATTAATAAAATTATGTGTATATCCATTCCTGATATATTCATGTTCCTTGTAGGAATGACTCAAGTGCACAAAATTCATTTTTTTAAAAAAATTACAGGAGGTTTTTTCTCAGGTTGTGGGGGAGGCAGAATGATGTTTAAATAGCTTAGGAAACTCAGAATTCCCTAAATCAATTATTTTAGATACAGTAAAATGATGGCTTAGACCAGCGGTTCTCAACCTGTGGGTCGCGACCCCTTTGGGGGTCGAATGACCATTTCACAGGGGTCGCCGCGCGCGTTAGCCCGCCATCTTGGTGCCACCGTCACTCGCAGGGGTGAAATGCTCCCGGTTCGGCCGTGCCTGCGGGTCGCCGGACAGCCGGTAGCGACAGAAGCGGGAGACTTCGCCCACCCGCCTGGACGCTGCCATTTGGGTTCTTTTACCCTATGCGCATGTGTAGAACACTTTGCGCATGCGCAGAGGGTAAAAGAACCCAAATGGCGGCATCCGGGTGAAGTCTCCCGCTTCCTTCGCTATCAGCTGTCCGGCAACCCGCAGGCAAGCCCGAACCGGGAGCACTTCACCCCTGGTGCTACGCCCCCTTTGTCACCTTATCCTGCGTGGGGAGGGGGCGGGGGTCACGGCGGCGGCGGGGTCACGGCGGTGGGGGGTCGCGGTGGCGGCGGGGGTCACGGGGGGGTCGCGGCATTAGAAAGGTTGAGAACCACTGGCTTAGACTTTCTACATGTTCTGATATTACTCAGTGTTAACTTTACAGAATGTTGTTGCTGCTGCTACCTGTAACATAAGGAAAAATAACACTGAAATTTGTATAGAGATGAGGTAATTATTCCATGCTCGATACAATCTCTAATTCTTTTCCAGTAAGTTTGGTGAAGCTGTTACCATCCTATTGTCACTTTGGATTTTGCTATTAAAATGAATGATCAAGTAGCTAGACTAGAAAACTATCACAAATTATTTAAAAATGTGTACAGTAATCTGTCTTTTCCTGGAATATATAGGGATTAGTATATTAAGCCTTCAAAGTTATTTACAATTTTAACACCATTCAAACTGTAACACAAACATGAATGTACACTGCAACTAAACCACAAAGTCATAAAAATCATCACCCTTTCTTGCAGAAACATGCTTAAAGGGAGCAATCAGAAACAAATGATAGCAAATGCAGTTCTAATACTCCAGAACACAGAAATTGCTATTTATTCCTTGAGACCATTCCACCTCAGAGAATAATAAGAAAGCTAATGCCTTACATTAATAGCCATGCTAACCCTAAGAAAGACATTATGTCTTTAGTATAACCTTAAACCTGAACAATGCAGGCCATTAAAGCTTCATTCATTAAAAAATATGGAAGTGTTTTTCCTAATCTAAAATAAATGTGTTATATTTCTGAAAATATATTTTATGAATATGTACAGTAATATCACATATACAACAAATTACCTCAGGCAAAGCACTTTTTTCAAAACATTAATTGTACCTAAAACATTTACCTAAAACATTTAAAAAGATTTAGTATTCAGCTATGGGCCAGAATATCTATACATTCTATACAATTCTGTGAGGAAAATCATCTGGGCCTAGTGTTTTGGCATTCCTCAAACTATTAATTATTGTTCTATTAATTCCATGTAGATCAACTCAGAAAACAGCTTTAATCAGGGGGGAAAAAAGTATTTGATAAAAATAAAATAAAAAGTATTTGATAATTTTCCATCAAATCCTTATTTTATTAAGGAGTTTTAAAGTTATTGTCAGATCCCAAAGAGTGATCGTGCCATTCAGTTGAGAGAGGGGGGGGCCTTGGGTTTGATTTATTAGCATTGCCTGTGTCAATTGACGATTTACAATCCATGCCCAGGCGCCAAACATCCTGAGATCTCTTCACTTTTGGAGAAGGTTTATGAGGGGCAATGTGGGATGTTTCACTTCAATGGATAACAGAAGATGGTCAGAGAAATGTATGATTTAAAGTTATTGTCAGATCCCAAAGAGTGATCGTGCCATTCAGTTGAGAGAGGGGGGGGCCTTGGGTTTGATTTATTAGCATTGCCTGTGTCAATTGACGATTTACAATCCATGCCCAGGCGCCAAACATCCTGAGATCTCTTCACTTTTGGAGAAGGTTTATGAGGGGCAATGTGGGATGTTTCACTTCAATGGATAACAGAAGATGGTCAGAGAAATGTATGTTTATCCGGTTCCCAGAGCAGTTGATAAAGAAAACATTTTCACACTTGTGTATTGGCTAGAATCTGCATTCTGGCTAATGGGAGGGGTCTCTACTGCTTTAACTCTACCTGCTTTGCCTAAGGGTATTCAGACGTTGCTTTGAATGGAATGCTTTCACTTCTGCTTAATAAAAGATCCTTTTGAAATACATTGTTTCAAAAGTTCTCGCTTTCTTAAGTTAGACGGAGAGGCAATCCTTACAGAAAGCAACGTCTGCAGAACGGTCAACCCAGAGAAGCAATCTTCGCTCTACTGAGGGGACCCTGCAAACCACGTCCGAGCAAAACAGTGAGCACGGAGAAGCCGAATGCTGGGGGGAGACATCAACCACCACCCAGCCGGACGCCTGC
>QLTV01001162.1:733308-746570 GCA_003457575.1 Thermophis baileyi | reverse complement strand
GATATCTGCAGCTGCTTGTTTTCAGCAACAGAGATTAACATTTTTCCTTCCAAACAAAGCTGAATAGGGAAAATTATCCCATCAATAAACACAGGATTAAACATCACCAAGCACAGAATTAAACTTCACTAAAAACCAGTTTTAGACCAAAAGTCAGAAAGGGTATGTAAACTCACGTTTGAATGTCAATCTTTCTAGCTAGCCAAGAAGTCTTGCTGAATGTCACTCATCTTGGTTCCTTGTCATTAAAAGCTTCTTTCTGGCAGCTCTGTGCTGGAAGAACCCCAACAGGGGAGTATTTCCTCCCAACAGCAGTGTAAAAAGCTTAAAACAACCATTCCCCTTTAAGAAAGTCAAGCAAAGGGGGGGGGGGAGTACCAGCAAAGAAAAAAAAAACCTCCGGAGACAGTAAGTCTAGGTGTACTGCCAAGAATGTAATAAGGGTTAAAGGAGAGGCAGTTTCTGTAAGCAGGGCAATAAAGATTAGGCTATAGAAACAACACCAGAATGTTGCAATTCCTTACAGGATTAACCCTGTAAAGTGGAAAAAAACAAAAGGAGATTTCTTCTAACAACTGGTTCTCCGAAGTGCTTAGAAAGTTAACAACCGGTTCTAAAGAACCGGTGAGAACCGGTAGAATCCCACCTCTGGATCACCTGACCATGTGGATGCTGCAACGGTCATTAAGTGTGAAAAACACTCATAAGTCCCTTTTTCCAGTGCCGTTGTAACTTGAATGGTCGCTAAGTCAGTCACACAGTTGGTAAGTGAATCTGGCTTCCCCGAATCTCTGTTGCTAAGAGAGACAGTTGTTCAGTGAGCTTGGACCCATTTTACGAGCTTTCTTACCACCGCTAAGTGGATCGTTGTTTAAGTCAGTCAGACGATGGTTAAGCGAAGCTGGCTCCCCCAGTGACATTGCTTGTCAGACGGTCGCAAAAGGGAGATCACACGTGACCCCAGGACGCTGTGACCGTCATAAGTGCAAGTCAGTTGCTACGCAACCAACTGTAAATCACGTGACCATTGGGATACTACAATGGTCATAAGTGTGAAAAATGGTCAACAGTGGCATTGCAACTTTGAACGGTCACTATATGATACGGTCGTAAGTTGAGGACTACCTGTACTGTTTTCCAATTTGACGGCAATCCTTGACTTACGACCGTCATGGCCAGCCTTCACCGATGTCGTATGTCCATACCTAAGATGGCGGGGGGGCGGGGGGGAGCAGCAGCCCAAATGCAGGATCAGGTGTGGGGTGGGGAGAGAGCAGAATATTAGTTTATTTGATTATTTTCTTCATCTGAAAAGGGGGACTGTTTGATCTCCCCACCCTCAAAGTTCCCATTTCGTCCGTATATCTTGATATCAAGATATGCAAATTGAGGTTCCTATGGAAGACTTTGAGCTACATGCAATGAGGGAGGCTTGAGGACCGAAAGGAAATTCCTTTGTAGCACCTTTCTTTTTTTGCCTGGGGAGTTTACATTGCTCTGGCTTTGATTTGCCTCCCCTTTACGCTTAACAACCTGTTTCCTGAATAAATAACCGCTACCCATCTGAAACAAACTTTTCTCATCCTCTCTTACTTGCTACAGTTACATCCATCTCGCAGGCAGAAGTCTTCTTACGAGCAGTAACACAACACGAGTGCTACACTGGAAAAAGGGTTGTAAAGTGGGTGAAAGCTCACTGAACAGCTGTCTCACTTAGCAACAGAAGTTCGAGGCTCAATGGTGGACATACAGTAAGTCGAGGGGTACCCTTACCCTTCCCTTACGAGTGTGTCAATCACTGGTAATCCAGCAGGCCTTTATTCTCAAATTCTAAATCTGGTCCACAGTGATTGCCATCCACTGTTGGAGGATGGATTGAGGAAGATGCATCAAAACTCACTTTAACAATGCTCTTGCTTAGCAACCAAGCCGTAAGTCGTAAGTCGAGGACTATCTCTGCCTTTCTCTGCATGGCAGCCTTGCCTAGTAAACTCCTTCCCTTTTCTGGGAATTTCTCCTCTGTGTTAGAGGCACCAAAATAACCCAGATGATATAAGGTCTAGTGCCAGGGTTTGTGGTCCTTTCTTCCTCTCCTTTTTCTCTCCCTCCCTCCCTCCCTCTCTCCCTTCTTAATCCCTTTATTTCCTGATTTTGCTTGATTTGTAACATTAACGTCTCTATTGAAAGGATAAATAGCAGGGGGGCTAGGGGACATCCCTGTCTCACCCCTTTGGTTATATTAAAACCTTCTGTTAATTCTCCATTTATTATTATTCTTGCCAATTGGTTGGAGTAAATTGCTCTAACCATTCCAATAAATTTTTCTCCGAAATTCATCACTACTAATTGGTTTATAAGAAAATCCCAATTTAGGTTATCAAACGCTTTTTGTGCATCTATAAATAACAGTGCTGCTTGTTTTCCTGGATGTGTCTCATAATATTCCAGTACATTCATTATAGTTCGTATATTATTTTTTATATGCCTGTTAGGTAAGAATCCATTTTGGTCCGAATGTATAATTTTGTTTAATATAATAATATAATATACAAACAAATAATAGAATGGAAGAAGTTAAACTAATATCTATTAATATAAATGAACATACAACCATACAAAATTTATGGGATACAACTAAGGCTTACATATGGGTATAACAATAGCATATATAACACGAAGCAAAAGAAGGCAAACAATTTCCAAACTCCTAAAACAAAATATGGATATCACGTGTATACAGGAGGTTCATATCAAAAAAGGAAAAGGTGGTATTCTAGAATCTCCCAAACTAGGGAAACTTTATCTGGCCTTGGCTGAAAAAAAGAAAAGGGGCATTGCAGTATATATAAAGGAATGACCCGAGAATTGAACCTAAAAGATGTATGGAGAGAAGTTAACCCACAGAAGAACCAATACACTTTCTTTTCCAACCCTCACAACTCATGGTCCAGGATTGATATGGTGTGGATGGATCCGGAAATGGAGAAAGACATAGTAGAAATAGAGATAACACCAAATATCTGGGCTGACCATAACCCATTAATAGTTAAATGGAAAGGAGAAGTAAAAAGGAAAGGGAGATGGACTATGAACCAGAGGGTTGTAAAAGAATGTACAATGTGTAGAAAAAGAATTAGCGTTCTTTTTAAAGGAAAATTGGAATGAACATACAACCATACAAAATTTATGGGATACAACTAAGGCTTACATGCGGGGCATAACAATAGCATATATAACACGAAGAAACAAAAACAAAAAGAAACAATATACAGAGCTCCAGGGGAAATTGGAGAAATTGGAACTAAAAATGCAAAAAGAACCCCAAAAACAGGAAATCAAAGAAGAAAAAGATATAATCAAGCATAGGTTAAACTTAATTACACAAGAGTGTAATTTGGCCCAAAAGTGGCCCAAAAACTTAGATTAACTAGACAGAATTATTTTGAAAACGCTAATAAACCAGGGAGATGGCTGGCCTACAAATTAAAAAGAGAGAAAGCAAAGAAAGTAAAGGGGATAGCAATAGCAATAGCACTTAGACTTATATACCGCTTTACAGTACTTTACAGCACTCTCTAAGCGGTTTACAGAGTTAGCATATTGCCCCCAACAATCTGGGTCCTCATTTTACCCACCTCAGAAGGATGGAAGGCTGAGTCAACCTTGAGCCGGTGAGATTTGAACCGCCGAACTGCAGCTAGCAGTCAGCTGAAGTAGCCTGCAGTGCTGCACTCTAACCACTGCGCTACCTCTACACTCTAACCACTGCGCTACCTCGGATGATACACTACCAGAAGGAAAAGAAAAAAATGTAGCATTAAGATACTTCCAAACTCTGTATAGTCGAGAGAAAATAGAAGACGAGGATATTAAACGATATTTACAGGAGAGGAATCTCCCTATACTACTGGAACTAACAAAAGAAATATTAAATGAGAAAATTACGATGCTAGAGTTGAAAAGGGCAATCCAAAAACAAAAAAACAACAAAACTCCAGGTCCGGATGGAATCCCAGCAGAATTTTACAAAGAAATCCAAAAACCATTAGAGAATTTACTATTAGAGGTATATAATGAAGCACTAGAACAAGCCAAAATACCAAAATCCTGGACAGAGGCACTTATAACACTTATCCCCAAAGATGACACCGATAAACAAAAGATTCAAAACTATAGGCCAATCTTGCTGTTGAATGCCGATTATAAAATATTTGTGGCAATAATGGCAGAAAGAATTAAAAATAGTATGTGTCTTCAATAGAAGAAGTTATTTGGTATCTAAGTAGGTAATTTCTGCTGTACAAGAGCATTTCCTGGACATTTTCTCTTGTTGAAAATGATGGGCTATTTTATGATTTATGTTCCTATGGCTTCCTTTTTCTCATTTGTTCTGCAAGCAGAACTTTTTGGACCTTCAACTGAATACTGTAGGTGTCAACCCTGAAGTGATCATGGCCGAGATTTCTATGGGTGCATTACTTGGAATGCTGACATCAGGCTTCAACAATTCTAGACTAGTGGACTGAAGCTGAACAGGCTGGCTCTTTGCCATTATTTTCAATCAACAGCTACAAGCTACAGACTGTTGCAAATCTTTGTCTACCTAATTTACAGTTCCCCATTCTCAGTAATATCAGTTGTGTTAACTGATTTATGATCAAGCTAATAAAACAGTTGGAAACATGCTAATTTCCTCTTTTTGTTTACTACCCAGACTAGTGGAGAACACTAGACTTGAAAATTATTGAAATCTGTGAAAAAACTTCAAACTTACAATACAGGCAAGGAGACTTCACATTTGGAGCACTTATAGCAAGTATACCTTCAGATTTGGAGAAAGTTGTGTTTACCATAGCATGGAAAGGTTGTGCCAGCTTCTTTTCACTTGGGGATTCAATAAAATGTTTATTTTGACCTAGGGTGCCTACACATTTACTGTATGTCAGAGGGAAGCTGCTCCAGAACAGGAGGGGCAATGACAGCTGAGGAAAAGCAGAGCAATGTGGCACCAGTTCATGACAGGCATCTTCTTGGCCGTTTGCCCTGAGTGTGGAAATTTACCAGCCAAACACTTCAGCATTCCCAAAACATCTCAGTGGCATCTCATTGGCTGGATTTGGACTGGTCATGGGGGAGGGATGGGAATGAAGGAAATAGTTTTGTATTGATGCATGGGAAACTCAGGTTCCACCTGAATTTACTACAACCAGCATCTCTTAGTAAAAGTACCTTTCATTTCAACCAAATGGAGTCGAGGGTTTTTCTTCCCTAAGGGATCAGACTGGGGCAGGTCTGACATTAGATGGAATCTGCAATTGTGGTCAATCCAGAGAGGATATCACCATAACCATGAGGACCATGCACATGATGTTGGCTCAATGGACCGATCAGGAAGAGACCAAATGCCTGGGGGGAGGCTTCATCCAGGCCTCCTCCGGGACTGGATCTCTCCAAGTAGATAGAAGAGGCAGAAAGCTGTGGTGACCCATTGAGATCCAGGTGATCTGGGTGTTGGGAAGAAGGAAGATTGGGAAGAGAGACCCATAGGGATGATCTTCACCTGTGGGAGCCACGGCAGCCGCTGATGGGAATAGCAAGTGGAGCTGGAAGAACTGGAGGAAGAAGAGGAGGTGAGCAGAGAGCATCACCAGGCCAACGTAATGATGGAGCAGCCATAAACTTCATGCGGGGGGCTTTTGAAAAGCTCAAGGCATGTGAAGTCCTCACCCAAGCTGCACAAACCGATGGCCAGCCACCTCCAGCCACAGCGACTGATGCGTCAACCACATCTGCTGCCGCTGGCAGCCTTGAAGCCAATTCCACAGCAGCAATGACCTCTGTGACCCCAGCACCTGGATGGCAGCTCAACTCACCAACTGGCTGCAAGACATCCTCATGGGTGGTTTCAAAGATGGGCTGTGTGATGAGGTCTAACAACACCTGCATCTCCAGGGGTGCCTCCCCTAGCTTTCATGGCTGGTATATTCTGGCAGAGGAGGTGGCAATCAACCTAGGCCGAAAAAGTATCGCCCAGGGAATGGGAGGCAAAAATCCTTCCCAGAGAAGAAGGAAGCAGCAAATGTGCAGCTGAACATCCAGAGCCCTCAGCGACGCTCCACTGCCTGCTTCAAGTGCAGGAAAGAGGGGCACAGGGCTACCAAAGGCAAATCCAATTGTCCTGCCGAAAAGAAGGAGGAGGAGGAGGAGGAGGAGGAGCCTGAGCCTGCCAAGCTGCCACTGCGAACTTGTGAGACAACTCTGGAAGGAGTGGAATTCGTAGAGTTCACTCCATCCCCCAAGGATGGCAAGAGAACTCCAACTAGCCCAGTACAGGGACTTGGGGGAAAGGGATATCGACTCCGATGATGATGCCCTGGTAAGTGGCCCAGACACTTACTCTGGTGACAGTCCCCATTGAACTGGTAGTCCAATCATCAGGACAAAAAGCCAACCTACTGACTCAGGGTGCACCAAATGCCTGGTCAACCCTGCCCTGATTGAAAAGCTAGGAATGAGACTTAAACTGCTCAAGGTGCCGGTAGCATTTTCTCAGCTGAAAGGCTCTATATAGCAGGGGTATCCTGGCGATGTTTGTCACCAAGCCAACATAAATGCGGATGGGGGTACACACAGAGACTCTGAGTTTTATCATAGCACTGGGCATGAAAAGACCCCTGGTGCTGGGATTTGCATGGCTATGGAAATGGAACCCTATGTAGAGGAGGGGACTGCTTAAAATCCAGCGAGCTGAAGCAAAAGGAAAACTAGGAAGGGACTTATGGGGCCCAAAGCCAAGGCAGGCAGTGGGAGCTGCAATGCAGGAGTGAAAGAAGGCTGGCCCTTGGATTCCACAGGAGTACCGGGACTTTACAGATTAACAGAGTTGGAAGGGACCTTATAGGTCATCTAGTCCAACCCCCCGCTCAAGCAGGAGACCCTACACCATTTCTGACAAATGGCAGTCCAATCTCTTCTTGAAAGTCTCAAGTGATGAAGCTCCCACAACTTCCAAAGGCAAGCTGTTCCATTGGTTGATTGTTCTCATTGTCAGAAAGTTCCTTCTTATTTCTAGGTTGAATCTCTCCTTGGTTAGTTTCCATCCATTATTCCTTGTCTGGCCTTCAGGTGCTTTGGAAAATAGCTTGACCCCCTCCTCTCTGTGGCAGCCCCTCAAATATTGGAACACTGCTATCATGTCTCCCCTGGTTCTTCTCTTCACTAGACTAGCCATGTCCAGTTCCTGTAACCGTTCTTCATATGTTTTAGTCTCCAGTCCTGTAATCATCCTGGTTGCTCTCCTCTGCACTTTATCTAGTCTCAACATCTTTTTAATAGTGTGGTGACCAAAACTGGATGCAGTACTCTAGGTGTGGTCTTACTAAGGCTTTATAGAGTGGTATTAGTACCTCACTTGATCTTGATTGTATCCCTCTGTTAATGCAACTTAGGATTGCATTGGCTTTTTTGGCTGCCGCTGCACACTGCTGGCTCATATTTAGCTGGTTGTCCACTAAGACTCCAAGATCCCTCTCATAGTCACTGCTATTAAGCCTGGTTTCACCCAGTTTATATGTGTACTTTTGGTTTTTCTTACCTAAGTGTAGGACTTTACTTTTCTCTACATTAAATTTCATTTTGTTAGATAGGGCCAGGTGTTCAAGTCTGTCAAGATCCATCTGGATCATGAGCCTATCTTCTAGGGGTTGTTAATCCATCTGGTGGTGAAGCTGTCTATCCCACTTTTTTCTAGCTTACGAAGAAGTAGGTTGTGGTCTACTTTTGTCAAATGCCTTGCTGAAGTCTAAGTATATTATGTCCACAGTATTTCGCTGGTCTACTAATTTAGTCGCTGTTGAAGAATGAAATAAGATTGGTTTGGCATGATCTGTTTTTAACAAACCCGTGCTGGCTGCTAGTTATTACTTTACTCATTTCTAGGTGTTGGCAGATCTGTTTTTTTATTATCTTTTCCAGAATCTTTCTGGGTATTGATGTTAGGCTGATTGGTCTGTATTTCCTGGGTCTGTTTTTTTCCCTTTTTTGAAGATGGGAACCACATCAGCTCTTTTCCAGTCCTCTGGTAGTTCCCTGGTGTTCCAGGATCTTTGAAAGATGTGGTGCAGTGGTTCTGAGATGACTTGCGGGATGTGTTTAGCGATAAGAGCTCAGACAAGCTCCCACCCCACCAGCCAACTGACTGCTCTATAGAAAACCTGCCGGGAGCCAAACTGCCTAAGCCCAAGCTATATTCAATGACTCCTAGGGAACTGCAGGAGTTACAGGCATTTATAGACAAAAAGTTAAAATGGGGGTTCATCCAATCGGCCTGACCCAGGGTGGCTGCTCCAGTCCTGTTCAGAGGAAAAAAAGACAGGACCCTTTTTTTATGTATAGACTATAAAGGGTGTGTGTGTGTTGAAAACATCTATCCGTTGTCCCTAATGAAGGACATGTTAGTTCATCTGGCAAAAGGGAAGATTTTTACCAAACTGGTCTTGCGAGAAGCATATTACCAAGTCAGAATTGAAGTGGGTCATGAGTGGAAAACAGCATTTAACTGCCTTCTGGGATGTTCTCAATTCAGAGTTCTCTCTTTTGGACTGTAAGGAGACCCTGCTGTATTCATGCAGCTGATAAATGAGCTGCTGCATGAGCACTTATACAAGATGGTGTTCGTTTACCTAGATGACATACTGATCTTTGATGGCAGGTGCCATGAAACCATGGCACCTGCCATCAAAGGACTAGGGGGGAGGGATGGGGGGAGAAATGGGCAAACTTTATGCATGTTGTGTGGGAATTTGGGAGGGGGGATGGCAACTGAGGAAAAGTAGAGCAACGCGGAACCAGTTCATGACAGGTATCTTCATGTCCGTTTGCCCTGAGTGTGGAAATTTACCAGCCCAAACACCTCAGCATTCCCAAAACATCTTGGCAGCATCACATTTGCTGGGTTTGGACTGGTCATGATGGAGGGATGGGAATGAAGAAAATAATTTTGTATCTATGCATGGGAAACTCAGATTCTGCTTGAATTTACTACAATTAGTAAAAGTACTTTTCACTCCAATGAAATGGAGTCGAGATTTTTCTTCTTTAAGGGATAAGACTAGGGCAGGTCAGACATTAGGTGGAATCTACCTGTGAAAGAAAATATTACAAATGTGTCAGGGTTCCAAGTAACAGACCGAAAGCAATCAAAACTTTGAGGCCTAGAGTTTCCTCAAAGTATGAATTTATTACGAATGTCATACTGGCACAGCTGGTGAAAACCCGACTCTGAAGGACCCGGAGTTTTCTCCACCCAAATCAAAACCCCAAGTTCTTGCCCCCAGGTCACAAGTCCATCACATGACCCAATCAGGTTGCAGTTCCAGCTCTGGATTGCTCTTGTCCACGCCCCTCCAACACCTGGTAGAGCGTCCTTGCTCCCACAGGAAAGAATGTTATTTTGGCTACACATCCCCCCAGCTATCTCCATCTCCCCCCTCATGTTCCCACAGCTTCAACTAGCCTGGCTGTGGCAGCCCTGAAGATGCTCCCAAAATGGCTTCAGGGCTGACACTTAAGCTTGCAAGTAAACATTAGGTATAGGAGGACATATATTTATACAGGTATTCAAAGAAAAATGTTTATATAAGTATATCTAACGGGAAAGTATCTTTGAATATAATTTCAGTAGAGACTGATATGTAGATTTTTGCAGGCTCAATTTCACTAAATCATTAAACTGTAGAGTTTGAAGCAAGACGTATCTAATTCAGACCTCTTTAATATTCAATGTACCATTTAAATTGTCCACAAAAGATGGCTGTCCAGCTTAAAAACTTCCACAGATAGAGAATGCATAACTACAGTTTGGCTGTTTGACTATTTTACAATTATTGTAAGATGTTTTTCACTTATAGTTAAATAAAATCTAAGTAGTATCAACTCATTTTTAGTTCTAATTTCTGTGGCCATGGAAAGTTCATCCCCATCTTCCCTTTAGTTTCCCTTTAGGTACTCTAACATGGCTATAAAGGTAATGATAAAAGTTTCTCCAGTTGTGTCTGACTCTAGGGGGCAGTCCCCATCTCTATTTCAAGGGAGCCAGTGTTGTCCGAAGACACTTCCATGGTCATGTGGCCAGCATGACTATATGCCGAGGCACGTAGAACGCTGTTACATTCCCACCAAAGTGGTACCTATTTATCTACTCACATTTGCATCCTTTTGAATTGCTTGGTTGGCAGAAGAACATGGCTATATGTGTCCTCTAAATTAAAGTTCCCCAACCTTTCTGGCTTTACGGACCAGTGCAGGGGGGAGAGGGGATGGTTCTATGTGAGCGACCGTCAAGTGTGCATGCGCTGCTCCATTTGCATGCGCAGCGAGCATGTGCACCCATTGCTCATGCAAATGGAGCATGTGTGCACACGCTCACCCACTACCTGAGCAAGTGGAGATGTGTGTGCGTACACGCATGCTTGCCCGACATTTCCACGGCCCAGTTGCAAACAGCTCATGGCCCACTAATAGGCCGTGGCCCAGAGGTTGGGGACCCCTGCCCTAAATCATCTTATCTTCAGATAGAGTTGCAATTAATTCAATTTTGGCTCACCAGATTCCTATGCACTTGATTTTTAATTTCTATGTTATATGAATAAATGATTTTTTGTATATGACATTTTATTAAGTCATATACTTAGGGGAAAAATCTGAATCTCACCTGAACTCTTTTTAAATCAACATAAATATTTCCTTTGTTTTCTGTAGGGAAAATAGTATTTTAAAAATAATTCATTTATTTGTTCATTCCTTATAAAATGAAATGAGAAGTAATAAATAAATCACTGTCTGGAGAATTTGTTGATTAAATATCTCTCCCTGAACAGCAGACGTGAAAAAGAGAGAAGACTAATTATGAGCACAATAGTCTCTAAGCAAATGTTTGACTTACTGTTTATAAAGAAGTACCACTATTAGTGGTAATTACTTCTTTCTGCTGCATTGTTTTTCAACTCATGTTGAATATTATTTGTGTGCAAAAATAACCACTTAATTTCCTCTCAAGAAAATAGCTTACACACAAGGAAGATTTATTGAAAATATTAGTTGCAATAACTGTTCCATTGCTGAGGAAAACCAAACGGATTTAGCAGAGTATTTGCTACTCTATTTTCAACAGTGCATAACAATCTACAGTCCTTGCTATGTTTTAAAACCTGGCAGAAGCTGCATGAGTCACAGGACTGGTCCTGTCATTTGGCAGAATGTGATAACTATCTGAAGCAGATGGTATAGTAAGCCATGGAAAAGAAGCAAGTTGTTGATGATGATGATGCTCCTCTTGTTTTTTTACTTCCACAGTTAGGAAAAGTTACCTATGAAAAAATTGATTCGCTACCAAAATAATTGGTCCAGCTTTTGATATTAGTCACTTTGATCAGGCTGTAAGGAATGAGGAAGAGAAGGAATTGTTACGAAGTACACAATATCCTACTGTTGAGTCAATAACATCATGCATGAGTTTATATAAAGTACGTTTTGATGGTTTTGATCAGTCTACTATAGGAAGCATTTAATGGATTAATTTAATCACTATGTGTTCTTCTTTTCCTCTGCTGGTTCCTTTTTGAAAAATGCAAATTTGGAAACTTGCTACTTGCTATCTACTTAAAGGCCAAAAAAAATATAGTCCCTTTTCTAATACTTTGGAATTATGGTTTAGTTAAGTACAGCTGTTGCTATGGCTCAAAAATATCAGCACTACTATAGCACTTAGGAGAATGTAAGTTTCCCCCTCTATTTACTTAATAAAAGCACTGTTCAGTTTTACTGTGTGTCCATTGACAGTTACCAAAGTGGCCTTATAGGCATAGATAAACTTATAATGCTTATAAAAAACCTTTGTGAAAAAGCATGGAAACATCTCAATATTACATGGGTCTTAAGCATTTTGGGTTTTTTGATGGGTTGCCAGGCAGTTGTTTCTTCCACCATTTTAAAAATGGGATTTAACTCTAATAAAGAAGCATAAGCCATGGTTACCCTACAATATAGTGTCTATAAAAACAGCTTTTAGAACTGTAGAGAAAAAAGAATAAAGAGAACCAATCTTTTGTTCAACTTTACACAAATGTAATAACACAGAAAATGCCTAGTATTTAAAGGTCACATTGTAGGAACATAGGAAATCCTGAAGATCTGTGACTTCTGCAAAATAGATTGTGCCTACTCGCTCATTGAGTAAATTTACTGCTTTCTTAGAAAATGATAGGTATTAAGTTGGCATCTTAATTGCTCTGGCACCTTGCATTCAAATCCCAGTAGAATTCTCTTTCTAAAAAAAATAGAATTCTGTAAATCCATGGTGTTGAAGTAAGTAAAACCCCAAGTGACATTATTTTTCTTCTATTCTTTCATAAATACAATCTCAATGGCATACTGTGTACTTAGTATGTTCTGTACTTAATAATTAGTATTCTGCAAAATTCTTGGGTATTGATTGTCAATCAAAGGGTCATTGATTAACTGGGAGTCTAATCCCTAACCAAATACATACATATTGACGATTCAGTCCTATCCAAGGTGGAGAAAGATCCACAGGGATGTCTTTTCTTGCACTTAACTATACCATGAATACATTCCACCAACCTTTTTTCCCCTGACATGTCCTAATGAATTGTCACATCCCCAACTCATCCGTGCGCCAACCTAAAACCATTTGTAACTGTCCTGGTGTTCAAATGCTAGTTGTTGTTGCTTTTTAATCAGGCAACTTGTAGCAGATCAGCTGTGAGTAAACCAATGGTGGGTTTCAATTTTTTTTACTGTGGGCGTGGTTTTCTTGGTGGGTGTGGTTTGGTCAAGTGACTGGGTGGGCCTGGCTTGGTGGTCATGTGACTGTGGGCCTGGCTTGGTGGTCATGTGACTGGGTGGGCGTGTGACTGGGTGGGCATAGCTGGGTGATCATGTGACTGGGTGGGCGTAGCTGGGTGATCATGTGACTGGGTGGGCATGTCTGGTTGGTCATGTGACTGGGTGGCCGTGGCCAATTTAGCAGTCCATTTTGCCAATTTAGCAGTCCATTAAACAATACACAGCAGCCCCCTTTTCTATTCTTCTTTTTAATACTGCATGAAGTTTTTGCTCTAGATTTTTTTTTTTACTAGGGGGGAGAGGTTGGCAATGCCTGGGGAAGGAAAGGCATGCTTTCCACAGGTCTCATGGCTATATTTAAAGGGCCAGCTAATGTCATTGGTGTTGGGAGTTTCTTT
>QLTV01001162.1:716116-731933 GCA_003457575.1 Thermophis baileyi | reverse complement strand
CTTTCTTTCTTTCTTTCTTTCTTTCTTTCTTTCTTTCTTCTCTCTTTTCTCTCCTCTCTCTCTCTCTCTTTCTCTCTCTCCCTTCCCTTCCTCCTTCAAAGTCTAGGAGAGTGAGACCGGGAGGCCCAAGAGAAAGCGCCTGACAGCGGCGGGCAGCAGCGGTGGGCGAAACGGGAGCTCCAGGCAGTGGTGGGTGGAGGGGAGCCCTCGGGGCCCTGGGAAAATGCAGGCTTTCCAGATGGGACTTACACTTACCAGGACACAAAGCGCTGTGCTATGAAAGACTCTCTCTCCCAGGCAAGAGCAGCAGGGGACAGAAGCAGCAGCCTCTGACCTGGAGACCACATGATGGAGCCCTCCACATGTTCTCCGGTGACTTGTTTTCTCTCCCCCGCTCTCTTGCTGGGAGAGAGAGAGAGAGAGTCTTTTTCAGCACTGCACTTTGGTCATGGTAAGTCCGGAAAGCGCTGCGCCAGAGAGAAACAGGATTCAACCTGTTTCTCTCTGCCTGGCTTTCCAGATGGGACTTACGCTTACAGGACCCAAAGCGCAGTGCTGTGAAAGACTCTCTCTCCCAGGCAAGAGCAGCAGGGGAGAGAAGAAGCAGCAGCTGCTGACTTGGAGAGCACATGATGGAGCCCTCCACGTGTTCTCCGGCGACTTGTTTTCTCTCCCCTGCTCTCTTGCTGGGAGAGCGAGAGAGTCTTTCGCAGCACTGCGCTTTGGGTCCTGGTAAGTCCGGAAAGTGCTCCACCAGAGAGAAACAGGATTCAACCTGTTTCTCTCTGCCTGGCTTTCCAGATGGGACTTACACTTACAGGATCCAAAGTGCTGTGCTGCAAAAGACTCTCTCGCTCTCTGCTGCGAAAGACTCTCTCGCTCTCCCAGCAAGAGAGCGGTGGAGAGAAAACAAGTCGCCGGAGAACAATGCTCCATATGATCAGCAGCTGCTTCTTCTCTCCACTGCTCTCTTGCTGGGGGAGCGTCTTTTGCAGCACAGCACTTTGGGGACCCATCTGGAAAACCAGGCACAGAGAAACAGCCAGGTTGAAGGCTGGTACTTTCAGCGCCCACGAGGAACCGAGGCTTGGAGCAGTTTTGGAGGTTGTTAAGGAGGACCGCTCCTCGAGGAGCGGTCCTCCTTAACAACAACGTTCCTCGTGGGTGCTGGCATGCCTTCCCCTCTGCCACCAGCTGTGGGAGGAAGTTAAGGTTGCGAGCCCGGTGGGGATGGTGGGGGGCCCGAAGCAAGCTAGGCTGCAGGCAGCGCAGCCTGGAATGGAGCTGTGCTGGGCTGTGGCGGCTTAGCCAGCCACGCGAGCTCAGTGGGGATGGTGGGGGGGCCGCAGCAAGCTCCAGGGGGGGGCAGCAAGCTCTGGGGAGGGGGGGCCTAGCGTGACTTACCTGTAGGCAGGAGGAGGCAGCTTAGTTGGGGCGCAGGGCAGGCACCACGTGGGAAGGCAGCTTAGGCAGGCAAGATGCCCGGGAGGTGAGGAGTGACTGGGTGGGGCAGATGGGTGGGGTGAGCGAGCAGCAACCAGGCGATGGGTTCGGGGGTGTGGCCAGCTAGCGGTCGCTACCAGTTCGGTGACCCAGGTCAAATTACCGCTACTGGTTCACCCGAACCGGTGCGAACCAGTAGAAATCCACCACTGGAGTAAACTCTGTTGCACTTCATTTAATCAGTGTTGCAGCCTAATAAGCCTTAGATGGCCTCACTACTTAAGATGCAAACACAACCATCTTCTTCTCTGATATGTGGACATTATCTTCTGCCTTTAGAAACAGGAGAATTGGGTTCTTTCAAGCTTGAATCAGACCAAACATCAGTTGATCAGAAATGGCAGCAGGGAGGTGCTACCCAGTAAAGTGGGAGAGTGACTTCTGGCAATTCCCTAATGCTATTAAACCCTTATACCAAAGAAGAATAGTAACTGGGAAATAATAATTAGATTAATTCACCAATTCCTGTCCTTGATGTGCCTTGTACATGCTAAATAAGACACCATCATCTAATGGCATTGTGCTTGCAGCAGGATAGGGATTGCCAAGGGAAGAGGGGTTGCCACCTTTCATGTTAATATAGTTTTATGCTAAAATGCAGTGAAGTGCATTTTAGCTCAATCCTAAATCACCAAGGGACTCAACTTCTAGAAAGTTCATTGCTAGCTGAATACTGAGAGACTAAGGAGGTTATGTATCTGACTATGGTTCTGGACTATTTCTTCTACTGCAGATTTTTCCTAAGAGAAAGCAGTAGAAAGTGCAGAATATCATACACATCATGATGTTCTTGCACACATGACACAAATTACACAAACTTCTACAGTTGCATGATAATTTAAATGGTGAACAGCAATAGTTTTAATTTTTTTTCTTTTTACGATCCTGTAATCCCTTTTTATAGGTGTGAAGTTGAGGCAACTGAATGGAGCTGAAAGTTTACTTGCTGGATGCCCTTCATGACACCTATGTGGAGTTCACAGCAGATAGTTTCTCTTTGCATCCTAATAAATATCTATCACTGCCTAGGGTTGAACTCAGCCTCCCGAGTGTGAGGCAAGCATCTTCATCGCTCTAGCACTGCTCTAGCAATGGTTTTTAAATGGAGGGGAGAGTTAATTTGGGCACATTCTGGGGTTTATGGACCAATTTGTAATTGCTTGTTTGTGAGTTGAGGATCCAGTTTTGCTGAAATCAAGATACTTGTGTAAAACAACAGAATCTTGTGGGGAAAGGAGGGCAGGCGGTAAAGATATAGAAGCCTGGAAAATAGGTATTTGAATCCAACAATTTAAGAACTATTGAAATACAACTTGAGCTACATGTCCATGCACATGCTCGCCGGCCCATTGCTCACACGAATTGAGCTACACATGCACGTGTACATGCCGGCCCACTGCTCACGCAGCCTGGTTCCCCTCTCTCCCCCCCAGCTGGGCCACCTTAGGGTTTTTTAAAATTGTAAGTGGGTTCTTGAAGGCTAGTCTTCCAATATGTTCAGTGAATAGTGTCATTTCAAGGAAGAACATTTTGTCCATAATCCAATTAAGAAAATGAAAAGACCTTGTAGTTTCACTCAGAAGGCTGCACATGTGTTACCCTGAAAGAAGTGAAAGTAACTCAGGATCTTTTTTTTAAAAAAAATAAGGCCTTAGGCAGCTCTGATCAGAAGCTTGCTTCATTCATTTCTGTTGCCTGCTAGCTGAATGGCTAGCAAATCAGAAGAAAGGTAATTTCATGACAATTTAGAAATCCAGCACTGGAGAAAATTATAGAGTAATATAAAATAATTATTTCAGCATTTTGAATGCAGAAAAGACATGGCATTCCACTTTATATATTTAATATGTTCTCCAGTCTGCAGCTCTTTAACTATGGATAAATTCTAAAAGCAGCAATTAGTACTTGGTAAGAATTTAGCAACAGAAATGGAACAAATTGATTGGACATAAATAATAACTAAGAATTGAAAAATTGAAGGAAAAAAATTGATTGCAAAAATTTCATTATAATGCCCTAACCTTATATTGTGTATCTTTTTCATTTGCATCCTTCTCTGCAGACTGCTAAGGTTATAACTTAACAAAAACTTAAAACCTGATTTATTTACTACTTTTACTAATTCTTCTTACCACATCACTGTTACAATTAGAACACGATCACAACACAACATGGGAACTCTAATGAAATTATCACCATGCATCACTTCATTTTCACACAGAGGAAATCTATACATAGTTATACTGTTCCGTTGTTCTATTTTTCTCTATTGCTTTGATAGATCAAGAGGAAATTTACCGTTTAGACACTGAGAAATAAGACTAATGGTTTATGTTTCTTTTGTTATTATTATTGCTGGCAGAAAATAAAAGCCTCACCTAAATTCAAGTCTAGTTAGTACTTTAAATGGGATGGGCAACCTGCAATCTTCCACATAGGTTTTTAGCCTAATTTCACAATTTTGGATTTAATTTGAAAACATTATGCAAGATATTAATTTAAATAATCTGATTTTCCCCTTCCTGGGCTAGGTTCCTTGCTGCTAGATGAAAGAATATCAGAGGGGGGAAAATGTCCCGATCCCCTTGTGATTCTAGCTCCATCTCGTAATTATTTTGGCCCACTCAGCAGGGGCTCTCTATCAGATCATCTTAACTATCCTAATTATCCCAACAGGAAAAAATTTGCTGATATTGATTTAGGCTAATCAATGGATGGTGGGAGCACAACTGCAATCTCCTTTGTTTCTGCCTTAGCAAAAATGCTAACTTCCTATCACTTTCAAACCCACTTTTGATAGGATTCAGTGCTACTGTACAAAGCTGGAAATGATTTAGATCATTTACTGTATATTTTGGAGTATAAGACACACCTTTTTTCCAGTGGTGAAATCCAATTTTTTTTACTACTGGTTCTGTGAGCATGGCTTGGTGAGTATGGTGTGGCTTGGTGGGCGTGGCTTGGTGGGCGTGGCAGGGGAAGGATACTGCAAAATCTCCATTCCCACCCCACTCCAGGGGAAGGATACTGCAAAATCCCCATTCCCACCCCACTCTGGGGCCAGCCAGAGGTGGTATTTGCCAGTTCTCCAAACTACTCAAAATTTCCACTACCGGTTCTCCAGAACCTGTCAGAACCTGCTGGATTTCACCTCTGCTTTTTTCCCCTTAAAAGTGGGTGAAAATTTAGGTGCGTCTTATAGACCGAATAGGTTCATTTTTGGCCTCCCGAACCCTCCCTGTGTCATGTTTTCACTCTCCCTGGCCCCCAGAAGCACTCTGCAGTACTCCGCATGGCCTGTTTTCACCAAAAACGGGCCCTTTTTCATCAAAAATGGGCCTGTTTTTGGGTTCCCAAGCCCTTCGCGCATTGCATTTTTGCCCTCCCCGGCCCCCAGAAGCACTCTGCAGTGCTCTGCATGGCCCGTTTTAGCCAAAAATGGGCCCGTTTTTGCCAAAAGCAACCGTTCTTTATGTTTTAGCCCCCTAATAATCTTTGTTGCTCTTCTCTGCACACTTTCTAGAGTCTCAACATCTTTTTTACATCATGGTGACCAAAACTGGATGCAGTGTGGCCTTACCAGGGCATTATAAAGTGATATTAATACTTCATGTGATATTGATTCTATCCCTCTGTTAATGCAGCCTAGAACTGTGTTGGGTTTTTGGAATGAGGTACCACCTATACTGTACCTA
This sequence comes from Thermophis baileyi, assembly GCA_003457575.1. Classification (NCBI taxonomy): domain Eukaryota; kingdom Metazoa; phylum Chordata; class Lepidosauria; order Squamata; family Dipsadidae; genus Thermophis; species Thermophis baileyi. The sequence continues at coordinate 726,735 of QLTV01001162.1, read as the reverse complement.
TGCATTTTGTATTTCTTGCTTAAATGTAGAACCTTAATTTTTTCACCATTGAATTTCATTTTGTTAGATAGCGCCCAATGTTCAAGTCTATCAAGATCCTTTTGTATCTTAAGCCTATCTTCTGGAGTTTTGGCTATTCCTGCCAGCTTGGTGTCATCTGAAAATTTGATGAGTTCCCCATCTAGCCCCTCATCCAAACCATTGATGAAGATGTTGAAGAGTACTCAGCCTAAAACAGAGCCTTGGGGTACCCCACTGCATACTTCCCTCCATGTAGCTGCAGTTTCATTGAGGACTACATATTGAGTGCAGTTGTTGAGGACTACATGTTGAATGAGGTTGAAGGATGTACAATTCTTTCTTTTTAAATCAGTCCTATAAATTCCATAAGCCCACATGACAATAATGAGAAAATGTTTTTGTAAAGCAGATGTACTCAGTCCACTTCAAGCCATGGAAACAAATCATTATTTTGACAGCTGTATCAGCAATGCAGAGATACTAAAAACTATTTCCATATCATTAGACACAGCTTTCCTGACCTTATTTGCAACTCTCAATGAAAAGGTGTGATTTTTCCCCTCATGGTACTTCGTCTCTCGTTTATTTTTTATTAATCATCTATATTTTGGCACTTTGTGAAAAAATCAATTTTGCCAAGATTATAACAGCCAAACTGGCTGGCAGCAGGTTCTCAAAATAATTTATAGCCAACAAATTCAGGAATCAGTGAAATTCCCTTTTTAAAAACACTTCCTTAAAAATGTATTCTGCCTAGTATCATCTGCTGTTGAAATATTTCCTCTTTTTTTCTAAGAAGTAAGGCTAAGTTCTTTTTACCATTATCTCCACGGTGATAGATTAGAGTCGTGGTGGCGCAGTGGTTAGAGTGCAGTACTGCAGGCTACTTCTGCTGATCACCGGCTGCCAACAGTTTGGCAGATCGAATCTCACCAGGCTCAAGGTTGACTCAGCCTTCCATCCTTCCGAGGTTGGTAAAATGAGGACCCAGATTGTTGGGGGCAATATGCTGACTCTGTAAACCGCTTAGAGTAAAGCACTGTGAAGCGGTATATAAGTCTAAGTGCTATTGCTATCTCAGTATCAGGAAAGCCACTGCAGCATAGCAATAACAATAGCATTTAGACTTATATACCACTCCATAGTGCTTTACAGCACTCTCTGGACAGTTTACAATGTAAACAATAAATTGGATCCTCATTTTATTGACCTTGGAAGGATGGAAGGCTGAGACAACCTTGAACCCCATCAAAATTGGACTCCAGACTGTGAGCAGAGTTAGCATGCAATACTGCATTCTAACCACTGCACTACCAGGTTCTCCTCCACCAGCATGCATGTGATGTCAACAGTCCAACTAGTGAACCCAAAAGAAGTAGGCACTCTCAGGAACTTTGTAATCCCAAAAGCATAACTTTATTGAATACACCATTTCGGCACTGAAGAATCAAAACCAGCTCTGGTTTTTCCTGCGCAATGCTTGCATAATTTAACAATGGCTTCACTCTTTCCCCTTTCCATGGATGTTCACACTATCCAATTATGAATTGTCCTTTTGTTTTGAGAAAAGTTCACTTCTTTGTTAGACACCTACATCAGTAACCTTGGTGGGTTCTTGGCTCTTACGGTGTATTCGTGGAGCATCACATTCTTTCTCACCCTTTCCTCCCCCAAGTTCTTTGGCAAGTTGAATAGCATAAGACTCAAAAGTTTAAAAAGCGGCTCAATCTTGACATACCAATCCCCTGGGAAAAAAGGGATACCTGGAAAGATATCAAGCATAGGTTAACATGATTACTCATATCTCTTGAGCCTCCACCACCCCTCCTGGTTTTCATACATTCTTGATGTGGAACCTTCTTACTAGCCCTGATATCTTGTGCCTTAACCCACTCTGCTTATGACACTGGGTACCCTTTCCATTGTATCAGGTATTGTAGTTTTCCTTTAAAATATCTTGAATCTAAATTTCTCTTAATTTTGTAGTGTTCCTCCCCTTCCACAGAAATGGGGGGGGGGGGAGGGATTGTTTGCTGCTGGACTTAAATTGGAGCTGTGGGCAGGCTTCAACAAACTACAGTGGAACACCAGGTGGACTTTCCCCAGTGCCTTTGTTAATTTTACTTCCATTGTGACTGGGTTTATGATGTGCACCACTGGGAAAGTCCTATGTACTTAGGATCTAGTTTCCTACAGGATTGTCTTAGTTTCAGGTACTTTGTAGATAAATATTCTTTACCTCCAATCCTAAACTTTTTTTGTGGCGCCCTCTTCCAATCTGCCTGTTTCTTTTGCAACTACCTGTCATGGCCTCGTCAGAGCCTGAGTCCATGGAGCTGGGGCCAACAGAGGTCAAGGAGGCAGCCCTGGATCCCTCAGGCTTGGGATGGCTTGTCAGCAGGGATGACCGAGAGAGGAGGTAAGAGAGGGCAGGTAGTGGAGATGAGGAGCAACGGAGCTCAGGTGATGAGCAAGGACCGCCCCCTCCTGATCCCCGAGTACGGAGAGTGGAGAGGAGGTGGGAACAGTGCAGGCCAATCCAACAACTTGGGAGGAGAGCTCCCCGCCCCTCTTCACAAGGCACACCTGGGGACTGAGACTTAAGGAGACACTGTGGGGAGGGGCGCTTGTCAGGAACAAGCACTGAATTTGTGGAGTTTTGTGTGCCGTTGCCGACGTCTGGAGTTTGTTGAACTTCTTGCCTTATCATTGCCTTGTTCCTTTGCTTCATGGACTCATTGCCTTGTTCCTTTGCTTCGTGGATTCATTGAATTGTTCCTTTGCTTCATGGACTCATTGCCTAGTTCCTTTGCTTTGTTGAACTTCTTGCCTTGAAGCCGTTATGCTAACAGTTTTGCTGGACTACTTGCAGCCAGAGGCTGCTGGAGGTGTGTGTGAGCGCTTTGCTCCAGGACTTGCCATAAATGTGGGAGTGTTTGGGGGAAAGCTGGAGCAATAAAGGGGAGTTTGAACTATCAGCTGGCTGTGTTGCCTCTGTGCCTTGCCCCGGGTCATAACACTACCCTGTTTTTACTAAAGCTTTCTGCACATTTACCCAGGTTTCTCTTAGGGTGTCCATCCACTCCATCAGCATTACTGAGGAGGGGGGCTCCCTTGGGAATTTAAGCATGGGTAGAAACTCCATCCCTGTAGTCACTCAGAATGGGGTGAATCCAGTGCTGCTATGAACTGAGTTGTTGTAGTCCACTTCTGCAAATGGCAAAAGTTTCACCCAGTTCATGTGCTGTTAGTTTACATAGCAACATAAATATTGCTCCACCATAGTATTGGTCCGTTCTGACACCCTGTTTGTGCTCGGATGGAACCCTGAACTAAACTCCTGGAAGGAACCTATCAGCTTCAAAAATCCACCCCAGAATTTCACGGTGAATTGCACCCTCCAATCTGAAATGATGCATCTCAGGACTCCATGCAGCCAGTAGATGTGTTGCATGAACAACTAGGCTAGTTTCTGTGCCGAAGGGAGCTTAGGGCACTTGATGAAATGAGCCTGCTTCAAGAACAAGTCAACTACTGTCCAAACCCAGTGCTCCCTCCACTCTCTGGCAACTCCACAATGAAATCCATGGCAATCTCTTCCCACGGTCTGCTTGGGTCGGCCACCGACTGCAATAATCCAGGTTTTTTTTCGTGGCATTCACTTCATGGACGCACACACTGGACAGCTCACCACATAGCTCTCTATGTCCTTTTTCATCTTGGGCCACGAGAATTGCATCCTAGCCAGGTGGAGAGTTTTTACAAAGCTGAAGTGATCAGCTGGTTTCACATCTTGGCTCCGCTGTAGGACCTGGCTTCTCAGACTGGCTGGAATGTACAGTTTGTTCTGAGAACAGAAACAGTTCAGGACACTAGAAAGGCTAGACAAGGCAAGGCAAAGCAAGGCAAGGTTAACAAGGCCGAGCAAGGCAGAACAAGGCAAAGCAAGGCAGAGCAAGACAAAGCAAAAGAAGGCAGCAAGTCACCGGTAACAGCAAGGCTTCTTGAATCATGGCAAGTGTTGCTGGCAAGTACCACACTTGTTCCCAACAAAAGCCCCTTCCCCTGGCGTCTCCTTAAATCCTATTCCCAGGTGAGCCTTGTGAAGATGGGTAGGGTGCTCTCCTCCCAAGTAGTTGGGTTGCCCTGTGTTGACTCCACCTCCTCTTCATTCTCCATGCTCACGGATCAGGTGGGGGAGGCAGTTGCTCATCTCTGGAGCTCTGATGCTCTTCTGTCCACTGCCTGCCCTTTCCATCTCCTTCCCCTTTACTCGGTCATCCTGCACCCTCTTTTCCTCTCTGGCGACCCTTTCAAGGCCCGAGGGACCTGGGACTGACTTGTCCTGTCCCTCCGGTTGTTCCTCCTGGGCCAGAGAGGCTGTGCCCTCTTCCTCCGTTGGCCCCAGCTCCATCTCCTCCTTGTCCTTGGGACCGGGCTCTGACAGTGTTGTGGCTTGCCCCTGTCCCGTGCACCTCCTCATGGATCCGGACGAACAGGAACAGGCCATAGGGTGGCAAGAGTGGTCTGTAGCGCCGGCACCGGAGTCCGAGACCAAAGAGGAAGCAGGGCCAGAGGACGATGCGCAATCAGGGCCTTCTGCACCTCCTCAGCAGGAGTTCAGTGACTCCAGTGAAGAGGAGGGGCCTCTGATTGATGCCAGAGCATGCAGGGCAGCTAGCCGGCAAGAGTGGCTGTGTAGAAGGAGGTCTTCTCGAAGGTAAACTTGCAGGCAGTGTAGAAGGAGGTCTCCTCGAAGGTAAACTTGCAGGCAGAGGGGCCACGCCCTAAGACTATATAAGGTTGGATCACACCACACACTATTGCTGGAGACAATTTGTTTGTATTCATCTTGGCTGCCTTTTGAACTTCGTTCCTATCAGTTGGATTGACTCCAGTCCGGGCTCTTGGCCAACTCCAGCAAGTAATTGTATTTGATGGACTTAATGACCTGCTTGTGTCTTTCATATTTGGAATCCCGGCCAAAGTGTTCTGTGCTTGAAAACAAACACTTTGGCAAAGAATTAGTATTCACTTTAATACTAAGCAATTATTAGTATTAAAGCCTTTTTGTTTAAATAACAGTGTGTGTGTGTCGCTTTCTGGGGGTTTGCCGCGCTGGGTCACAACAGACAGGGTCATGACAGCTTTGAACCACTCATCTTCCTGTAGGGCTTCCCTTAATTGATGCGTCAACCATTCAACAAGTCATGGGGGAGTGGTTCCCGATTGCCGCTCTTCAGAGGTTTGGACTAGCTGCTTGGAGGGGATGATAGCGTTGACTACATTTTTCCTGGTGCTCTTGTACTGGAGCATTTGGGAAAGCACATCTGCCAAGAAGTTTCCCCCCCCCCCGGCAAGCACTTAAGTGTGAAATTGAATCAGTTAAAGTATTGAGTCCATTGTACTTGTTTTGGAGACAGCTGACTCAGTCCCTCAGTCCTCAGGGACTCCAAGTTCTTGTGGTCTGTCCCTACTTCGAATGGGATCTTACTACCTTCCAAAAACTGCCTTCATGTCAATAATGCCCATCGAATGGCATAAGCTTCATTTTCCCACACAACCCATCGCCTTTCAGTTTTGGTGAGCTTATGGGACATGTAGGCACAGGGCTGCAGCTTCCCTTTGGCGTTCCTTTGAAGTAGGACAGCCCCCACCACCATATCACTGGCATCAGCTTGGATGATGAATGGTTCATCTGGGTTTGGATGTTTAAGGATAGGCTCTGCCGCAAACAACTGCTTGAGTTTCTCAAAAGCCACTTGGCATTGCATAGTCCAGTTCACCAGCTGACTGGGCTTAGGCTTCACTCCCCCTCCCCCATCTTAGCAGCTCTGTGATTCACAGAGCAATCTGGGCAAATGATGGAATGAACTGTCTATAGAAGTTGGGAAAGCCCAAGAAACTTTGCAGCTGTTTTCTAGTCTGGGGGGCCTCCCACTCCAGTATTGCTTTCACCTTCCTGGGGTCCATCTCTAGCGATAAGACTCAAAAGTTTCAAAAGCGATTCAATCTTGACACATGAATTATATACAACTGACTTAGCTGTTACTTCACATTAGGTTATTTTAACCACAGGTTCATCTATAAATTGTGGTTTACAAAGTACAATGGTTATAACAGTGTCTACAAGGGGAAAATGATTAAAGTAGTAATAATTGAGACATTGTGACACAGGCTCACTCCAAAAGGGATAGGGCTTTTGGGGGTTGATGCTTTGATGCTTTTTTTTTATCATACTCGCAAAAGATGCCCTTGAATGGCTAGGTGCAGATGCTGTGCTATCTTCTAAACCAGAGATGCTTACAACATTATTTTCAGTAATGTCCAATTTATATTTAAAGTTACAAAATTAAATGCTGACATTGTGATTCAAAATTTTATAGGACTAGAATGTAGATTTTCTGCTGTCATTTTTCAAATCCAACATTAAACTATTACTTTTAAAACCTGGCTAATACAAACTACTAATCTGAATTCTTTTGACATGCACTGATTTTGGTTTAAGCATGGTTTATTCATATTGGCATAAATTAATCAGAAATTAACAAAAATAGAAAAATTCAGGGGTGTCTGCAGAGAGGATGCATAAAAAGTAAAGATGGCAGCCACAATCATGTGATCAAAGCATCACCTCTTCTTTTACATCTAGATTTGCCCCTCCAGATATCTTTCAAACAATTACTTGGATTTATATGAGATTTTCTGGCCCTTAAAATTGGTTTTAAAACACCTGCTTCTTGGAATACCAATATGATCAAGAGAGACAAAGGTTTTTCAGCAGTGGTTCATGAAAATATCTTTTTAGAGGGATATCCATATTTCCATTTAAAATGGATTCTGAAACATGTTTGTTCTTCAGTCTAGTTTTTTTGGAAATGTAGTATGTTGGAGATTTTAACTGCTTTTGTTTTTAGACTGATGGTGGGATAGTATAATTAAATGCTACCTTAATTCTGGGAGCCACCTGGGAAGAACGTCTTCTAAAGGGCAGACTAAAAATAAAATAAAATAAATACAAATTGAAATCAAGCAGTAAAGTGACATTGGTAACTGGGTCTCTGACAATAATTTTTTTCAGCAATAACCTACATATTTCTATAGGAATTAATTAAATCTTTACCCACACTGACATAGAACAGCACCAATTTGATTGGAGCAATATAAGAATCATTGGCTATGCTATCACCCACCACCCATGCAAGTTTATTGAAGCCTGGCACTCTACAAACAATTCCATCAACAGACATATCGACCTATAACCAGCTTATGAACCCCTAAAAATTCAAATCAACCACACAACCAAACAGTGTCAGCACCAATCTTCAACCAGCCCACAATTCCCACACAACCAGCACCTCCCAATGACCCTCACCTGATGTGACCTCCCCATCACAAGACCCATCACAAGACCCTCACCTGGCATGACCCACACCTGATCCCTCACAAGACCCAGCACAAGACTTTCACCTGATGGGGACCCATACCTGACCCCTCACTAGACCCTCACCTGACATGATGCTCCCATCACAAGACCTATTGACTATACAAAGACTTTATAAGCAGAAGAACACCAACACTGACATTACCTAAATTCCACTGAAGATGTTACCTAGCCTGGTAATGAAACATTCAGAAACCAACCCAAAAGCTCAGAGAACAAACCTCCACTCTCATCCTACACCCGAGCTACAGATATTTGCCACTATTGCAAACTCCCCTTTGTGTTACCTGAACTTCACTAAAATGAAACTTCAGTTTATAAAAGGATCAGACACGCCAAACTTAGTTCATGAACATGACTCTCAAACAATTATAACTAATGAGAAAATGTTAGATGGAAAGTAAAAGCTCACTTTTCTATTTATTTATTCATACAGTTTAGCTCTATCCATGGGCTCTGCTGAAGATACATATCAAGAATGATAGCAATAGCACTTAGACTTATATAACACTTCACAGTGCTTTACAACCCTCTCTAAGCAGTTTACAAAGTCAGCATATTGCCCCCAACAATCTGGGTCCTCATTTTACTGACCTCGGAAGGATGGAAGGTTGAGTCAACCCTGAGCCTGCTGAGATTTGAACTGCCAAATTGCAGTCAGCCGGCAGTCAGCAGAAGTAGCCTCCAGTACTGCATTCTAACCACTGAGCCACCACGGCTCAATGATGTTGTAAACTTTGATCCTATGAGCTATAGGTTATAAGAATGATCTCAACATTTTGTTATTTGACAGATTCCTTCAGTTCTAAATAATATCCAGCAATTTTCAAGTAACTAGAATGGTTTTATATATCCCTTGATGTATTCTGATTCCCTTGATGTATTCTCCATGCAAACTGATTTTTCAAGATGGCAGCAATGGAGGAAGCATTGTTACATCATAGGGAGAACAGTTGCTATTAAACTAAGATAAAATGGTAGGAGGAGAGGTGGAGAGGGAAAGATAAGTAATAGAAAAAGAAAAAAGACTAGAGAAAGGAAAAGGAGAGGAAGATCAGAGAAATTAAGAGAGAGAGAAGCCCAGCTACACTGAGAGGCCTATCCAAGAGACTGGAGGCCCATTGAAGTGAGGTGAGCGGAGAGGCAAACCGACTGTGGGTAGCAAAAACCAACCAGTGGAGAATAAAGAGGTGAGCCGGTGAGCGAGTGGGGCCAGCTGCGGAGCAGGGAGGAAAATCAGCTATGGGGCAGAGAGGCCAGCAGACCGAGGGCAGCACAATGACTGGCAGAGAACAAAGAGGCAAGCCAGTGAGAGAGCAGAGCAGGAAGAGGAGAAGAGAGGAGATGCAAACTTGCTGTGGACCATGGGTGTCAAACTGGATTTCTTCGAGGGCCGGATCAGCATTGTAGTTCTCTGCAGGCCAGACGGGGGGGGGCAGAGGGGGGAGACTGGGATGGATGCCTCCTGCAGCAACCTGCTGGCCAAAATGGAGCATGGGGGGGGGGCCTCGTGCAGTCCCCCCATGCCCCATTTTTGGCCTGGATAGCCTCTTGCAGCACTCTGCTGGCCAAAAACAGGCCACAGGGGTCCTGGATGGCCCCCTGCTGTACTCTGCCAGCCAAAAACGGGCCACGGCGAGGGGCTCGCATGGCCCCCCTGAAGCCCATTGTCAGCTGGCAGAGGCACTGTGGGCCGATCCTTTGATATTTCCAGGCCGGCCCCATGGGCCAGATCTAAGCACCCTGCGAGCTGGATCCAGCCCACAGGCCTTGAGTTTGACACCCCTGCTGTGGACCATTGAGCCAGTGAGAGAGCAGAGCAGGGAGGAAGGGGAGGGGAGGGGAGGAGAGGAGAGGAGAGGAGAGGAGAGGAGAGATGAGCTTGCTGTGGACCATCCAGGTGGTCCTGTTTGCTGGTGGAAGCAGCGCGATGGATAAGCAAATGGGAACCATTTTGCTGCAGAGCAAAAACCAGTGTGTTGTGGCTTGCCCGAGTCCCGCGCAGCTGCTCATGGAGCCAGAAGACGAAGAACCGACCATGGGGTGGCAATATCATTCTGTATCTCCGGCACCTGAGTCCGAGACCGAGGAGGACGCAGTGCCAGAGGATGATAACCAACCAGGGCCTTCTGCACCTCCCCAGAAGGAGATGAGTGACTCCAGTGGAGAGGAGGAGCCTCTGATTGATGCTAGGGCACGCAGGGCAGCTAGCAGGCAAGAGTGGCTCTGCAGGAGGAGGTCTCCTCACCTGTAAACCTGCAGGCTGATGGGCCATGCCCTAAGACTATTTAAGGTTTCAGGGACTTAAGGAGCTGTTTGTGTTTTTTTGTATTTGAAATCCCGGCCAACGTGTTCTGTGATTTGCAACAAGAACTATGGTGAAAAACCTGTAACAAACTTACTACTAAGCTGCATTATTAGTGGTAAAGTCTTCTTTGTTTTTGCAAACAGTGTGTGTGTGTATTTTCCTGGGGGCTTGCCGTGCTGGGTCACAACACAGTGGCAGCTCAGCAGGGGGGAGAGCCAGCAGCAGCACAGGGCAGTGCAGTGAGCTAGAGCCTGAGAGCAGTGCAGAGAGCAATGGGGAAAGAGATGGTAGAGCTGAGTGGCGGGCTGAGCGGAGCAGACCAGACAGCAGAGTTCAGCTGACCAGAAAGCTGACCAGCAGGCTGAGAGAGCTGACCAGAGCAGGCATGAGGCTGAAAAGACCCAAGCACCAAAGGACAGAAGGGAGCTGGCAGAGAAAACAACAAGAGGCCGGAGCAACGAACAACGGAAGTGAAGGCAACAAATTAAGCCTGAGATTCCAATAGGCAGGGAGGGAAGAACTCGGTAGAGAATAAAAATAAATGCAGGACAGAAAATAAAAGATAAATAGGCAAATAATGACAAGAGTAGAAAATTAGAAATCAAGGAAGAATAAGATTAATAAAGATCAATCAAATAAATAAGGCAAATCTTAAATAATAAGATAGGGAGAAACTGGAGCTCATTTTTTAAAAAAAATCTAGGGAAGAAAAGGATAAATAAAACTAACATAATAGTAAGCAAGTTATAGATAAACAAGCACAAAAAGGCAGAAAAAGGGATGGGGGGGGGGGAAAGAAAGATAAAAAATGTAAGGATTGCCTCTCCCTCTAAATTAAGAAAGAGA
>QLTV01001162.1:696431-708567 GCA_003457575.1 Thermophis baileyi | reverse complement strand
GCGAAAGAAGAAGAGGATTAAACTGGGAACTCAGAAACAACAGGGAAACGTCACCGGTCTAACGTTTCAAGATTTCCTATCACAGTGATGGCTAACCTGTTCGGCACCAAGTGCCGAAACGGGAGAGCGCGCGTGCGCACATGCGCCAGAAACCAGAAAAGCAGATGAGCGGCCACCTGCTCTTCTGGTTTCTGGCGCGCATGCGCACACGAAGACCAACTGTCCAGTGCGCATGCGCCAGCTCCGCCTGGCCTTTTGGGGGTCCTCGCGCCTCCCTGCCCACCCCCCTGGTCCCCATCGGGGTGGCGGGACATCCCCACCGATGACCCAGTTCCGCAGCCCTGGACAGGGAGAGGAATACCACCTCCCTCCACTGAAAAGCCAGAGCCCCTTCCTGGCCTCGGAGGTAAGGAGTGTCGGTGTTCCCGGGGCTCAGGTTGGGGGGCCAGCAGGTGGGAGAGCTTTGCCCCACCTCTGGCCAGGATGAAGCACCCCCAGCCCACCACCGACAACAAGCAAGCACAGCCCCCCCTTCCCGGTCGCTTCCCAGCCGGCGCGCTTGTTACCCCTTGGTGGCATCTCCATGCTGCACTCTCCTCCGGCCCTCCTGGGGCAGCTCGCCTCCCCGACGGTGGCTCCTCCTCCTTTTCCTCCTGGCTGCTCCAGCATCCCAGCCAGGAGCGGCAGCACAAGAACCGCCACTGCCCCCTCGCAGCAGGTGGAGCAGCGGGCGGGGCGGCCACCTGGCCAGCCAGCAAACCATGCCCCGCAGCCTCGTGTGCCCGAGCTGGCCAGGTGTTCCGGACCATGGACGCATGTCAGTGCCATGGGCTGGAAGGCTGGGGCTGTGCAAGAAGTCCGCTCGGGCAGGGAGGGAGGGAAGCCCTGGCCTGCCCGTCCTAGCTGGCAGCTTTGCTCCCCTTGCTCTTCTGGGTTCCGGCGCGCCAGCCACCTGGTCTTCACGTTTGCATGCGTGTCAGAAACCGGAAGACCAGGTGGCCGGCGTGCATGTGCATGTGCATGCCGGAAATCGGAAGATCATTTTCCCAGCACGCGCATGCACATTGGGTGGCTGCTCTTTTGGTTTCTGGTCCTCCCGCACACGTGAAGACCAGCTGGCCAGCACTCCAGAACCCGGAAGAGCAATGGGCGACGGCTTTGTGTGCGCGGAGAGATGGCTCTGCATGCCACTTCTGGCATGCATGCCATAGGTTTACCATTACGGCCCTAGATGATAGGCTCAAGATCCAGATGGATCTTGACAGACTTGAACACTGGGCCCTATCTAACAAAATGAAATTCAATGTAAAGAAAAGTAAAGTCTTACACTTAGGCAAGAAAAACCAAAAATACACATATAGACTGGGTGAAACCAGGCTTTATAGCAATAACTGTGAGAGGGATCTTGGAGTCTTAGTGGACAACCAATTAAATATGAGCCAGCAGTGTGCGGCAGCAGCCAAAAAAGCCAATGCAATCCTAAATTGCATTAACAGAGGGNATATAATCTAGGACTAGGCAGGTACTAATACCACTCTATAAAGCCTTAGTTAGACCACACCTAGAGTACTGCATCCAGTTTTGGTCACCACACTACAAAAAAGACATTGAGACTCTAGAGAAAGTGCAGAGGAGAGCAACCAGGATGATTAGGGGTCTGGAAACTATAACATACGAAGAGCAGTTGCAAGAACTGGGCACGGCTAGTCTAGTGAAGAGAAGGACCAGGGGACACATAATAGCAGTGTTCCAATATTTGAAGGGCTGCCACAGAGAGGAGGGGGTCAAGCTATTTTCCAAAGCACCTGTAGGCCAGACAAGGAATAATGGATCGAAACTGATCAAGGAGAGATTCAACCTGGAAATAAGGAGGAACTTTCTGACAGTGAGAGCAATCAACCAATAGAACAGCTTGCCTTCAGAAGTTGTGGGAGCTTCATCACTGGAAGCTTTCAAGAAGAGACTGGACTGCCATCTGTCAGAAATGGTGTAGGGTCTCCTGCTTGGGCGGGGAGTTGGACCAGTGATGGGATTCAAGTAATTTAACAATCAGTTCTTCCTAGTGACTGGTTGGGCGGGTGTGGCTGGGGGGGGTCATGTGACTGAGTGAGCATGGCCAACTCGACGTCACTCATGGCAAGGTGAGGCAGCGCAGGTGGGCCTATGCTGCAGAGACAGGGTGATTTCCTACGTACCATTCTGAACCTCTCCCCCCCTTTAGGCTGACAAAATAAAAGCCCATCTAAAGATCGCGACTGCCTGCTGAGTGCATGCTGGCAAAAGGAGGCTAGGGGAAAAAAAAGAGAAGGCCGATGGAAACGCCCCATTTTCCACCTCCATTGGGCTGTCTGCGCCGTGCTGGATTGGGATGGGGAGGTGGGGGGGGAGCAAAAAGCCCACTTGGTCCATACGTACTCACCAACATGACAGAGAATCTCTCTTCCAGTTCACCGGTTCAGGCATTGGGAGCTTGAGGGTTAGATTGTGTGCCCAGAAGTCCATCTGCTGCTGCTCCAAGCCCGGCTCTGGCTGCAGAGGCCACCAGCGGGCTTGTTAAGGCATGAAATATGCTGCTGCTAAGCTCCTGGGTTCAGGTGACAGCAAAGAACCCAGGAGCTTAGCAGCAGCATATTGCATGCTTTTCGCTCCAAGCAGCCCAGGCTGGAAAACGCATGGCTGGGGCGAAGCGGTCCTCCTTAACAAGCTCCAAACCATTGCTGCTCCTCGAAGCCTGGGTTCCCCGCATGAGTGCTGGAAGTCCGGTACTCCTTCCCTGCCCAGTCAGCCCGCGCTCCCCTCTAGCTCCAGGCACTGATTCCCCCAGTGCCCCATGCATGCAACCCCCCAAAAGTTTTAAGAATTAGAGCCATGGGGATGCAAGGCATACTGATCTCTGTCTCCTTCTAGGACCGGCCTTGGAAAAGCCCGCCCTCACAATCGGACTCCCTTTCTTCCAGCGCTTGTGCCCGATACGCAGGAGCTTAGCACCAGCATATTGCATGCCTTAACAAGCCTGCTGGTGTCCTCTGCAGCCAGAGCCAGGCTTGGAGTAGCAGCAACAGTTTGGAGCTTGTTAAGGAGGACTGCTCCCAGCCCTCCCATGAGTTTTCCAGCCCGGGCTGCTTGGAATGAAAAGCATGCAATACGCTGCTACTAAGCTCCTGGGTTCCTTGCTGTCACCTGAACCCAGGAGCTTAGCAGCAGCATATTTCATGCCTTAAGCCCGCTGGTGGCCTCTGCAGCCAGAGCCAGGCTTGGAGCAGCAGCAGACGGACTTCTGGGTGCACAATCTACCCCTCAAGCTCCCAATGCCCGAACTGGCGAGCTGGAAGAGAGATTTTCTGTCGTGCGGGTGAGTACGTATGGACCGAGTGGGCTTTTTGCTCCCCCCCCCACTTCCCCATCCTGATCCAGCACGGCGCAGACAGCCCAATGGAAAATGGGGCATTTCCATCGGCCCTTCTCTTCCCCCCCCCAGCCTCCTTTTGCCTGCATGCGTTCGGCAGGCAGTCACGATCTTTAGATGGGCTTTTATTTTGTCAGCCCAAGAGGGGGGAGGGAAGGGGCTCTGAATGGTACGTAGGAAATTGCCCTGTCTCTGCAGCATCCATTGTTTGCCAGTGGGCAGGCAATGAGGAGGCTGCGGTGGAGGCAGGCAAGTGGGCTGGGCCACGGGCGCCGCAGGGAAGGCAGCGGGGAAGGCAGGCAAGCAGGCTGGGCCGCAGGGACCAAGGGTAAGGCAGGAAAATGGGCTAGGCCGCGGAGACCATGGGGAAGGCAGCAGGGAAGGCAGGAAAATGGGCTAGGCCACAGAGACCACGGGGAAGGCAGCGGGGAAGGAAGGGAAGCAGGCTGAGGGACCAAGGGGAAGTCAGCAGGGAAGGCAGGCAAGCGGGCTGGGCTGTGGGGACCAAGGGGAAGTCAGCGGGGAAGGCAGGCAAGCGGGCTGGGCTGCGGGAACCATGGGGAAGGCAGCGGGGAAGGCAGGCAGGCAAGCGGGCTGGGCCACGGAGACTGCATGGGATGCAGCTGGGCAAGAACTGAATGAAGACTCAGCAGGCAGAGATCAGTTGAGGCAAGCAAGGGAACCAGAGAGAAGCAGCAGCTATGCCACGGGTGTGACTCTAGGCATCATCCAAGGCGGGCGAGGTGCAATAAGGAGTGGGAGGGGCGGGGCCAGCCAATGGTGCAATTTGCCGGTTCTCTGAACTGCACAAAAATTTAACAACCGGTTCGTCTGAACCAGTTCAAACCAGCTGAAGCCCACCTCTGAGTTGGACTAGATGACCTACAAGGTCCCTTCCAACACTGTTAATCTGCTAATTAATATCCCCTACAGAAATTGGTACTTAGAAATGCTTTTTGTGAAGCTCAGCTATATTTATTACATATTTATTAGATTTTTTAAAATCCTGCCTTATTGCTGTTATAAGTAACTCAAGGCAGTAAACATACATAATACTCCTTCCTCCTCCTATTTTCCCCATCATAACAGTCCTGTGAAGTGGGTTGGGCTGAGAGAGAGTGACTGGCCCAAAGTCATCTATCAGACCTAAGGGGGGACTAGAACTCACAGTCTTCCTGGTTTCTAGGCCAGCACCTTAGCCACTACACCAAACTGGCTCTCATTAAATAGTATTAAAGCATATTAAAGTATATTCCAAACCTTCCCCAACCTGGTAGGTATTGGGGGTTTTTTCTCTTGGAATCTGAACCCAGTAGTTATCTTAATACCTTATCCCTGAAAGATTTTTTTTATTTGGCCTAAGTATGTATTTCAGTAATATTCAAACAATATAAATATTGTCAAGAAATACACTGCAGACTAGCACTTTGTAGAGTAGCTATGAAAGCCTTGGAAAATGTATTCAAATGCCATGATGTGTATATACCATACTTAGAAAAATCAGAGCAATGCTTTATTGCATTAGGATATTATTTTTGTTATATTACTTTTGTTGCAATAGGAACTATTTTTTGTGAGGCTTGGCGAAAGGAAGTATAAAAATAATTTATCTTCATGAATGACATGTCCTTGAGCAAATTACCTTTAGCTCCACCCTCTGAAAGTTTGTATAAAAATGTATTTTAGAACAACCTTCTCTGGCTTTAAAGAAACAAAAAATACCTGCATTTGAAAAGAGTTCCTCCTTTTTCTAAATAAAGAATGGAACAATGAATATTGAAAATGAAAAGGTTTCCATAATTTACAAGAATATTATATAGTGAATTGGAATTAACATGCAGGCAAAAATGTAGGCCCTTATTTCTGGAAAACGAGCATCAAATTTACCATTACACTACCAATGAGTCATGTCCATTTATTTCCAAATAACAGTAACACAGAGCAGACCTTGGCTGTTGATTTATTACATCTGGGCAAATAATAAGCAGGCTTTCAAACTGCTTACATACATACTCGCCTTTCCTGGAACAGAAAGATAAAGATGGTTGTGTAAACAGCTGATAAGTCAATTAAGCATTTTTATGGCAAAAAGCCTACTTTATCTTTTTCAAATCCAAATGCAGACTTTTAATAAGAATATACCAACATTGTCTGAATATTTCCCTTATCCATATAATTCACTTTTCAATAATGAGTCAGAATTATTTATGTATGTAGGCTAACAGAAACATTCTCCATGTAAAGTAAATAGCACACAATTTGCCAAAGAAGATATATTAATCTTAAAGTATGGGCCCATATATGCTAAAGGGACATGAATCTAGCAAACTAACACTGTTTTGCTCTTATTGATAATGCACCATCATGAAACAAATTCAGTGATGATCTCATAGAAGCTATACCTATGAAATCCTGTGTAAGATACTTTCCCTTACATTGTTATGTTTTGTGGGTTGGTTTGATATGATCCTTCCATGGGCATGTCAGATATGAGATGGCCTGAAGTAGCTTATTTTTAAGTTCTGGAATTCAGTATGGGGAATCCCTATATGAGGAACACATCAGCGCATCTATTTCATTTGCCTTAGATTTCTGTCTGTCCATAGTCTGTCTGTCCATCTCTGCCTGGTTGCTGGGTGGGCGTGGCCATGGTGGGCATGGCCTAGTAGGCCTCCTGCACCATGGTGGGGGGGGGCATTTTTGCAAAAACGGCCTCCCCAGGCTCTGGAGGCCCTCTGGAGGCCAGAAACAGGTTCGTTTCCGGCTTTCCTGAACTTCTGGTAGGCCCATTTTTCGCCCTCCCTGAGCCTCCGCACGCGCCCTGCACTTACCTGCATCCAAAATGGGCCGCATGGGGACTCCTGGGAGGGGCGGGGTGGGCGGGGCCAGCCAGTAGTGGGATTTGGGGGTTCTCTGAACTGCACAGAATCTTAGCTAGAGGTTCTCCCAAACCCCTGCGAACCCCCAGCAGCCCACCCCTGGCTCTAGGCACAAATCCAGATGGGTGACCTTGGGCCAAGTACTCTCTCTCAGCCTGAGGAAGCAGGCAGTAGCAAACCATTTCCAAAATCTTGCCAAGAAAATTTCAGGGACTTGCTGAGGTAGTCATCAGAAGTCAAAGTGACTCAAAGACGCACGCACACACAGACAATCCTATTTAGAATAAATATAATGCCACACAAAATGTATCATGAAAACATATTCACTGCAAATCAGTGGAAAATGAAAACAATCTTGCTAGGAGTTTATTTCTTCCAAAGAATATAAGCTGACATGACTGGGTTGGTAACTGAAATTTTCTGAAATCAAGATTCAGAAATGATCCTAGTGTATGAAAGATGCAAGGATACAGAGATTATCAATCTTTTTTTTTTCACTTCAAGAGTCCGATCTTTAAAATGTTAATATAGGTGCTGTGACTTTGCCACAGCCAGCCCCTAATCCTAACATTTGGAAGAAACCCAATTTAGTGGCTTATTAGCTAGACCATATGGCTTCACTTTACTTCACTTCCCCAAAAGCTGCTCAGAGGATTAAAAAAAAAGATCACAAGAATATTTTCACAGGAATACATTAACAGGAAGGTTTCTGTGTGCATGAGTTTGTGTATCTGTATTTTTGTGTATGTATGTGCATGTTCTCTTGAAAATCCTATAAAACTTTTAAAGGATGATCAAGAATCTGAATTTGATAAATCTTTCTGTGTGTCAGCCAGATTTCCAGCATGGGTTTCTAAAGCTTGCTTGCTCTCGGCTGCCATAGAAACAGGGAGGGGGGCATGGGCATTTGGGTTGGGGAAGTGACCTTGTGTATAATAATCCCATGAAAACTGGAAGGGAGGTTTGCACTCATGAATTATAGCGCTACTGAGTGGTTTGTTTATACTCGGTCAAGGCCAACCATCTTGAGACTCCAGATATGAGAAATACCTGCAGAGGAGCATTCCCATAACATCATACTGGATGTTGATTGGACTCTCAGTGCTGGACCCTGGTGGGAGGGATTTGGGGTGACTTTCAATGTATAACATTCATGCATTTTGAATCAGATCTTGCCTTGCTTTCACTGCTATCATTTCAAACTTAGTAAAAGTACCTCAACCTACAGGAGCGACCAGGAAGAGTCTGGAGCCCCACTGTTGTGGCCCGCCAGTGGAGCTGGTGGCAGACTCGGACAATGAGGAGGTTGGGGAGGAACTTGGTCCAGTTCTGGAGTCTGGGGAAGGCTCTGATGGATGCTCTGTGTCGGATGCAGAGATAGAGCCAGGGCCGTCTGACATTTTCCAGCTACCGGAGAGGCAGCTACCTTTGGAGGCTGAGGTAAGTGGGGAGGAAGAACAGCTGGGGCCTGTTCCAGATGTGCGTGTGTGCAGAGCTGTTAGGAGAGGAGAACAACGGAGGACAAGGAGTCGACTTGGGAAGCAAGGCACACGTGGACACTGAATGGCCCCTCCCTGGCTGGGGAATAAATAGAAGGAAAGGTGAGTGGTGGTCGTAGGAGACAACAGTTCAGATTTCTGAAGATTTGGTTCATCGTGTTTTGTGCCTCAGAGACTGCTTGCCAGAACTTAATTTGCAGCTTTACAGCTGGGAGCTTACAGCCTGGCAATTATTGCAAGGAACTGATAAGGTCTGTTACTGCAGTTAACTCTTTGAAGGACTATTGCCTGCACTTCTCAGTGTGTGAATGCCATTAATTCACAGGAGATAAATAAAGAGGGGTTTGGGACAAGGAGTCTGTTTCTTGCTTCTGCTAAGGCTGGTCAGAACAGTTTGTCTCCTACCTCAACAACCCTCTACTAAAATGGAGCAGCTTCATGCAGAGAATGCTCAGCTCACCCAACAGGTGGCCTTGCTGGCAGCACAGGTTGCGCAGCTTCAAGCTCACGCTACTCAACCTCCCCGGAGGAAATGCCCAGTGGCAGTGCCTGATAAATTTGATGGCAACCAAGCTATGTTTCCAGCATTTTTGCGACAATGCCAGCTCTTTATCAGCCTGAGAGCTGAAGACTTTCCCACTGACCGGGATAAAGTGGGGTTTATGATTAGCCTTCTCTCCGGAGCTGTGGCCTGCTGGGCCATGCCCCTGCTGGTCCAGGCTATCCCTTTGCTGGATGATTTCCGGGGGTTTTGTGACCACCTCAGGTTGATGTATGAGGACCCCATTAAGACTCAGACTGCTACCGACACCTCAAAACCCTGAAGCAGGGCCGCCGCCCTCTACAGGAGTATATAAGCGAGTTTAGGCTGCTTAGCCAAGATTCAGCCTGGAATGAGGCCGCCCTCATGGACGCTTTCCAAGATGGGTTGTCGGAGGAGTTGCAGGACAAGCTGGTTCGTGTCGACGTTCCTCCGAACCTCAACGCACTGGTCCATCTTTGTCTCCAGATTGATGCTCGGTTGCAGAGACGGGGGAGTCACCGTGCCTCCCAGGAGACCCGGGTGGTCCCAGTCATATGTGAGACCCCGGCTCCGTGGGAGGAGCCCATGGAATTAGGTGCAGCTAGGCCCCACCTGTCAGTGACCGAGAACAGACGGTGCTCAGGGGGTTATGTTTGTATTGCAGGGACCCTGGGCACATGGCTGCCTCTTGCCTCAAGAGGCAATGAGGGGCGTCGGCTACTGGGCCTGCCCCACAGCCACAGAACATCCTGTCGGGAAATGCCCTGAGCCCGACCTAGTGGAGATACTAGGTTGGGTGTGCACCAACACAGAGCCACGCCAATCGGACGTTGCCCCCAGACCCCCCTGGCACTTGACCCTGGTGGCATGAGTGTTCCTGTCCAATAGTCCACAGGGGATTCCGGTACATGCCCTGGTAGACTCTGGGGCCACCACGAACTTTATGGATGCATTTGGCATTTGTGGCCAAATGTGCTATTCCTCACTGCCCGGTGGACCCACCTCTGCTCGTGGAGACCATTGATGGCTGGGTGCTTCTGGGCCAAGTAAGGCTGCCACGCAACCCTTGCACCTGGCCATCGGCTCCCATGAGGAAGCCATCCAGTTTTACATCACCTCCGGCCTGCATTTCCCTGTGGTCTTGGGTTTGGCTTGGCTCCAGACACAGGATCCGCAAATATACTGGTCCCAGAACCTAATCACCTTCCCGAGTTTGCAATGCGTGGACCACACCTGCCAAGTCAGCGCAGGCCAGTTGCTGAGTCCGCCTGGGGTGTCCCTGCCTTCCGACCTGGCAGACTTCGCAGACGTCTTTAGCGAGCAAGTGGTGGACCACTTGCCCCCACACCAGCCATACAACTGCCCCATCGATTTGCTTCTGGACACGCCGCTCCCAGTGGGGCGTTTATGTCTGACCCTGAGTTGGCCACGTTGTGGGACTTCCTGGACAAAAATCTGGCTTGGGGTTTTATCCAGCCCTCATCGTCACCAGTGTCCGCACTGGTGTTGTTTGTGAAGAAGAAGACTGGAGACTTCAGGCTCTGTTGCAACTATTGCAAATTGAATGCCATCACCGTGTGCAATCGGTATCCTCTGCCCCTTATTTCTGAACTGTTGGAATGGCTCCAAGAGGCTACCGTCTTCACAAAATTGGACCTGTGTGGAGCCTATAATCTAGTTTGGATCCAGCCCGGGGATGAATGGAAGACAGTGTTTGGCACCAGGTACAGACACTTGAAGTATACCATCATGCCATTTGGGCTGACCAATGCCCCCACCATCTTCCAACATTTTATGAATGACATATTCTGGGACCTGTTGGATCAGTTTGTTGTGATTTACCTGGACAACATCCTGATCTACTCTCCCTCCCAGGAGAGCCACCAACAGCACCTACGCCTGGTCCTGCAATGGCTCCGAGAGAACTGCTTGTATGCTAAACTGGGGAAATGCCAGTTTTTTTCAATCGACCATCGATTTCCTGGGACATCGCATTTCTCCTGAGGGCACTGCGATGGAGCCGAGCAAGGTCGAGTCTCTGTGCAGTTGGCAACCTCCTTGGCAAGTTAAGGATGTCCAGCGACTCCTCGGGTTTGCCAAATACTATTGGACCTTTATCCCCAGCTTTGCTTCCCTGACAGCACCCCTCACTCAGCTCCTTCAGAAAAAGATCCTGTTTCGATGGAGTACCCCTGAGCAACAAGCGTTCCAGGCCTTGAAGCAAGCACTCATGGAAACTAAACTCCTCCAAGTGCAGCTACACCATCTGGGAGAAGGAGCTACTGGCCATTAAGGTGGCGTTTGAGGCCTGGAGACATCATGGAGGGGGCCCAACATAAACTTGAAGTCTGGACAGACCACAAAAACCTTGAGTTCCTGCAGACCACCCAGAAATTGAGCCAATGCCAGATTCGGTGGTCCCTCTTCTTTTCCAGGTTCAGTATATGTGTTACCTATATCCCAAATGGTTGCAACCAAAGAGCAGGCATGCTCTAGTGGAAACCAGATTACTCCTGCATGGAAGACCATCTCCTGCCTAGGAAGGTTCTGCCCAAGAGTCCTTCTCTGTGGTTTGGGAGCCAGTGGACTTATGGGCTCAGATATGGGAAGCACAGTGGCATGACGCTTCAGTGGAGCAATGGTGGGAAGAGGTGGCACCTGCCTCTCCATGGATGTTCACTGAGGAACTCTTGAGGTATTGAGACAGGCTATATGTGCTGGTGGGGCCGCTCTGGGACTTATCCTCTCGCAATGCCATGACAATCCTGTGGCAGTGTAAGGTCCGGCCTCTCCTCCTTATCCAAGAAAGTAAAGACTTTTGAAACTTAACATTTCAAAAGGAACCTTTTATTGAATAGGGATGAAGATGTTATTGTACCAGCTGCTCTGAAAGCGCAATAAGGGAACTTTCTCAGGGTCATCCTCTGCTGGCTTTCAGACGATACAACCCACATGGCCCTCCCTCCCCTTACATTCCCCAAAAGGTGCAAAAATGCCAGGGTGCCTAGGTGCCAGGGAAAAGGTTATAAATCAATTAGGCACAGGATATAGGATACATAGGGGATAGAGCATGTATATAATATATTGTGACCCAGGTCCCCCCTTCCCCTGAAAAAATGGCAGAACCACGGATCTGACATACTGCCCTCCTTAGAAAAAAGGAAAATCCACCTGGAAAGAGACAAGGAAAACATGTTATAAACAGACATTCAGGATGGTTTGCTGCAGGGGTGGGTTCCTACCGGTTCGGACCGGTTCGCCCGAACCGGTAGCGACCTGCTAGTGATGTCATCTGAACCGGATCGGTGGTTGCCGGTCCGTGGGGGCCGCAATCTTTTTTTTTAATTTTTTTTCGATTTTTTTTTAATTTTTTTCTGAGCATGCTCAGAAGGTGACTTCCAGCACTGTGCATGCGGTCGCCATCTTTTTTGGCTTTATTTTTTTTATTTTTATTTTTTTTCTGTCAGTTTCTGGCATTTACTTCCAGTTTCTGACAAAAAATACCCATTGGGGAAAATTGATTTGTTTAACAGCCACTGCAAAAATTATCAAAAAATTACATGTGATACCCCGACATACAATCACAATGACTTACAGAACATAATTCTAGGCTCAGTTAACAGTTGTAAGTTGAAGAATACCTGTATAATAATTGTAAAAGTAGTGGAAGTAGTAACAAATTTTATCTGGGCTCAAAAATTGAAAGGGAAGCTAACCATAACCATGAAATAAAGTGACATTTATTTGGAGAAATACGACAAAATTTAATATGTACAGATATTACATTGCCAACAAAGATATTTATTACCAAGGCCATGATTATTTTCTC